>OX940789.1:38439756-38965015 GCA_954870985.1 Trifolium fragiferum | reverse complement strand
AAAGCAAACGGAGGTGTCCCGAAACCTCCATGTATCGAGGCAAGAGCATGGGCAAAGAAGGCCAAGAAAATTCCATGCGTAGGGCAAATTTGCCCAAGGCACCTTATCTTGACGCGTTAAGCCCGTGGCACGGGGGTCGAAAAACTCAAATTCCTCCGAAAAGCACACGGAGGCGTCCCGAAACCTCCATGTATCGAGGCAAGAGCATGGGCAAAGAAGGCCAAGAAAATTCCAAGCGTAGGCCAAATTTGCCCAAGGCACCTTATCTTGACGCGTTAACCCCGTGGCACGGGGCGCGGGGGTCGAAAAAATCAAAGTGCTCCGAAAAGCACACGGAGGTGTCCCGAAACCTCCATGTATTGAGGCAAGAGCATGGGCAAAGAAGGCCAAGAAAATTCCATGCGTAGGGCAAATTTACCCAAGGCACCTTATCTTGACGCGTTAAGCCCGTGGCACGGGGGTCGAAAAACTCAAAGTGCTCCGAAAAGCACACGGAGACGTCCCGAAACCTCCATGTATCGAGGCAAGAGCATGGGCAAAGAAGGCCAAGAAAATTCCATGCGTAAGCCAAATTTGCCCAAGGCACCGTATCTTGACGCGTTAACCCCGTGGCACGGGGCGCGGGGGTCGAAAAATTCAAAGTGCTCCGAAAAGCACACGGAGGCGTTCCGAAACCTCCATGTGTCGTGGCAAGAGCATGGGCAAAGAAGGCCAACAAAATTCCATGCGTAGGCCAAATTTGCCCAAGGCACCGTATCTTGTCGCGTTAAGCTCGTGGCACGGGGAGCGGGGGTCGAAAAAATCAAAGTGCTCCGAAAAGCACACGAAGGCGTCCCGAAACCTCCCTGTATCGAGGCAAGAGCATGGGCAAAGAAGGCCAAGAAAATTCCATGCGTAGGCCAAATTTGCCCAAGGCACCGTATCTTGACGCGTTAACCCCGTGGCATGAGGCGCGGGGGTCAAAAAAATCAACGTGCACCGAAAAGCACACGTAGGCGTCCCGAAACCTCCATGTGTCGTGGCATGAGCATGGGCAAAGAAGGCCAAGAAAATTCCATGCGTAGGCCAAATTTGCGCAAGGCACCGTATCTTGTCGCGTTAAGCTCGTGGCACGGGGAGCGGGGGTCGAAAAAATCAAAGTGCTCCGAAAAGCACACTGAGGCGTCCCGAAACCTCCATGTATCGAGGCAAGAGCATGGGCAAAGAAGGCCAAGAAAATTCCATGCGTAGGCCAAATTTGCCCAAGGCACCGTATCTTGACGCGTAAAGCCCGTGGCAAGGGGGTCGAAAAAATCAAAGTCCTCCGAAAAGCACACGGAGACGTCCCGAAACCTCCATGTATCGAGGCAAGAGCATGGGCAAAGAAGGCCAAGAAAATTCCATGCGTAGGCCAAATTTGCCCAAGGCACCGTATCTTGACGCGTTAACCCAGTGGCACGTGGCGCGGGGGTCGAAAAAATCAAAGTGCTCCGAAAAGCACACGGAGGTGTCCCGAAACCTCCATGTATCGAGGCAAGAGCATGGGCAAAGAAGGCCAAGAAAATTCCATGCGTAGGGAAAATTTGCCCAAGGCACCTTATCTTGACGCGTTAAGCCCGTGGCACGGGGGTCGAAAAACTCAAAGTCCTCCGAAAAGCACACGGAGGCGTCCCGAAACCTCCATGTATCGAGGCAAGAGCATGGGCAAAGAAGGCCAAGAAAATTCCATGCGTAGGCCAAATTTGCCCAAGGCACCTTATCTTGACGCGTTAACCCCGTGGCACGGGGCGCGGGGGTCGTAAAAATCAAAGTGCTCCGAAAAGCACACGGAGGTGTCCCGAAACCTCCATGTATCGAGGCAAGAGCATGGGCAAAGAAGGCCAAGAAAATTCCATGCGTAGGGCAAATTTACCCAAGGCACCTTATCTTGACGTGTTAAGCCCGTGGCACGGGGGTCGAAAAACTCAAAGTGCTCCGAAAAGCACACGGAGACGTCCCGAAACCTCCATGTATCGAGGCAAGAGCATGGGCAAAGAAGGCCAAGAAAATTCCATGCGTAAGCAAAATTTGCCCAAGGCACCGTATCTTGACGCGTTAACCCCGTGGCACAAGGCGCGGGGGTCGAAAAAATCAACGTGCTCCGAAAAGCACACGGAGGCGTCCCGAAACCTCCCTGTGTCGAGGCAAGAGCATGGGCAAAGAAGGCCAATAAAATTCCATGCGTAGGCCAAATTTGCCCAAGGCACCGTATCTTGACGCGTTAACCCCGTGGCACGGGGCGCGGGGGTCGAAAAAATCAAAGTCCTCCGAAAAGCACACGGAGGCGTCCCGAAACCTCCATGTATCGAGGCAAGAGCATGGGCAAAGAAGGCCAAGAAAATTCCATGCGTAGGCCAAATTTGCCCAAGGCACCTTATCTTGACGCGTTAACCCCGTGGCACGGGGCGCGGGGGTCGAAAAAATCAAAGTGCTCCGAAAAGCACACGGAGGTGTCCCGAAACCTCCATGTATCGAGGCAAGAGCATGGGCAAAGAAGGCAAAGAAAATTCCATGCGTAGGGCAAATTTGCCCAAGGCACCTTATCTTGACGCGTTAAGCCCGTGGCACGGGGGTCGAAAAACTCAAAGTGCTCCGAAAAGCACACGGATGCGTCCCGAAACCTCCATGTATCGAGGCAAGAGCATGGGCAAAGAAGGCCAAGATAATTCCATGCGTAGGCCAAATTTGCCCAAGGCACCGTATCTTGACGCGTTAACCCCGTGGCACGGGGCGCGGGGGTCGAAAAAATCAAAGTGCTCCGAAAAGCAAACGGAGGTGTCCCGAAACCTCCATGTATCGAGGCAAGAGCATGGGCAAAGAAGGCCAAGAAAATTCCATGCGTAGGGCAAATTTGCCCAAGGCACCTTATCTTGACGCGTTAAGCCCGTGGCACGGGGGTCGAAAAACTCAAATTCCTCCGAAAAGCACACGGAGGCGTCCCGAAACCTCCATGTATCGAGGCAAGAGCATGGGCAAAGAAGGCCAAGAAAATTCCAAGCGTAGGCCAAATTTGCCCAAGGCACCTTATCTTGACGCGTTAACCCCGTGGCACGGGGCGCGGGGGTCGAAAAAATCAAAGTGCTCCGAAAAGCACACGGAGGTGTCCCGAAACCTCCATGTATTGAGGCAAGAGCATGGGCAAAGAAGGCCAAGAAAATTCCATGCGTAGGGCAAATTTACCCAAGGCACCTTATCTTGACGCGTTAAGCCCGTGGCACGGGGGTCGAAAAACTCAAAGTGCTCCGAAAAGCACACGGAGACGTCCCGAAACCTCCATGTATCGAGGCAAGAGCATGGGCAAAGAAGGCCAAGAAAATTCCATGCGTAAGCCAAATTTGCCCAAGGCACCGTATCTTGACGCGTTAACCCCGTGGCACGGGGCGCGGGGGTCGAAAAATTCAAAGTGCTCCGAAAAGCACACGGAGGCGTTCCGAAACCTCCATGTGTCGTGGCAAGAGCATGGGCAAAGAAGGCCAACAAAATTCCATGCGTAGGCCAAATTTGCCCAAGGCACCGTATCTTGTCGCGTTAAGCTCGTGGCACGGGGAGCGGGGGTCGAAAAAATCAAAGTGCTCCGAAAAGCACACGAAGGCGTCCCGAAACCTCCCTGTATCGAGGCAAGAGCATGGGCAAAGAAGGCCAAGAAAATTCCATGCGTAGGCCAAATTTGCCCAAGGCACCGTATCTTGACGCGTTAACCCCGTGGCATGAGGCGCGGGGGTCAAAAAAATCAACGTGCACCGAAAAGCACACGTAGGCGTCCCGAAACCTCCATGTGTCGTGGCATGAGCATGGGCAAAGAAGGCCAAGAAAATTCCATGCGTAGGCCAAATTTGCGCAAGGCACCGTATCTTGTCGCGTTAAGCTCGTGGCACGGGGAGCGGGGGTCGAAAAAATCAAAGTGCTCCGAAAAGCACACTGAGGCGTCCCGAAACCTCCATGTATCGAGGCAAGAGCATGGGCAAAGAAGGCCAAGAAAATTCCATGCGTAGGCCAAATTTGCCCAAGGCACCGTATCTTGACGCGTAAAGCCCGTGGCAAGGGGGTCGAAAAAATCAAAGTCCTCCGAAAAGCACACGGAGACGTCCCGAAACCTCCATGTATCGAGGCAAGAGCATGGGCAAAGAAGGCCAAGAAAATTCCATGCGTAGGCCAAATTTGCCCAAGGCACCGTATCTTGACGCGTTAACCCAGTGGCACGTGGCGCGGGGGTCGAAAAAATCAAAGTGCTCCGAAAAGCACACGGAGGTGTCCCGAAACCTCCATGTATCGAGGCAAGAGCATGGGCAAAGAAGGCCAAGAAAATTCCATGCGTAGGGAAAATTTGCCCAAGGCACCTTATCTTGACGCGTTAAGCCCGTGGCACGGGGGTCGAAAAACTCAAAGTCCTCCGAAAAGCACACGGAGGCGTCCTGAAACCTCCATGTATCGAGGCAAGAGCATGGGCAAAGAAGGCCAAGAAAATTCCATGCGTAGGCCAAATTTGCCCAAGGCACCTTATCTTGACGCGTTAACCCCGTGGCACGGGGCGCGGGGGTCGTAAAAATCAAAGTGCTCCGAAAAGCACACGGAGGTGTCCCGAAACCTCCATGTATCGAGGCAAGAGCATGGGCAAAGAAGGCCAAGAAAATTCCATGCGTAGGGCAAATTTACCCAAGGCACCTTATCTTGACGTGTTAAGCCCGTGGCACGGGGGTCGAAAAACTCAAAGTGCTCCGAAAAGCACACGGAGACGTCCCGAAACCTCCATGTATCGAGGCAAGAGCATGGGCAAAGAAGGCCAAGAAAATTCCATGCGTAAGCAAAATTTGCCCAAGGCACCGTATCTTGACGCGTTAACCCCGTGGCACAAGGCGCGGGGGTCGAAAAAATCAACGTGCTCCGAAAAGCACACGGAGGCGTCCCGAAACCTCCCTGTGTCGAGGCAAGAGCATGGGCAAAGAAGGCCAATAAAATTCCATGCGTAGGCCAAATTTGCCCAAGGCACCGTATCTTGACGCGTTAACCCCGTGGCACGGGGCGCGGGGGTCGAAAAAATCAAAGTCCTCCGAAAAGCACACGGAGGCGTCCCGAAACCTCCATGTATCGAGGCAAGAGCATGGGCAAAGAAGGCCAAGAAAATTCCATGCGTAGGCCAAATTTGCCCAAGGCACCTTATCTTGACGCGTTAACCCCGTGGCACGGGGCGCGGGGGTCGAAAAAATCAAAGTGCTCCGAAAAGCACACGGAGGTGTCCCGAAACCTCCATGTATCGAGGCAAGAGCATGGGCAAAGAAGGCAAAGAAAATTCCATGCGTAGGGCAAATTTGCCCAAGGCACCTTATCTTGACGCGTTAAGCCCGTGGCACGGGGGTCGAAAAACTCAAAGTGCTCCGAAAAGCACACGGATGCGTCCCGAAACCTCCATGTATCGAGGCAAGAGCATGGGCAAAGAAGGCCAAGATAATTCCATGCGTAGGCCAAATTTGCCCAAGGCACCGTATCTTGACGCGTTAACCCCGTGGCACGGGGCGCGGGGGTCGAAAAAATCAAAGTGCTCCGAAAAGCAAACGGAGGTGTCCCGAAACCTCCATGTATCGAGGCAAGAGCATGGGCAAAGAAGGCCAAGAAAATTCCATGCGTAGGGCAAATTTGCCCAAGGCACCTTATCTTGACGCGTTAAGCCCGTGGCACGGGGGTCGAAAAACTCAAATTCCTCCGAAAAGCACACGGAGGCGTCCCGAAACCTCCATGTATCGAGGCAAGAGCATGGGCAAAGAAGGCCAAGAAAATTCCAAGCGTAGGCCAAATTTGCCCAAGGCACCTTATCTTGACGCGTTAACCCCGTGGCACGGGGCGCGGGGGTCGAAAAAATCAAAGTGCTCCGAAAAGCACACGGAGGTGTCCCGAAACCTCCATGTATTGAGGCAAGAGCATGGGCAAAGAAGGCCAAGAAAATTCCATGCGTAGGGCAAATTTACCCAAGGCACCTTATCTTGACGCGTTAAGCCCGTGGCACGGGGGTCGAAAAACTCAAAGTGCTCCGAAAAGCACACGGAGACGTCCCGAAACCTCCATGTATCGAGGCAAGAGCATGGGCAAAGAAGGCCAAGAAAATTCCATGCGTAAGCCAAATTTGCCCAAGGCACCGTATCTTGACGCGTTAACCCCGTGGCACGGGGCGCGGGGGTCGAAAAATTCAAAGTGCTCCGAAAAGCACACGGAGGCGTTCCAAAACCTCCATGTGTCGTGGCAAGAGCATGGGCAAAGAAGGCCAACAAAATTCCATGCGTAGGCCAAATTTGCCCAAGGCACCGTATCTTGTCGCGTTAAGCTCGTGGCACGGGGAGCGGGGGTCGAAAAAATCAAAGTGCTCCGAAAAGCACACGAAGGCGTCCCGAAACCTCCCTGTATCGAGGCAAGAGCATGGGCAAAGAAGGCCAAGAAAATTCCATGCGTAGGCCAAATTTGCCCAAGGCACCGTATCTTGACGCGTTAACCCCGTGGCACGAGGCGCGGGGGTCAAAAAAATCAACGTGCACCGAAAAGCACACGTAGGCGTCCCGAAACCTCCATGTGTCGTGGCATGAGCATGGGCAAAGAAGGCCAAGAAAATTCCATGCGTAGGCCAAATTTGCGCAAGGCACCGTATCTTGTCGCGTTAAGCTCGTGGCACGGGGAGCGGGGGTCGAAAAAATCAAAGTGCTCCGAAAAGCACACTGAGGCGTCCCGAAACCTCCATGTATCGAGGCAAGAGCATGGGCAAAGAAGGCCAAGAAAATTCCATGCGTAGGCCAAATTTGCCCAAGGCACCGTATCTTGACGCGTAAAGCCCGTGGCAAGGGGGTCGAAAAAATCAAAGTCCTCCGAAAAGCACACGGAGGCGTCCCGAAACCTCCATGTATCGAGGCAAGAGCATGGGCAAAGAAGGCCAAGAAAATTCCATGCGTAGGCCAAATTTGCCCAAGGCACCGTATCTTGACGCGTTAACCCAGTGGCACGGGGCGCGGGGGTCGAAAAAATCAAAGTGCTCCGAAAAGCACACGGAGGTGTCCCGAAACCTCCATGTATCGAGGCAAGAGCATGGGCAAAGAAGGCCAAGAAAATTCCATGCGTAGGGCAAATTTGCCCAAGGCACCTTATCTTGACGCGTTAAGCCCGTGGCACGGGGGTCGAAAAACTCAAAGTCCTCCGAAAAGCACACGGAGGCGTCCCGAAACCTCCATGTATCGAGGCAAGAGCATGGGCAAAGAAGGCCAAGAAAATTCCATGCGTAGGCCAAATTTGCCCAAGGCACCTTATCTTGACGCGTTAACCCCGTGGCACGGGGCGCGGGGGTCGAAAAAATCAAAGTGCTCCGAAAAGCACACGGAGGTGTCCCGAAACCTGCATGTATCGAGGCAAGAGCATGGGCAAAGAAGGCCAAGAAAATTCCATGCGTAGGGCAAATTTACCCAAGGCACGTTATCTTGACGCGTTAAGCCCGTGGCACGGGGGTCGAAAAACTCAAAGTGCTCCGAAAAGCACACGGATGCGTCCCGAAACCTCCATGTATCGAGGCAAGAGCATGGGCAAAGAAGGCCAAGAAAATTCCATGCGTAAGCCAAATTTGCCCAAGGCACCGTATCTTGACGCGTTAACCCCGTGGCACAAGGCGCGGGGGTCGAAAAAATCAACGTGCTCCGAAAAGCACACGGAGGCGTCCCGAAACCTCCCTGTGTCGAGGCAAGAGCATGGGCAAAGAAGGCCAATAAAATTCCATGCGTAGGCCAAATTTGCCCAAGGCACCGTATCTTGACGCGTTAACCCCGTGGCACGGGGCGCGGGGGTCGAAAAAATCAAAGTGCTCCGAAAAGCACACGGAGGTGTCCCGAAACCTGCATGTATCGAGGCAAGAGCATGGGCAAAGAAGGCCAAGAAAATTCCATGCGTAGGGCAAATTTGCCCAAGGCACCTTATCTTGACGCGTTAAGCCCGTGGCACGGGGGTCGAAAAACTCAAAGTCCTCCGAAAAGCACACGGAGGCGTCCCGAAACCTCCATGTATCGAGGCAAGTGCATGGGCAAAGAAGGCCAAGATAATTCCATGCGTAGGCCAAATTTGCCCAAGGCACCGTATCTTGACGCGTTAACCCCGTGGCACGGGGCGCGGGGGTCGAAAAAATCAAAGTGCTCCGAAAAGCACACGGAGGTGTCCCGAAACCTCCATGTATCGAGGCAAGAGCATGGGCAAAGAAGGCCAAGAAAATTCCATGCGTAGGGCAAATTTGCCCAAGGCACCTTATCTTGACACGTTAAGCCCGTGGCACGGGGGTCGAAAAACTCAAAGTCCTCCGAAAAGCACACGGAGGCGTCCCGAAACCTCCATGTATCGAGGCAAGAGCATGGGCAAAGAAGGCCAAGAAAATTCCAAGCGTAGGCCAAATTTGCCCAAGGCACCTTATCTTGACGCGTTAACCCCGTGGCACGGGGCGCGGGGGTCGAAAAAATCAAAGTGCTCCGAAAAGCACACGGAGGTGTCCCGAAACCTCCATGTATTGAGGCAAGAGCATGGGCAAAGAAGGCCAAGAAAATTCCATGCGTAGGGCAAATTTACCCAAGGCACCTTATCTTGACGCGTTAAGCCCGTGGCACGGGGGTCGAAAAACTCAAAGTGCTCCGAAAAGCACACGGATGCGTCCCGAAACCTCCATGTATCGAGGCAAGAGCATGGGCAAAGAAGGCCAAGAAAATTCCATGCGTAAGCCAAATTTGCCCAAGGCACCGTATCTTGACGCGTTAACCCCGTGGCACAAGGCGCGGGGGTCGAAAAAATCAACGTGCTCCGAAAAGCACACGGAGGCGTCCCGAAACCTCCCTGTGTCGAGGCAAGAGCATGGGCAAAGAAGGCCAATAAAATTCCATGCGTAGGCCAAATTTGCCCAAGGCACCGTATCTTGACGCGTTAACCCCGTGGCACGGGGCGCGGGGGTCGAAAAAATCAAAGTGCTCCGAAAAGCACACGGAGGTGTCCCGAAACCTGCATGTATCGAGGCAAGAGCATGGGCAAAGAAGGCCAAGAAAATTCCATGCGTAGGGCAAATTTGCCCAAGGCACCTTATCTTGACGCGTTAAGCCCGTGGCACGGGGGTCGAAAAACTCAAAGTCCTCCGAAAAGCACACGGAGGCGTCCCGAAACCTCCATGTATCGAGGCAAGTGCATGGGCAAAGAAGGCCAAGATAATTCCATGCGTAGGCCAAATTTGCCCAAGGCACCGTATCTTGACGCGTTAACCCCGTGGCACGGGGCGCGGGGGTCGAAAAAATCAAAGTGCTCCGAAAAGCACACGGAGGTGTCCCGAAACCTCCATGTATCGAGGCAAGAGCATGGGCAAAGAAGGCCAAGAAAATTCCATGCGTAGGGCAAATTTGCCCAAGGCACCTTATCTTGACACGTTAAGCCCGTGGCACGGGGGTCGAAAAACTCAAAGTCCTCCGAAAAGCACACGGAGGCGTCCCGAAACCTCCATGTATCGAGGCAAGAGCATGGGTAAAGAAGGCCAAGAAAATTCCAAGCGTAGGCCAAATTTGCCCAAGGCACCTTATCTTGACGCGTTAACCCCGTGGCACGGGGCGCGGGGGTCGAAAAAATCAAAGTGCTCCGAAAAGCACACGGAGGTGTCCCGAAACCTCCATGTATCGAGGCAAGATCATGGGCAAAGAAGGCCAAGAAAATTCCATGCGTAGGGCAAATTTACCCAAGGCACCTTATCTTGACGCGTTAAGCCCGTGGCACGGGGGTCGAAAAACTCAAAGTGCTCCGAAAAGCACACGGAGACGTCCCGAAACCTCCATGTATCGAGGCAAGAGCATGGGCAAAGAAGGCCAAGAAAATTCCATGCGTAAGCCAAATTTGCCCAAGGCACCGTATCTTGACGCGTTAACCCCGTGGCACAAGGCGCGGGGGTCGAAAAAATCAACGTGCTCCGAAAAGCACACGGAGGAGTCCCGAAACCTCCCTGTGTCGAGGCAACAGCATGGGCAAAGAAGGCCAATAAAATTCCATGTGTAGGCAAAGAAGGCCAAGAAAATTCCATGCGTAGGGCAAATTTGCCCAAGGCACCTTATCTTGACACGTTAAGCCCGTGGCACGGGGCGCGGGGGTCGAAAAAATCAAAGTGCTCCGAAAAGCACACGGAGGTGTCCCGAAACCTCCATGTATCGTGGCAAGAGCATGGGCAAAGAAGGCCAAGAAAATTCCATGCGTAGGGCAAATTTGCCCAAGGCACCTTATCTTGACACGTTAAGCCCGTGGCACGGGGGTCGAAAAACTCAAAGTCCTCCGAAAAGCACACGGAGGCGTCCCGAAACCTCCATGTATCGAGGCAAGAGCATGGGTAAAGAAGGCCAAGAAAATTCCAAGCGTAGGCCAAATTTGCCCAAGGCACCTTATCTTGACGCGTTAACCCCGTGGCACGGGGCGCGGGGGTCGAAAAAATCAAAGTGCTCCGAAAAGCACACGGAGGTGTCCCGAAACCTCCATGTATCGAGGCAAGATCATGGGCAAAGAAGGCCAAGAAAATTCCATGCGTAGGGCAAATTTACCCAAGGCACCTTATCTTGACGCGTTAAGCCCGTGGCACGGGGGTCGAAAAACTCAAAGTGCTCCGAAAAGCACACGGAGACGTCCCGAAACCTCCATGTATCGAGGCAAGAGCATGGGCAAAGAAGGCCAAGAAAATTCCATGCGTAAGCCAAATTTGCCCAAGGCACCGTATCTTGACGCGTTAACCCCGTGGCACAAGGCGCGGGGGTCGAAAAAATCAACGTGCTCCGAAAAGCACACGGAGGAGTCCCGAAACCTCCCTGTGTCGAGGCAACAGCATGGGCAAAGAAGGCCAATAAAATTCCATGCGTAGGCCAAATTTGCCCAAGGCACCGTATGTTGACGCGTTAAGCCCGTGGCACGGGGCGCGGGGGTCGAAAAAATCAAAGTGCTCCGAAAAGCACATGGAGGCGTCCCGAAACCTCCATGTATCGAGGCAAGAGCATTGGCAAAGAAGGCCAAGAAAATTAATGCGTAGGCCAAATTTGCCCAAGGCACCGTATCTTGACGCGTTAAGCCCGTGGCACGGGGGTCGAAAAACTAAAAGTCCTCCGAAAAGCACACGGAGGCGTCCCGAAACCTCCATGTATCGAGGCAAGAGCATGGGCAAAGAAGGCCAAGAAAATTCCATGCGTAGGGCAAATTTGCCCAAGGCACCGTATCTTGACGCGTTAACCCCGTGGCACGGGGCGCGGGGGTCGAAAAAATCAAAGTGCTCCGAAAAGCACACGGAGGTGTCCCGAAACCTCCATGTATCGAGGAAAGAGCATGGGCAAAGAAGGCCAAGAAAATTCCATGCGTAGGGCAAATTTGCCCAAGGCACCTTATCTTGACACGTTAAGCCCGTGGCACGGGGGTCGAAAAACTCAAAGTCCTCCGAAAAGCACACGGAGGCGTCCCGAAACCTCCATGTATCGAGGCAAGAGCATGGGCAAAGAAGGCCAAGAAAATTCCATGCGTAGGGCAAATTTGCCCAAGCCACCGTATCTTGACGCGTTAACCCCGTGGCACGGGGCGCGGGGGTCGAAAAAATCAAAGTGCTCCGAAAAGCACACGGAGGTGTCCCTAAACCTCCATGTATCGAGGCAAGAGCATGGGCAAAGAAGGCCAAGAAAATTCCATGCGTAGGCCAAATTTGCCCAAGGCACCGTATCTTGACGCGTTAACCCCGTGGCACGGGGCGCGGGGGTCGAAAAAATCAAAGTGCTCCGAAAAGCACACGGAGGTGTCCCGAAACCTCCATTTATCGAGGCAAGAGCATGGGCAAAGAAGGCCAAGAAAATTCCATGCGTAAGCCAAATTTGCCCAAGGCACCGTATCTTGACGCGTTAACCCCGTGGCACAAGGCGCGGGGGTCGAAAAAATCAACGTGCTCCGAAAAGCACACGGAGGCGTCCCGAAACCTCCCTGTGTCGAGGCAAGAGCATGGGCAAAGAAGGCCAATAAAATTCCATGCGTAGGCCAAATTTGCCCAAGGCACCGTATCTTGACGCGTTAACCCCGTGGCACGGGGCGCGGGGGTCGAAAAAATCAAAGTGCTCCGAAAAGCACACGGAGGTGTCCCGAAACCTGCATGTATCGAGGCAAGAGCATGGTCAAAGAAGGCCAAGAAAATTCCATGCGTAGGGCAAATTTGCCCAAGGCACCTTATCTTGACGCGTTAAGCCCGTGGCACGGGGGTCGAAAAACTCAAAGTCCTCCGAAAAGCACACGGAGGCGTCCCGAAACCTCCATGTATCGAGGCAAGTGCATGGGCAAAGAAGGCCAAGATAATTCCATGCGTAGGCCAAATTTGCCCAAGGCACCGTATCTTGACGCGTTAACCCCGTGGCACGGGGCGCGGGGGTCGAAAAAATCAAAGTGCTCCGAAAAGCACACGGAGGTGTCCCGAAACCTCCATGTATCGAGGCAAGAGCATGGGCAAAGAAGGCCAAGAAAATTCCATGCGTAGGGCAAATTTGCCCAAGGCACCTTTTCTTGACACGTTAAGCCCGTGGCACGGGGGTCGAAAAACTCAAAGTCCTCCGAAAAGCACACGGAGGCGTCCCGAAACCTCCATGTATCGAGGCAAGAGCATGGGCAAAGAAGGCCAAGAAAATTCCAAGCGTAGGCCAAATTTGCCCAAGGCACCTTATCTTGACGCGTTAACCCCGTGGCACGGGGCGCGGGGGTCGAAAAAATCAAAGTGCTCCGAAAAGCACACGGAGGTGTCCCGAAACCTCCATGTATCGAGGCAAGATCATGGGCAAAGAAGGCCAAGAAAATTCCATGCGTAGGGCAAATTTACCCAAGGCACCTTATCTTGACGCGTTAAGCCCGTGGCACGGGGGTCGAAAAACTCAAAGTGCTCCGAAAAGCACACGGAGACGTCCCGAAACCTCCATGTATCGAGGCAAGAGCATGGGCAAAGAAGGCCAAGAAAATTCCATTTGTAAGCCAAATTTGCCCAAGGCACCGTATCTTGACGCGTTAACCCCGTGGCACAAGGCGCGGGGGTCGAAAAAATCAACGTGCTCCGAAAAGCACACGGAGGCGTCCCGAAACCTCCCTGTGTCGAGGCAACAGCATGGGCAAAGAAGGCCAATAAAATTCCATGCGTAGGCCAAATTTGCCCAAGGCACCGTATGTTGACGCGTTAAGCCCGTGGCACGGGGCGCGGGGGTCGAAAAAATCAAAGTGCTCCGAAAAGCACATGGAGGCGTCCCGAAACCTCCATGTATCGAAGCAAGAGCATTGGCAAAGAAGGCCAAGAAAATTAATGCGTAGGCCAAATTTGCCCAAGGCACCGTATCTTGACGCGTTAAGCCCGTGGCACGGGGGTCGAAAAAATAAAAGTCCTCCGAAAAGCACACGGAGGCGTCCCGAAACCTCCATGTATCGAGGCAAGAGCATGGGCAAAGAAGGCCAAGAAAATTCCATGCGTAGGGCAAATTTGCCCAAGGCACCGTATCTTGACGCGTTAACCCCGTGGCACGGGGCGCGGGGGTCGAAAAAATCAAAGTGCTCCGAAAAGCACACGGAGGTGTCCCGAAACCTCCATGTATCGAGGAAAGAGCATGGGCAAAGAAGGCCAAGAAAATTCCATGCGTAGGGCAAATTTGCCCAAGGCACCTTATCTTGACACGTTAAGCCCGTGGCACGGGGGTCGAAAAACTCAAAGTCCTCCGAAAAGCACACGGAGGCGTCCCGAAACCTCCATGTATCGAGGCAAGAGCATGGGCAAAGAAGGCCAAGAAAATTCCATGCGTAGGGCAAATTTGCCCAAGCCACCGTATCTTGACGCGTTAACCCCGTGGCACGGGGCGCGGGGGTCGAAAAAATCAAAGTGCTCCGAAAAGCACACGGAGGTGTCCCTAAACCTCCATGTATCGAGGCAAGAGCATGGGCAAAGAAGGCCAAGATAATTCCATGCGTAGGCCAAATTTGCCCAAGGCACCGTATCTTGACGCGTTAACCCCGTGGCACGGGGCGCGGGGGTCGAAAAAATCAAAGTGCTCCGAAAAGCACACGGAGGTGTCCCGAAACCTGCATGTATCGAGGCAAGAGCATGGGCAAAGAAGGCCAAGAAAATTCCATGCGTAGGGCAAATTTGCCCAAGGCACCTTATCTTGACGCGTTAAGCCCGTGGCACGGGGGTCGAAAAACTCAAAGTCCTCCGAAAAGCACACGGAGGCGTCCCGAAACCTCCATGTATCGAGGCAAGTGCATGGGCAAAGAAGGCCAAGATAATTCCATGCGTAGGCCAAATTTGCCCAAGGCACCGTATCTTGACGCGTTAACCCCGTGGCACGGGGCGCGGGGGTCGAAAAAATCAAAGTGCTCCGAAAAGCACACGGAGGTGTCCCGAAACCTCCATGTATCGAGGCAAGAGCATGGGCAAAGAAGGCCAAGAAAATTCCATGCGTAGGGCAAATTTGCCCAAGGCACCTTTTCTTGACACGTTAAGCCCGTGGCACGGGGGTCGAAAAACTCAAAGTCCTCCGAAAAGCACACGGAGGCGTCCCGAAACCTCCATGTATCGAGGCAAGAGCATGGGCAAAGAAGGCCAAGAAAATTCCAAGCGTAGGCCAAATTTGCCCAAGGCACCTTATCTTGACGCGTTAACCCCGTGGCACGGGGCGCGGGGGTCGAAAAAATCAAAGTGCTCCGAAAAGCACACGGAGGTGTCCCGAAACCTCCATGTATCGAGGCAAGATCATGGGCAAAGAAGGCCAAGAAAATTCCATGCGTAGGGCAAATTTACCCAAGGCACCTTATCTTGACGCGTTAAGCCCGTGGCACGGGGGTCGAAAAACTCAAAGTGCTCCGAAAAGCACACGGAGACGTCCCGAAACCTCCATGTATCGAGGCAAGAGCATGGGCAAAGAAGGCCAAGAAAATTCCATGCGTAAGCCAAATTTGCCCAAGGCACCGTATCTTGACGCGTTAACCCCGTGGCACAAGGCGCGGGGGTCGAAAAAATCAACGTGCTCCGAAAAGCACACGGAGGCGTCCCGAAACCTCCCTGTGTCGAGGCAACAGCATGGGCAAAGAAGGCCAATAAAATTCCATGCGTAGGCCAAATTTGCCCAAGGCACCGTATGTTGACGCGTTAAGCCCGTGGCACGGGGCGCGGGGGTCGAAAAAATCAAAGTGCTCCGAAAAGCACATGGAGGCGTCCCGAAACCTCCATGTATCGAGGCAAGAGCATTGGCAAAGAAGGCCAAGAAAATTAATGCGTAGGCCAAATTTGCCCAAGGCACCGTATCTTGACGCGTTAAGCCCGTGGCACGGGGGTCGAAAAAATAAAAGTCCTCCGAAAAGCACACGGAGGCGTCCCGAAACCTACATGTATCGAGGCAAGAGCATGGGCAAAGAAGGCCAAGAATATTCCATGCGTAGGGCAAATTTGCCCAAGGCACCGTATCTTGACGCGTTAACCCCGTGGCACGGGGCGCGGGGGTCGAAAAAATCAAAGTGCTCCGAAAAGCACACGGAGGTGTCCCGAAACCTCCATGTATCGAGGAAAGAGCATGGGCAAAGAAGGCCAAGAAAATTCCATGCGTAGGGCAAATTTGCCCAAGGCACCTTATCTTGACACGTTAAGCCCGTGGCACGGGGGTCGAAAAACTCAAAGTCCTCCGAAAAGCACACGGAGGCGTCCCGAAACCTCCATGTATCGAGGCAAGAGCATGGGCAAAGAAGGCCAAGAAAATTCCATGCGTAGGGCAAATTTGCCCAAGCCACCGTATCTTGACGCGTTAACCCCGTGGCACGGGGCGCGGGGGTCGAAAAAATCAAAGTGCTCCGAAAAGCACACGGAGGTGTCCCTAAACCTCCATGTATCGAGGCAAGAGCATGGGCAAAGAAGGCCAAGAAAATTCCATGCGTAGGCCAAATTTGCCCAAGGCACCGTATCTTGACGCGTTAACCCCGTGGCACGGGGCGCGGGGGTCGAAAAAATCAAAGTGCTCCGAAAAGCACACGGAGGTGTCCCGAAACCTCCATGTATCGAGGCAAGAGCATGGGCAAAGAAGGCAAAGAAAATTCCATGCGTAGGGCAAATTTGCCCAAGGCACCTTATCTTGACGCGTTAAGCCCGTGGCGCGGGGGCCGAAAAAATCAAAGTGCTCCGAAAAGCACACTGAGGCGTCCCGAAACCTCCATGTATCGAGGCAAGAGCATGGGCAAAGAAGGCCAAGAAAATTCCATGCGTAGGCCAAATTTGCCCAAGGCACCGTATCTTGACGCGTAAAGCCCGTGGCAAGGGGGTCGAAAAAATCAAAGTCCTCCGAAAAGCACACGGAGGCGTCCCGAAACCTCCATGTATCGAGGCAAGAGCATGGGCAAAGAAGGCCAAGAAAATTCCATGCGTAGGCCAAATTTGCCCAAGGCACCGTATCTTGACGCGTTAACCCAGTGGCACGGGGCGCGGGGGTCGAAAAAATCAAAGTGCTCCGAAAAGCACACGGAGGTGTCCCGAAACCTCCATGTATCGAGGCAAGAGCATGGGCAAAGAAGGCCAAGAAAATTCCATGCGTAGGGCAAATTTGCCCAAGGCACCTTATCTTGACGCGTTAAGCCCGTGGCACGGGGGTCGAAAAACTCAAAGTCCTCCGAAAAGCACACGGAGGCGTCCCGAAACCTCCATGTATCGAGGCAAGAGCATGGGCAAAGAAGGCCAAGAAAATTCCATGCGTAGGCCAAATTTGCCCAAGGCACCTTATCTTGACGCGTTAACCCCGTGGCACGGGCGCGGGGGTCGAAAAAATCAAAGTGCTCCGAAAAGCACACGGAGGTGTCCCGAAACCTCCATGTATCGAGGCAAGAGCATGGGCAAAGAAGGCCAAGAAAATTCCATGCGTAGGGCAAATTTACCCAAGGCACCTTATCTTGACGCGTTAAGCCCGTGGCACGGGGGTCGAAAAACTCAAAGTGCTCCGAAAAGCACACGGATGCGTCCCGAAACCTCCATGTATCGAGGCAAGAGCATGGGCAAAGAAGGCCAAGAAAATTCCATGCGTAAGCCAAATTTGCCCAAGGCACCGTATCTTGACGCGTTAACCCCGTGGCACAAGGCGCGGGGGTCGAAAAAATCAACGTGCTCCGAAAAGCACACGGAGGCGTCCCGAAACCTCCCTGTGTCGAGGCAAGAGCATGGGCAAAGAAGGCCAATAAAATTCCATGCGTAGGCCAAATTTGCCCAAGGCACCGTATCTTGACGCGTTAACCCCGTGGCACGGGGCGCGGGGGTCGAAAAAATCAAAGTGCTCCGAAAAGCACACGGAGGTGTCCCGAAACCTGCATGTATCGAGGCAAGAACATGGGCAAAGAAGGCCAAGAAAATTCCATGCGTAGGGCAAATTTGCCCAAGGCACCTTATCTTGACGCGTTAAGCCCGTGGCACGGGGGTCGAAAAACTCAAAGTCCTCCGAAAAGCACACGGAGGCGTCCCGAAACCTCCATGTATCGAGGCAAGTGCATGGGCAAAGAAGGCCAAGATAATTCCATGCGTAGGCCAAATTTGCCCAAGGCACCGTATCTTGACGCGTTAACCCCGTGGCACGGGGCGCGGGGGTCGAAAAAATCAAAGTGCTCCGAAAAGCACACGGAGGTGTCCCGAAACCTCCATGTATCGAGGCAAGAGCATGGGCAAAGAAGGCCAAGAAAATTCCATGCGTAGGGCAAATTTGCCCAAGGCACCTTATCTTGACACGTTAAGCCCGTGGCACGGGGGTCGAAAAACTCAAAGTCCTCCGAAAAGCACACGGAGGCGTCCCGAAACCTCCATGTATCGAGGCAAGAGCATGGGCAAAGAAGGCCAAGAAAATTCCAAGCGTAGGCCAAATTTGCCCAAGGCACCTTATCTTGACGCGTTAACCCCGTGGCACGGGGCGCGGGGGTCGAAAAAATCAAAGTGCTCCGAAAAGCACACGGAGGTGTCCCGAAACCTCCATGTATCGAGGCAAGATCATGGGCAAAGAAGGCCAAGAAAATTCCATGCGTAGGGCAAATTTACCCAAGGCACCTTATCTTGACGCGTTAAGCCCGTGGCACGGGGGTCGAAAAACTCAAAGTGCTCCGAAAAGCACACGGAGACGTCCCGAAACCTCCATGTATCGAGGCAAGAGCATGGGCAAAGAAGGCCAAGAAAATTCCATGCGTAAGCCAAATTTGCCCAAGGCACCGTATCTTGACGCGTTAACCCCGTGGCACAAGGCGCGGGGGTCGAAAAAATCAACGTGCTCCGAAAAGCACACGGAGGCGTCCCGAAACCTCCCTGTGTCGAGGCAACAGCATGGGCAAAGAAGGCCAATAAAATTCCATGCGTAGGCCAAATTTGCCCAAGGCACCGTATGTTGACGCGTTAAGCCCGTGGCACGGGGCGCGGGGGTCGAAAAAATCAAAGTGCTCCGAAAAGCACATGGAGGCGTCCCGAAACCTCCATGTATCGAGGCAAGAGCATTGGCAAAGAAGGCCAAGAAAATTAATGCGTAGGCCAAATTTGCCCAAGGCACCGTATCTTGACGCGTTAAGCCCGTGGCACGGGGGTCGAAAAAATAAAAGTCCTCCGAAAAGCACACGGAGGCGTCCCGAAACCTCCATGTATCGAGGCAAGAGCATGGGCAAAGAAGGCCAAGAAAATTCCATGCGTAGGGCAAATTTGCCCAAGGCACCGTATCTTGACGCGTTAACCCCGTGGCACGGGGCGCGGGGGTCGAAAAAATCAAAGTGCTCCGAAAAGCACACGGAGGTGTCCCGAAACCTCCATGTATCGAGGAAAGAGCATGGGCAAAGAAGGCCAAGAAAATTCCATGCGTAGGGCAAATTTGCCCAAGGCACCTTATCTTGACACGTTAAGCCCGTGGCACGGGGGTCGAAAAACTCAAAGTCCTCCGAAAAGCACACGGAGGCGTCCCGAAATCTCCATGTATCGAGGCAAGAGCATGGGCAAAGAAGGCCAAGAAAATTCCATGCGTAGGGCAAATTTGCCCAAGCCACCGTATCTTGACGCGTTAACCCCGTGGCACGGGGCGCGGGGGTCGAAAAAATCAAAGTGCTCCGAAAAGCACACGGAGGTGTCCCTAAACCTCCATGTATCGAGGCAAGAGCATGGGCAAAGAAGGCCAAGAAAATTCCATGCGTAGGCCAAATTTGCCCAAGGCACCGTATCTTGACGCGTTAACCCCGTGGCACGGGGCGCGGGGGTCGAAAAAATCAAAGTGCTCCGAAAAGCACACGGAGGTGTCCCGAAACCTCCATGTATCGAGGCAAGAGCATGTGCAAAGAAGGCCAAGAAAATTCCATGCATAGGCCAATTTTGCCCAAGGCACCGTATCTTGACGCGTTAAGCCCGTGGCACGGCGCGCGGGGGTCGAAAAAATCAAAGTGCTCCGAAAAGCACACGGAGGCGTCCCGAAACCTCCATGTATCGAGGCAAGAGCAAGGGCAAAGAAGGCCAAGAAAATTCCATGCGTAGGCCAAATTTGCCCAAGGCACCGTATCTTGACGCGTTAAGCCCGTGGCACGGGGCGCGGGGGTCGAAAAAATAAAAATGCTCCAAAAAGCACACGGAGGCGTCCCGAAACCTCCATGTATCGAGGCAAGAGCATGGGCAAAGAAGGCCAAGAAAATTCCATGCGTAGGCCAAATTTGCCCAAGGCACCGTATCTTGACGCGTTAAGCCCGTGGCACGGGGGTCGAAAAAATAAAAGTCCTCCGAAAAGCACACCGAGGCGTCCCGAAACCTCCATGTATCGAGGCAAGAGCATGGGCAAAGAAGGCCAAGAAAATTCCATGCGTCGGCCAAATTTGACCAAGGCACCGTATCTTGACGCGTTAAGCCCGTGGCACGGGGAGCGGGGGTCGAAAAAATCAAAGTGCTCCGAAAAGTACACGGAGGCGTCCCGAAACCTCCATGTGTCGAGGCAAGAGCATGGGCAAAGAAGGCCAATAAAATTCCATGCGTAGGCAAAATTTGCCCAAGCCACCGTATTTCGACGCGTTAAGCTCGTGGCACGAGGCGTGGGGGTTGAAAAAATCAAAGTGCTCCGAAAAGCACACGGAGTCGTCCCGAAACCTCCATGTATCGAGGCAAGAGCATGGGCAAAGAAGGCCAAGAAAATTCCATGCGTACGCCAAATTTGCCCAAGGCACTGTATCTTGACGCGTTAATCCCGTGGCACGGGGGTCGAAAAAATCAAAGTGCTCCGAAAAGCACACGGAGGCGTCCCGAAACCTCCATGTATCGAGGCAAGAGCATTGGCAAAGAAGGCCAAGAAAATTCAATGCGTAGGCCAAATTTGCCCAAGGCACCGTATCTTGACGCGTTAAGCCCGTGGCACCGGGCGCGGGGTTAGAAAAATTCAAATTGCTCTGAAAAGCACACGGAGGCGTACCGAAACCTCCATGTATTGAGGCAAGAGCATGGGCAAAGAAGGCCAAGAAAATTCCAGGCGTAGGCCAAATTTGCCCAAGGCACCGTATCTTGACACGTTAAGCCCGTGGCACGGGGCGCGGGGGTCGAAAAATTCAAAGTGCTCCGAAAAGCACACGGAGGCGTCCCGAAACCTCCATGTATCGTGGCAAGAGCATGGGCAAAGAAGGCCAAGAAAATTCCATGCGTAGGCCAAATTTGCCCAAGGCACCGTATCTTGTCGCTTTAAGCTCGTGGCACGGGGAGCGGGGGTCGAAAAAATCAAAGTGCACCGAAAAGCACACGTAGGCGTCCCGAAACCTCCATGTATCGAAGCAAGAGCATGGGCAAAGAAGGCCAAGAAAATTCCATGCGTAGGCCAAATTTGCCCAAGGCACCGTATCTTGACGCGTTAAGCCCGTGGCACAGGGGTCGAAAAAATAAAAGTCCTCCGAAAAGCACACGGAGGCGTCCCGAAACCTCCAGGTATCGAGGCAAGAGTATGGGCAAAGAAGGCCAAGAAAATTCCATGCGTAGGGCAAATTTGCCCAAGGCACCGTATCTTGACGCGTTAACCCCGTGGCACGGGGCGCGGGGGTCGAAAAAATCAAAGTGCTCCGAAAAGCACACGGAGGTGTCCCGAAACCTCCATGTATCGAGGAAAGAGCATGGGCAAAGAAGGCCAAGAAAATTCCATGCGTAGTGCAAATTTGCCCAAGGCACCTTATCTTGACGCATTAAGCCCGTGGCACGGGGGTCGAAAAACTCAAAGTCCTCCGAAAAGCACACGGAGGCGTCCCGAAACCTCCATGTATCGAGGCAAGAGCATGGGCAAAGAAGGCCAAGAAAATTCCATGCGTAGGGCAAATTTGCCCAAGCCACCGTATCTTGACGCGTTAACCCCGTGGCACGGGGCGCGGGGGTCGAAAAAATCAAAGTGCTCCGAAAAGCACACGGAGGTGTCCCTAAACCTCCATGTATCGAGGCAAGAGCATGGGCAAAGAAGGCCAAGAAAATTCCATGCGTAGGCCAAATTTGCCCAAGGCACCGTATCTTGACGCGTTAACCCCGTGGCACGGGGCGCGGGGGTCGAAAAAATCAAAGTGCTCCGAAAAGCACACGGAGGTGTCCCGAAACCTCCATGTATCGAGGCAAGAGCATGTGCAAAGAAGGCCAAGAAAATTCCATGCATAGGCCAATTTTGCCCAAGGCACCGTATCTTGACGCGTTAAGCCCGTGGCACGGCGCGCGGGGGTCGAAAAAATCAAAGTGCTCCGAAAAGCACACGGAGGCGTCCCGAAACCTCCATGTATCGAGGCAAGAGCAAGGGCAAAGAAGGCCAAGAAAATTCCATGCGTAGGCCAAATTTGCCCAAGGCACCGTATCTTGACGCGTTAAGCCCGTGGCACGGGGCGCGGGGGTCGAAAAAATCAAAATGCTCCAAAAAGCACACGGAGGCGTCCCGAAACCTCCATGTATCGAGGCAAGAGCATGGGCAAAGAAGGCCAAGAAAATTCCATGCGTAGGCCAAATTTGCCCAAGGCACCGTATCTTGACGCGTTAAGCCCGTGGCACGGGGGTCGAAAAAATAAAAGTCCTCCGAAAAGCACACCGAGGCGTCCCGAAACCTCCATGTATCGAGGCAAGAGCATGGGCAAAGAAGGCCAAGAAAATTCCATGCGTCGGCCAAATTTGACCAAGGCACCGTATCATGACGCGTTAAGCCCGTGGCACGGGGAGCGGGGGTCGAAAAAATCAAAGTGCTCCGAAAAGTACACGGAGGCGTCCCGAAACCTCCATGTGTCGAGGCAAGAGCATGGGCAAAGAAGGCCAATAAAATTCCATGCGTAGGCAAAATTTGCCCAAGCCACCGTATTTCGACGCGTTAAGCTCGTGGCACGGGGCGTGGGGGTTGAAAAAATCAAAGTGCTCCGAAAAGCACACGGAGTCGTCCCGAAACCTCCATGTATCGAGGCAAGAGCATGGGCAAAGAAGGCCAAGAAAATTCCATGCGTACGCCAAATTTGCCCAAGGCACCGTATCTTGACGCGTTAATCCCGTGGCACGGGGGTCGAAAAAATCAAAGTGCTCCGAAAAGCACACGGAGGCGTCCCGAAACCTCCATGTATCGAGGCAAGAGCATTGGCATAGAAGGCCAAGAAAATTCAATGCGTAGGCCAAATTTGCCCAAGGCACCGTATCTTGACGCGTTAAGCCCGTGGCACCGGGCGCGGGGTTAGAAAAATTCAAATTGCTCTGAAAAGCACACGGAGGCGTACCGAAACCTCCATGTATTGAGGCAAGAGCATGGGCAAAGAAGGCCAAGAAAATTCCAGGTGTAGGCCAAATTTGCCCAAGGCACCGTATCTTGACACGTTAAGCCCGTGGCACGGGGCACGGGGGTCGAAAAATTCAAAGTGCTCCGAAAAGCACACGGAGGCGTCCCGAAACCTCCATGTATCGTGGCAAGAGCATGGGCAAAGAAGGCCAAGAAAATTCCAAGCGTAGGCCAAATTTGCCCAAGGCACCGTATCTTGTCGCTTTAAGCTCGTGGCACGGGTAGCGGGGGTCGAAAATATCAAAGTGCACCGAAAAGCACACGTAGGCGTCCCGAAACCTCCATGTATCGAGGCAAGAGCATGGGAAAAGAAGGCCAAGAAAATTCCATGCGTAGGCCAAATTTGCCCAAGGCACCGTATCTTGACGCGTTAAGCCCGTGGCACAGGGGTCGAAAATATAAAAGTCCTCCGAAAAGCACACGGAGGCGTCCCGAAACCTCCAGGTATCGAGGCAAGAGCATGGGCAATGAAGGCCAAGAAAATTCCATGCGTAGGCCAAATTTGCCCAAGGCACCGTATCTTGACGCGTTAAGCCCGTGGCAAGGGGCGCGGGGGTCGAAAAAATCAAATTGCTCCAAAAAGCACACGGAGGCGTCCCGAAACCTCCATGTATCGAGGCAAGAGCATGGGCAAAGAAGGCCAATAAAATTCCATGCGTAGGCCAAATTTGCCCAAGGCACCGTATCTTGACGCGTTAAGCCCGTGGCACGGGGCGCGGGGGTCGAAAAAATCAAAATGCTCCAAAAAGCACACGGAGGCGTCCCGAAAACTCCATGTGTCGAGGCAAGAGCATGGGCAAAGAAGGCCAATAAAATTCCATGCGTAGGCAAAATTTGCCCAAGCCACCGTATTTCGACGCATTAAGTCCGTGGCACGGGGCCGGGGGTTGAAAAAATCAAAGTGCTCCGAAAAGTACACCAAGGCATCCCGAAACCTCCATGTACCGAGGCAAGAGCATGGGCAAAGAAGGCCAAGAAAATTCCATGCGTAGGCCAAATTTCCCCAAGGCACCGTATCTTGACGCGTTAAGCCCGTGGCACGGCGCGCGGGGGTTGAAAAAAATCAAAGTGCTCCGAAAAGCACACGGAGGCGTCCCGAAACCTCCATGTATCGAGGCAAGAGCATGTGCACAGAAGGCCAAGAAAATTCCATGCGTAGGCCAAATTTGCCCAAGGCACCGTATCTTGACGCGTTAAGCCCGTGGCACGGGGAGCGGGGGTCGAAAAAATCAAAGTGCTCCGAAAAGCACACGGAGGCGTCCTGAAACCTCCGTGTATCGAGGCAAGAGCATGGGCAAAGAAGGCCAAGAAAATTCCATGTGTAGGCCAAATTTGCCCAAGGCACCGTATCTTGACGCGTTAAGCCCGTGGCACGGGGGTCGAAAAAATAAAAGACCTCCGAAAAGCACACGGAGGCGTCTCGAAACCTCCATGTGTCGAGGCAAGAGCATGGGCAAAGAAGGCCAATAAAATTCCATGCGTAGGCAAAATTTGCCCAAGCCACCGTATTTCGACGCATTAAGCCCGTGGCACGGGGCGCGGGGGTTGAAAAAATCAAAGTGCTCCGAAAAGCACACCGAGGCGTCCCGAAACCTCCATGTATCGAGGCAAGAGCATGGGCAAAGAAGGCCAATAAAATTCCATGCGTAGGCCAAATTTGCCCAAGGCACCGTATCTTGACGCTTTAAGCCCGTGGCACGGGGGTCGAAAAAATCAAAGTCCTCCGAAAAGCACACGAAGGCGTCCCGAAACCTCCATGTATCGAGGCAAGAGCATGGGCAAAGAAGGCCAAGAAAATTAGATGCGTAGGCCAAATTTGCCCAACGCACCGTATCTCGACGCGTTATGCCCGTGGCACGGGGAGCGGGGGTCGAAAAAATCAAAGTGCTCCGAAAAGCACACGGAGGCGTCCCGAAACCTCCATGTATCGAGGCAAGAGCATGGGCAAAGAAGGCCAAGAAAATTCCATGCGTAGGCCAAATTTGCCCAAGGCACCGTATCTTGACGCGTTAAGCCCGTGGCACGGGGGTCGAAAAAATAAAAGACCTCCGAAAAGCACACGGAGGCGTCCCGAAACCTCCATGTATCGAGGCAAGAGCATGGGCAAAGAAGGCCAATAAAATTCCATGCGTAGGCCAAATTTGCCCAAGGCACCGTATCTTGACGCGTTAAGCCCGTGGCACGGGGCGCGGGGGTCGAAAAAATCAAAATGCTCCAAAAAGCACACGGAGGCGTCCCGAAACCTCCATGTGTCGAGGCAAGAGCATGGGCAAAGAAGGCCAATAAAATTCCATGCGTAGGCAAAATTTGCCCAAGCCACCGTATTTCGACGCGTTAAGCCCGTGGCACGGGGCGCGGGTGTCGAAAAAATCAAAGTGCTCCGAAAAGCACAAGGAGGCGTCCCGAAACCTCCATGTATCGAGGCAAGAGCATGGGCAAAGAAGGGCAAGAAAATTCCATGCGTAGGCCAAATTTGCCCAAGGCACCGTATCTTGACGCGTTAAGCCCGTGGCACGGGGGTCGAAAAAATAAAAGTCCTCCGAAAAGCACACGGAGGCGTCCCGAAACCTCCATGTATCGAGGCAAGAGCATGGGCAATGAAGGCCAAGAAAATTCCATGCGTAGGCCAAATTTGCCCAAGGCACCGTATCTTGACGCGTTAAGCCCGTGGCAAGGGGCGCGGGGGTCGAAAAAATCAAAATGCTCCAAAAAAAAAACACGGAGGCGTCCCGAAACCTCCATGTATCGAGGCAAGAGCATGGGCAAAGAAGGCCAATAAAATTCCATGCGTAGGCCAAATTTGCCCAAGGCACCGTATCTTGACGCGTTAAGCCCGTGGCACGGGGCGCGGGGGTCGAAAAAATAAAAATGCTCCAAAAAGCACACGGAGGCGTCCCGAAACCTCCATGTGTCGAGGCAAGAGCATGGGCAAAGAAGGCTAATAAAATTCCATGCGTAGGCCAAATTTGCCCAAGGCACCGTATCTTGACGCGTTAAGCCCGTTGCACGGGGGTCGAAAAAATAAAAGTCCTCCGAAAAGCACACGGAGGCGTCCCCAAAACCTCCATGTATCGAGGCAAGAGCATGGGCAATGAAGGCCAAAAAAATTCCATGCGTAGGCCAAATTTGCCCAAGGCACCGTATCTTGACGCGTTAAGCCCGTGGCAAGGGGCGTGGGGGTTGAAAAAATCAAAATGCTCCAAAAAGCACACGGAGGCGTCCCGAAACCTCCATGTATCGAGGCAAGAGCATGGGCAAAGAAGGCCAATAAAATTCCATGCGTAGGCCAAATTTGCCCAAGGCACCGTATCTTGACGCGTTAAGCCCGTGGCACGGGGCGCGGGGGTCGAAAAAATCAAAATGCTCCAAAAAGCACACGGAGGCGTCCCGAAACCTCCATGTGTCGAGGCAAGAGCATGGGCAAAGAAGGCTAATAAAATTCCATGCGTAGGCCAAATTTGCCCAAGGCACCGTATCTTGACGCGTTAAGCCCGTGGCACGGGGGTCGAAAAAATAAAAGTCCTCCGAAAAGCACACGGAGGCGTCCCGAAACCTCCATGTATCGAGGCAAGAGCATGGGCAAAGAAGGCCAATAAAATTCCATGCGTAGGCCAAATTTGCCCAAGGCACCGTATCTTGTCGCTTTAAGCTCGTGGCACGGGGAGCGGGGGTCGAAAAAATCAAAGTGCACCGAAAAGCACACGTAGGCGTCCCGAAACCTCCATGTATCGAGGCAAGAGCATGGGCAAAGAAGGCCAAGAAAATTCCATGCGTAGGCCAAATTTGCCCAAGGCACCGTATCTTGACGCGTTAAGCCCGTGGCACGGGGGTCGAAAAAATAAAAGTCCTCCGAAAAGCACACGGAGGCGTCCCGAAACCTCCATGTATCGAGGCAAGAGCATGGGCAATGAAGGCCAAGAAAATTCCATGCGTAGGCCAAATTTGCCCAAGGCACCGTATCTTGACGCGTTAAGCCCGTGGCAAGGGGCGCGGGGGTCGAAAAAATCAAAATGCTCCAAAAAGCACACGGAGGCGTCCCGAAACCTCCATGTATCGAGGCAAGAGCATGGGCAAAGAAGGCCAATAAAATTCCATGCGTAGGCCAAATTTGCCCAAGGCACCGTATCTTGACGCGTTAAGCCCGTGGCACGGGGCGCGGGGGTCGAAAAAATCAAAATGCTCCAAAAAGCACACGGAGGCGTCCCGAAACCTCCATGTATCGAGGCAAGAGCATGGGCAAAGAAGGCCAATAAAATTCCATGCGTAGGCCAAATTTGCCCAAGGCACCGTATCTTGACGCTTTAAGCCCGTGGCACGGGGGTCGAAAAAATCAAAGTCCTCCGAAAAGCACACGGAGGCGTCCCGAAACCTCCATGTATCGAGGCAAGAGCATGGGCAAAGAAGGCCAAGAAAATTAGATGCGTAGGCCAAATTTGCCCAACGCACCGTATCTTGACGCGTTATGCCCGTGGCACGGGGAGCGGGGGTCGAAAAAATCAAAGTGCTCCGAAAAGCACACGGAGGCGTCCCGAAACCTCCGTGTATCGAGGCAAGAGCATGGGCAAAGAAGGCCAAGAAAATTCCATGCGTAGGCCAAATTTGCCCAAGGCACCGTATCTTGACGCGTTAAGCCCGTGGCAAGGGGCGCGGGGGTCGAAAAAATCAAAATGCTCCAAAAAGCACACGGAGGCGTCCCGAAACCTCCATGTATCGAGGCAAGAGCATGTGCAAAGAAGGCCAAGAAAATTCCATGCGTAGGCCAAATTTGCCCAAGGCACCGTATCTTGACGCGTTAAGCCCGTGGCACGGGGCGCGGGGGTCGAAAAAATCAAAATGCTCCAAAAAGCACACGGAGGCGTCCCGAAACCTCCATGTGTCGAGGCAAGAGCATGGGCAAAGAAGGCCAATAAAATTCCATGCGTAGGCAAAATTTGCCCAAGCCACCGTATTTCGACGCATTAAGCCCGTGGCACGGGGGTCGAAAAAATAAAAGACCTCCGAAAAGCACACGGAGGCGTCCCGAAACCTCCATGTGTCGAGGCAAGAGCATGGGCAAAGAAGGCCAATAAAATTCCATGCGTAGGCAAAATTTGCCCAAGCCACCGTATTTCGACGCATTAAGCCCGTGGCACGGGGCGCGGGGGTTGAAAAAATCAAAGTGCTCCGAAAAGCACACCGAGGCGTCCCGAAACCTCCATGTATCGAGGCAAGAGCATGGGCAAAGAAGGCCAATAAAATTCCATGCGTAGGCCAAATTTGCCCAAGGCACCGTATCTTGACGCTTTAAGCCCGTGGCACGGGGGTCGAAAAAATCAAAGTCCTCCGAAAAGCACACGAAGGCGTCCCGAAACCTCCATGTATCGAGGCAAGAGCATGGGCAAAGAAGGCCAAGAAAATTAGATGCGTAGGCCAAATTTGCCCAACGCACCGTATCTTGACGCGTTATGCCCGTGGCACGGGGAGCGGGGGTCGTAAAAATCAAAGTGCTCCGAAAAGCACACGGAGGCGTCCCGAAACCTCCATGTATCGAGGCAAGAGCATGGGCAAAGAAGGCCAAGAAAATTCCATGCGTAGGCCAAATTTGCCCAACGCACCGTATCTTGACGCATTAAGCCCGTGGGACGGGGTGCGGGGGTCGAAAAAATCAAAATGCTCCAAAAAGCACACGGAGGCATCCCGAAACCTCCATGTATCGAGGCAAGAGCATGGGCAAAGAAGGCCAATAAAATTCCATGCGTAGGCAAAATTTGCCCAAGGCACCGTATTTCGACGCATTAAGCCCGTGGCACGGGGCGCGGGGGTCGAAAAAATCAAAGTGCTCCGAAAAGCACACCGAGGCGTCCCGAAACCTCCATGTATCGAGGCAAGAGCATGGGCAAAGAAGGCCAATAAAATTCCATGCGTAGGCCAAATTTGCCCAAGGCACCGTATCTTGACGCTTTAAGCCCGTGGCACGGGGGTCGAAAAAATCAAAGTCCTCCGAAAAGCACACGGAGGCGTCCCGAAACCTCCATGTATCGAGGCAAGAGCATGGGCAAAGAAGGCCAAGAAAATTAGATGCGTAGGCCAAATTTGCCCAACGCACCGTATCTTGACGCGTTATGCCCGTGGCACGGGGAGCGGGGGTCGAAAAAATCAAAGTGCTCCGAAAAGCACACGGAGGCGTCCCGAAACCTCCATGTATCGAGGCAAGAGCATGGGCAAAGAAGGCCAAGAAAATTCCATGCGTAGGCCAAATTTGCCCAAGGCACCGTATCTTGACGCGGTAAGCCCGTGGCAAGGGGCGCGGGGGTCGAAAAAATCAAAATGCTCCAAAAAGCACACGGAGGCGTCCCGAAACCTCCATGTATCGAGGCAAGAGCATGTGCAAAGAAGGCCAAGAAAATTCCATGCGTAGGCCAAATTTGCCCAAGGCACCGTATCTTGACGCGTTAAGCCCGTGGCACGGGGCGCGGGGGTCGAACAAATCAAAATGCTCCAAAAAGCACACGGAGGCGTCCCGAAACCTCCATGTGTCGAGGCAAGAGCATGGGCAAAGAAGGCCAATAAAATTCCATGCGTAGGCAAAATTTGCCCAAGCCACCGTATTTCGACGCATTAAGCCCGTGGCACGGGGGTCGAAAAAATAAAAGACCTCCGAAAAGCACACGGAGGCGTCCCGAAACCTCCATGTGTCGAGGCAAGAGCATGGGCAAAGAAGGCCAATAAAATTCCATGCGTAGGCAAAATTTGCCCAAGCCACCGTATTTCGACGCGTTAAGCTCGTGGCACGGGGCGTGGGGGTTGAAAAAATCAAAGTGCTCCGAAAAGCACACGGAGTCGTCCCGAAACCTCCATGTATCGAGGCAAGAGCATGGGCAAAGAAGGCCAAGAAAATTCCATGCGTACGCCAAATTTGCCCAAGGCACCGTATCTTGACGCGTTAATCCCGTGGCACGGGGGTCGAAAAAATCAAAGTGCTCCGAAAAGCACACGGAGGCGTCCCGAAACCTCCATGTATCGAGGCAAGAGCATTGGCATAGAAGGCCAAGAAAATTCAATGCGTAGGCCAAATTTGCCCAAGGCACCGTATCTTGACGCGTTAAGCCCGTGGCACCGGGCGCGGGGTTAGAAAAATTCAAATTGCTCTGAAAAGCACACGGAGGCGTACCGAAACCTCCATGTATTGAGGCAAGAGCATGGGCAAAGAAGGCCAAGAAAATTCCAGGTGTAGGCCAAATTTGCCCAAGGCACCGTATCTTGACACGTTAAGCCCGTGGCACGGGGCGCGGGGGTCGAAAAATTCAAAGTGCTCCGAAAAGCACACGGAGGCGTCCCGAAACCTCCATGTATCGTGGCAAGAGCATGGGCAAAGAAGGCCAAGAAAATTCCATGCGTAGGCCAAATTTGCCCAAGGCACCGTATCTTGTCGCTTTAAGCTCGTGGCACGGGTAGCGGGGGTCGAAAAAATCAAAGTGCACCGAAAAGCACACGTAGGCGTCCCGAAACCTCCATGTATCGAGGCAAGAGCATGGGAAAAGAAGGCCAAGAAAATTCCATGCGTAGGCCAAATTTGCCCACGGCACCGTATCTTGACGCGTTAAGCCCGTGGCACAGGGGTCGAAAAAATAAAAGTCCTCCGAAAAGCACACGGAGGCGTCCCGAAACCTCCAGGTATCGAGGCAAGAGCATGGGCAATGAAGGCCAAGAAAATTCCATGCGTAGGCCAAATTTGCCCAAGGCACCGTATCTTGACGCGTTAAGCCCGTGGCAAGGGGCGCGGGGGTCGAAAAAATCAAATTGCTCCAAAAAGCACACGGAGGCGTCCCGAAACCTCCATGTATCGAGGCAAGAGCATGGGCAAAGAAGGCCAATAAAATTCCATGCGTAGGCCAAATTTGCCCAAGGCACCGTATCTTGACGCGTTAAGCCCGTGGCACAGGGGTCGAAAAAATAAAAGTCCTCCGAAAAGCACACGGAGGCGTCCCGAAACCTCCAGGTATCGAGGCAAGAGCATGGGCAAAGAAGGCCAAGAAAATTCCAGGTGTAGGCCAAATTTGCCCAAGGCACCGTATCTTGACACGTTAAGCCCGTGGCACGGGGCGCGGGGGTCGAAAAATTCAAAGTGCTCCGAAAAGCACACGGAGGCGTCCCGAAACCTCCATGTATCGTGGCAAGAGCATGGGCAAAGAAGGCCAAGAAAATTCCATGCGTAGGCCAAATTTGCCCAAGGCACCGTATCTTGTCGCTTTAAGCTCGTGGCACGGGTAGCGGGGGTCGAAAAAATCAAAGTGCACCGAAAAGCACACGTAGGCGTCCCGAAACCTCCATGTATCGAGGCAAGAGCATGGGAAAAGAAGGCCAAGAAAATTCCATGCGTAGGCCAAATTTGCCCAAGGCACCGTATCTTGACGCGTTAAGCCCGTGGCACAGGGGTCGAAAAAATAAAAGTCCTCCGAAAAGCACACGGAGGCGTCCCGAAACCTCCAGGTATCGAGGCAAGAGCATGGGCAATGAAGGCCAAGAAAATTCCATGCGTAGGCCAAATTTGCCCAAGGCACCGTATCTTGACGCGTTAAGCCCGTGGCAAGGGGCGCGGGGGTCGAAAAAATCAAATTGCTCCAAAAAGCACACGGAGGCGTCCCGAAACCTCCATGTATCGAGGCAAGAGCATGGGCAAAGAAGGCCAATAAAATTCCATGCGTAGGCCAAATTTGCCCAAGGCACCGTATCTTGACGCGTTAAGCCCGTGGCACGGGGCGCGGGGGTCGAAAAAATCAAAATGCTCCAAAAAGCACACGGAGGCGTCCCGAAAACTCCATGTGTCGAGGCAAGAGCATGGGCAAAGAAGGCCAATAAAATTCCATGCGTAGGCAAAATTTGCCCAAGCCACCGTATTTCGACGCATTAAGTCCGTGGCACGGGGCCGGGGGTTGAAAAAATCAAAGTGCTCCGAAAAGTACACCAAGGCATCCCGAAACCTCCATGTACCGAGGCAAGAGCATGGGCAAAGAAGGCCAAGAAAATTCCATGCGTAGGCCAAATTTCCCCAAGGCACCGTATCTTGACGCGTTAAGCCCGTGGCACGGCGCGCGGGGGTTGAAAAAAATCAAAGTGCTCCGAAAAGCACACGGAGGCGTCCCGAAACCTCCATGTATCGAGGCAAGAGCATGTGCACAGAAGGCCAAGAAAATTCCATGCGTAGGCCAAATTTGCCCAAGGCACCGTATCTTGACGCGTTAAGCCCGTGGCACGGGGAGCGGGGGTCGAAAAAATCAAAGTGCTCCGAAAAGCACACGGAGGCGTCCTGAAACCTCCGTGTATCGAGGCAAGAGCATGGGCAAAGAAGGCCAAGAAAATTCCATGCGTAGGCCAAATTTGCCCAAGGCACCGTATCTTGACGCGTTAAGCCCGTGGCACGGGGGTCGAAAAAATAAAAGACCTCCGAAAAGCACGCGGAGGCGTCCCGAAACCTCCATGTGTCGAGGCAAGAGCATGGGCAAAGAAGGCCAATAAAATTCCATGCGTAGGCAAAATTTGCCCAAGCCACCGTATTTCGACGCATTAAGCCCGTGGCACGGGGCGCGGGGGTTGAAAAAATCAAAGTGCTCCGAAAAGTACACCAAGGCATCCCGAAACCTCCATGTACCGAGGCAAGAGCATGGGCAAAGAAGGCCAAGAAAATTCCATGCGTAGGCCAAATTTCCCCAAGGCACCGTATCTTGACGCGTTAAGCCCGTGGCACGGCGCGCGGGGGTTGAAAAAAATCAAAGTGCTCCGAAAAGCACACGGAGGCGTCCCGAAACCTCCATGTATCGAGGCAAGAGCATGTGCACAGAAGGCCAAGAAAATTCCATGCGTAGGCCAAATTTGCCCAACGCACCGTATCTTGACGCGTTATGCCCGTGGCACGGGGAGCGGGGGTCGAAAAAATCAAAGTGCTCCGAAAAGCACACGGAGGCGTCCCGAAACCTCCATGTATCGAGGCAAGAGCATGGGCAAAGAAGGCCAAGAAAATTCCATGCGTAGGCCAAATTTGCCCAAGGCACCGTATCTTGACGCGTTAAGCCCGTGGCACGGGGGTCGAAAAAATAAAAGACCTCCGAAAAGCACACGGAGGCGTCCCGAAACCTCCATGTATCGAGGCAAGAGCATGGGCAAAGAAGGCCAATAAAATTCCATGCGTAGGCCAAATTTGCCCAAGGCACCGTATCTTGACGCGTTAAGCCCGTGGCACGGGGCGCGGGGGTCGAAAAAATCAAAATGCTCCAAAAAGCACACGGAGGCGTCCCGAAACCTCCATGTGTCGAGGCAAGAGCATGGGCAAAGAAGGCCAATAAAATTCCATGCGTAGGCAAAATTTGCCCAAGCCACCGTATTTCGACGCGTTAAGCCCGTGGCACGGGGCGCGGGTGTCGAAAAAATCAAAGTGCTCCGAAAAGCACAAGGAGGCGTCCCGAAACCTCCATGTATCGAGGCAAGAGCATGGGCAAAGAAGGGCAAGAAAATTCCATGCGTAGGCCAAATTTGCCCAAGGCACCGTATCTTGACGCGTTAAGCCCGTGGCACGGGGGTCGAAAAAATAAAAGTCCTCCGAAAAGCACACGGAGGCGTCCCGAAACCTCCATGTATCGAGGCAAGAGCATGGGCAATGAAGGCCAAGAAAATTCCATGCGTAGGCCAAATTTGCCCAAGGCACCGTATCTTGACGCGTTAAGCCCGTGGCAAGGGGCGCGGGGGTCGAAAAAATCAAAATGCTCCAAAAAAAAAACACGGAGGCGTCCCGAAACCTCCATGTATCGAGGCAAGAGCATGGGCAAAGAAGGCCAATAAAATTCCATGCGTAGGCCAAATTTGCCCAAGGCACCGTATCTTGACGCGTTAAGCCCGTGGCACGGGGCGCGGGGGTCGAAAAAATAAAAATGCTCCAAAAAGCACACGGAGGCGTCCCGAAACCTCCATGTGTCGAGGCAAGAGCATGGGCAAAGAAGGCTAATAAAATTCCATGCGTAGGCCAAATTTGCCCAAGGCACCGTATCTTGACGCGTTAAGCCCGTGGCACGGGGGTCGAAAAAATAAAAGTCCTCCGAAAAGCACACGGAGGCGTCCCCGAAACCTCCATGTATCGAGGCAAGAGCATGGGCAATGAAGGCCAAAAAAATTCCATGCGTAGGCCAAATTTGCCCAAGGCACCGTATCTTGACGCGTTAAGCCCGTGGCAAGGGGCGTGGGGGTCGAAAAAATCAAAATGCTCCAAAAAGCACACGGAGGCGTCCCGAAACCTCCATGTATCGAGGCAAGAGCATGGGCAAAGAAGGCCAATAAAATTCCATGCGTAGGCCAAATTTGCCCAAGGCACCGTATCTTGACGCGTTAAGCCCGTGGCACGGGGCGCGGGGGTCGAAAAAATCAAAATGCTCCAAAAAGCACACGGAGGCGTCCCGAAACCTCCATGTGTCGAGGCAAGAGCATGGGCAAAGAAGGCTAATAAAATTCCATGCGTAGGCCAAATTTGCCCAAGGCACCGTATCTTGACGCGTTAAGCCCGTGGCACGGGGGTCGAAAAAATAAAAGTCCTCCGAAAAGCACACGGAGGCGTCCCGAAACCTCCAGGTATCGAGGCAAGAGCATGGGCAATGAAGGCCAAGAAAATTCCATGCGTAGGCCAAATTTGCCCAAGGCACCGTATCTTGACGCGTTAAGCCCGTGGCAAGGGGCGCGGGGGTCGAAAAAATCAAATTGCTCCAAAAAGCACACGGAGGCGTCCCGAAACCTCCATGTATCGAGGCAAGAGCATGGGCAAAGAAGGCCAATAAAATTCCATGCGTAGGCCAAATTTGCCCAAGGCACCGTATCTTGACGCGTTAAGCCCGTGGCACAGGGGTCGAAAAAATAAAAGTCCTCCGAAAAGCACACGGAGGCGTCCCGAAACCTCCAGGTATCGAGGCAAGAGCATGGGCAAAGAAGGCCAAGAAAATTCCAGGTGTAGGCCAAATTTGCCCAAGGCACCGTATCTTGACACGTTAAGCCCGTGGCACGGGGCGCGGGGGTCGAAAAATTCAAAGTGCTCCGAAAAGCACACGGAGGCGTCCCGAAACCTCCATGTATCGTGGCAAGAGCATGGGCAAAGAAGGCCAAGAAAATTCCATGCGTAGGCCAAATTTGCCCAAGGCACCGTATCTTGTCGCTTTAAGCTCGTGGCACGGGTAGCGGGGGTCGAAAAAATCAAAGTGCACCGAAAAGCACACGTAGGCGTCCCGAAACCTCCATGTATCGAGGCAAGAGCATGGGAAAAGAAGGCCAAGAAAATTCCATGCGTAGGCCAAATTTGCCCAAGGCACCGTATCTTGACGCGTTAAGCCCGTGGCACAGGGGTCGAAAAAATAAAAGTCCTCCGAAAAGCACACGGAGGCGTCCCGAAACCTCCAGGTATCGAGGCAAGAGCATGGGCAATGAAGGCCAAGAAAATTCCATGCGTAGGCCAAATTTGCCCAAGGCACCGTATCTTGACGCGTTAAGCCCGTGGCAAGGGGCGCGGGGGTCGAAAAAATCAAATTGCTCCAAAAAGCACACGGAGGCGTCCCGAAACCTCCATGTATCGAGGCAAGAGCATGGGCAAAGAAGGCCAATAAAATTCCATGCGTAGGCCAAATTTGCCCAAGGCACCGTATCTTGACGCGTTAAGCCCGTGGCACGGGGCGCGGGGGTCGAAAAAATCAAAATGCTCCAAAAAGCACACGGAGGCGTCCCGAAAACTCCATGTGTCGAGGCAAGAGCATGGGCAAAGAAGGCCAATAAAATTCCATGCGTAGGCAAAATTTGCCCAAGCCACCGTATTTCGACGCATTAAGTCCGTGGCACGGGGCCGGGGGTTGAAAAAATCAAAGTGCTCCGAAAAGTACACCAAGGCATCCCGAAACCTCCATGTACCGAGGCAAGAGCATGGGCAAAGAAGGCCAAGAAAATTCCATGCGTAGGCCAAATTTCCCCAAGGCACCGTATCTTGACGCGTTAAGCCCGTGGCACGGCGCGCGGGGGTTGAAAAAAATCAAAGTGCTCCGAAAAGCACACGGAGGCGTCCCGAAACCTCCATGTATCGAGGCAAGAGCATGTGCACAGAAGGCCAAGAAAATTCCATGCGTAGGCCAAATTTGCCCAAGGCACCGTATCTTGACGCGTTAAGCCCGTGGCACGGGGAGCGGGGGTCGAAAAAATCAAAGTGCTCCGAAAAGCACACGGAGGCGTCCTGAAACCTCCGTGTATCGAGGCAAGAGCATGGGCAAAGAAGGCCAAGAAAATTCCATGCGTAGGCCAAATTTGCCCAAGGCACCGTATCTTGACGCGTTAAGCCCGTGGCACGGGGGTCGAAAAAATAAAAGACCTCCGAAAAGCACGCGGAGGCGTCCCGAAACCTCCATGTGTCGAGGCAAGAGCATGGGCAAAGAAGGCCAATAAAATTCCATGCGTAGGCAAAATTTGCCCAAGCCACCGTATTTCGACGCATTAAGCCCGTGGCACGGGGCGCGGGGGTTGAAAAAATCAAAGTGCTCCGAAAAGTACACCAAGGCATCCCGAAACCTCCATGTACCGAGGCAAGAGCATGGGCAAAGAAGGCCAAGAAAATTCCATGCGTAGGCCAAATTTCCCCAAGGCACCGTATCTTGACGCGTTAAGCCCGTGGCACGGCGCGCGGGGGTTGAAAAAAATCAAAGTGCTCCGAAAAGCACACGGAGGCGTCCCGAAACCTCCATGTATCGAGGCAAGAGCATGTGCACAGAAGGCCAAGAAAATTCCATGCGTAGGCCAAATTTGCCCAACGCACCGTATCTTGACGCGTTATGCCCGTGGCACGGGGAGCGGGGGTCGAAAAAATCAAAGTGCTCCGAAAAGCACACGGAGGCGTCCCGAAACCTCCATGTATCGAGGCAAGAGCATGGGCAAAGAAGGCCAAGAAAATTCCATGCGTAGGCCAAATTTGCCCAAGGCACCGTATCTTGACGCGTTAAGCCCGTGGCACGGGGGTCGAAAAAATAAAAGACCTCCGAAAAGCACACGGAGGCGTCCCGAAACCTCCATGTATCGAGGCAAGAGCATGGGCAAAGAAGGCCAATAAAATTCCATGCGTAGGCCAAATTTGCCCAAGGCACCGTATCTTGACGCGTTAAGCCCGTGGCACGGGGCGCGGGGGTCGAAAAAATCAAAATGCTCCAAAAAGCACACGGAGGCGTCCCGAAACCTCCATGTGTCGAGGCAAGAGCATGGGCAAAGAAGGCCAATAAAATTCCATGCGTAGGCAAAATTTGCCCAAGCCACCGTATTTCGACGCGTTAAGCCCGTGGCACGGGGCGCGGGTGTCGAAAAAATCAAAGTGCTCCGAAAAGCACAAGGAGGCGTCCCGAAACCTCCATGTATCGAGGCAAGAGCATGGGCAAAGAAGGGCAAGAAAATTCCATGCGTAGGCCAAATTTGCCCAAGGCACCGTATCTTGACGCGTTAAGCCCGTGGCACGGGGGTCGAAAAAATAAAAGTCCTCCGAAAAGCACACGGAGGCGTCCCGAAACCTCCATGTATCGAGGCAAGAGCATGGGCAATGAAGGCCAAGAAAATTCCATGCGTAGGCCAAATTTGCCCAAGGCACCGTATCTTGACGCGTTAAGCCCGTGGCAAGGGGCGCGGGGGTCGAAAAAATCAAAATGCTCCAAAAAAAAAACACGGAGGCGTCCCGAAACCTCCATGTATCGAGGCAAGAGCATGGGCAAAGAAGGCCAATAAAATTCCATGCGTAGGCCAAATTTGCCCAAGGCACCGTATCTTGACGCGTTAAGCCCGTGGCACGGGGCGCGGGGGTCGAAAAAATAAAAATGCTCCAAAAAGCACACGGAGGCGTCCCGAAACCTCCATGTGTCGAGGCAAGAGCATGGGCAAAGAAGGCTAATAAAATTCCATGCGTAGGCCAAATTTGCCCAAGGCACCGTATCTTGACGCGTTAAGCCCGTGGCACGGGGGTCGAAAAAATAAAAGTCCTCCGAAAAGCACACGGAGGCGTCCCCGAAACCTCCATGTATCGAGGCAAGAGCATGGGCAATGAAGGCCAAAAAAATTCCATGCGTAGGCCAAATTTGCCCAAGGCACCGTATCTTGACGCGTTAAGCCCGTGGCAAGGGGCGTGGGGGTCGAAAAAATCAAAATGCTCCAAAAAGCACACGGAGGCGTCCCGAAACCTCCATGTATCGAGGCAAGAGCATGGGCAAAGAAGGCCAATAAAATTCCATGCGTAGGCCAAATTTGCCCAAGGCACCGTATCTTGACGCGTTAAGCCCGTGGCACGGGGCGCGGGGGTCGAAAAAATCAAAATGCTCCAAAAAGCACACGGAGGCGTCCCGAAACCTCCATGTGTCGAGGCAAGAGCATGGGCAAAGAAGGCTAATAAAATTCCATGCGTAGGCCAAATTTGCCCAAGGCACCGTATCTTGACGCGTTAAGCCCGTGGCACGGGGGTCGAAAAAATAAAATTCCTCCGAAAAGCACACGGAGGCGTCCCGAAACCTCCATGTATCGAGGCAAGAGCATGGGCAAAGAAGGCCAATAAAATTCCATGCGTAGGCCAAATTTGCCCAAGGCACCGTATCTTGTCGCTTTAAGCTCGTGGCACGGGGAGCGGGGGTCGAAAAAATCAAAGTGCACCGAAAAGCACACGTAGGCGTCCCGAAACCTCCATGTATCGAGGCAAGAGCATGGGCAAAGAAGGCCAAGAAAATTCCATGCGTAGGCCAAATTTGCCCAAGGCACCGTATCTTGACGCGTTAAGCCCGTGGCACGGGGGTTGAAAAAATAAAAGTCCTCCGAAAAGCACACGGAGGCGTCCCGAAACCTCCATGTATCGAGGCAAGAGCATGGGCAATGAAGGCCAAGAAAATTCCATGCGTAGGCCAAATTTGCCCAAGGCACCGTATCTTGACGCGTTAAGCCCGTGGCAAGGGGCGCGGGGGTCGAAAAAATCAAAATGCTCCAAAAAGCACACGGAGGCGTCCCGAAACCTCCATGTATCGAGGCAAGAGCATGGGCAAAGAAGGCCAATAAAATTCCATGCGTAGGCCAAATTTGCCCAAGGCACCGTATCTTGACGCGTTAAGCCCGTGGCACGGGGCGCGGGGGTCGAAAAAATCAAAATGCTCCAAAAAGCACACGGAGGCGTCCCGAAACCTCCATGTATCGAGGCAAGAGCATGGGCAAAGAAGGCCAATAAAATTCCATGCGTAGGCAAAATTTGCCCAAGGCACCGTATCTTGACGCTTTAAGCCCGTGGCACGGGGGTCGAAAAAATCAAAGTCCTCCGAAAAGCACACGGAGGCGTCCCGAAACCTCCATGTATCGAGGCAAGAGCATGGGCAAAGAAGGCCAAGAAAATTAGATGCGTAGGCCAAATTTGCCCAACGCACCGTATCTTGACGCGTTATGCCAGTGGCACGGGGAGCGGGGGTCGAAAAAATCAAAGTGCTCCGAAAAGCACACGGAGGCGTCCCGAAACCTCCGTGTATCGAGGCAAGAGCATGGGCAAAGAAGGCCAAGAAAATTCCATGCGTAGGCCAAATTTGCCCAAGGCACCGTATCTTGACGCGTTAAGCCCGTGGCAAGGGGCGCGGGGGTCGAAAAAATCAAAATGCTCCAAAAAGCACACGGAGGCGTCCCGAAACCTCCATGTATCGAGGCAAGAGCATGTGCAAAGAAGGCCAAGAAAATTCCATGCGTAGGCCAAATTTGCCCAAGGCACCGTATCTTGACGCGTTAAGCCCGTGGCACGGGGCGCGGGGGTCGAAAAAATCAAAATGCTCCAAAAAGCACACGGAGGCGTCCCGAAACCTCCATGTGTCGAGGCAAGAGCATGGGCAAAGAAGGCCAATAAAATTCCTTGCGTAGGCAAAATTTGCCCAAGCCACCGTATTTCGACGCATTAAGCCCGTGGCACGGGGGTCGAAAAAATAAAAGACCTCCGAAAAGCACACGGAGGCGTCCCGAAACCTCCATGTGTCGAGGCAAGAGCATGGGCAAAGAAGGCCAATAAAATTCCATGCGTAGGCAAAATTTGCCCAAGCCACCGTATTTCGACGCATTAAGCCCGTGGCACGGGGCGCGGGGGTTGAAAAAATCAAAGTGCTCCGAAAAGCACACCGAGGCGTCCCGAAACCTCCATGTATCGAGGCAAGAGCATGGGCAAAGAAGGCCAATAAAATTCCATGCGTAGGCCAAATTTGCCCAAGGCACCGTATCTTGACGCTTTAAGCCCGTGGCACGGGGGTCGAAAAAATCAAAGTCCTCCGAAAAGCACACGAAGGCGTCCCGAAACCTCCATGTATCGAGGCAAGAGCATGGGCAAAGAAGGCCAAGAAAATTAGATGCGTAGGCGAAATTTGCCCAACGCACCGTATCTTGACGCGTTATGCCCGTGGCACGGGGAGCGGGGGTCGAAAAAATCAAAGTGCTCCGAAAAGCACACGGAGGCGTCCCGAAACCTCCATGTATCGAGGCAAGAGCATGGGCAAAGAAGGCCAAGAAAATTCCATGCGTAGGCCAAATTTGCCCAACGCACCGTATCTTGACGCATTAAGCCCGTGGGACGGGGTGCGGGGGTCGAAAAAATCAAAATGCTCCAAAAAGCACACGGAGGCATCCCGAAACCTCCATGTATCGAGGCAAGAGCATGGGCAAAGAAGGCCAATAAAATTCCATGCGTAGGCAAAATTTGCCCAAGGCACCGTATTTCGACGCATTAAGCCCGTGGCACGGGGCGCGGGGGTCGAAAAAATCAAAGTGCTCCGAAAAGCACACCGAGGCGTCCCGAAACCTCCATGTATCGAGGCAAGAGCATGGGCAAAGAAGGCCAATAAAATTCCATGCGTAGGCCAAATTTGCCCAAGGCACCGTATCTTGACGCTTTAAGCCCGTGGCACGGGGGTCGAAAAAATCAAAGTCCTCCGAAAAGCACACGGAGGCGTCCCGAAACCTCCATGTATCGAGGCAAGAGCATGGGCAAAGAAGGCCAAGAAAATTAGATGCGTAGGCCAAATTTGCCCAACGCACCGTATCTTGACGCGTTATGCCCGTGGCACGGGGAGCGGGGGTCGAAAAAATCAAAGTGCTCCGAAAAGCACACGGAGGCGTCCCGAAACCTCCATGTATCGAGGCAAGAGCATGGGCAAAGAAGGCCAAGAAAATTCCATGCGTAGGCCAAATTTGCCCAAGGCACCGTATCTTGACGCGGTAAGCCCGTGGCAAGGGGCGCGGGGGTCGAAAAAATCAAAATGCTCCAAAAAGCACACGGAGGCGTCCCGAAACCTCCATGTATCGAGGCAAGAGCATGTGCAAAGAAGGCCAAGAAAATTCCATGCGTAGGCCAAATTTGCCCAAGGCACCGTATCTTGACGCGTTAAGCCCGTGGCACGGGGCGCGGGGGTCGAAAAAATCAAAATGCTCCAAAAAGCACACGGAGGCGTCCCGAAACCTCCATGTGTCGAGGCAAGAGCATGGGCAAAGAAGGCCAATAAAATTCCATGCGTAGGCAAAATTTGCCCAAGCCACCGTATTTCGACGCATTAAGCCCGTGGCACGGGTGTAGAAAAAATAAAAGACCTCCGAAAAGCACACGGAGGCGTCCCGAAACCTCCATGTGTCGAGGCAAGAGCATGGGCAAAGAAGGCCAATAAAATTCCATGCGTAGGCAAAATTTGCCCAAGCCACCGTATTTCGACGCATTAAGCCCGTGGCACGGGGCGCGGGGGTTGAAAAAATCAAAGTGCTCCGAAAAGCACACCGAGGCGTCCCGAAACCTCCATGTATCGAGGCAAGAGCATGGGCAAAGAAGGCCAATAAAATTCCATGCGTAGGCCAAATTTGCCCAAGGCACCGTATCTTGACGCTTTAAGCCCGTGGCACGGGGGTCGAAAAAATCAAAGTCCTCCGAAAAGCACACGAAGGCGTCCCGAAACCTCCATGTATCGAGGCAAGAGCATGGGCAAAGAAGGCCAAGAAAATTAGATGCGTAGGCCAAATTTGCCCAACGCACCGTATCTTGACGCGTTATGCCCGTGGCACGGGGAGCGGGGGTCGAAAAAATCAAAGTGCTCCGAAAAGCACACGGAGGCGTCCCGAAACCTCCATGTATCGAGGCAAGAGCATGGGCAAAGAAGGCCAAGAAAATTCCATGCGTAGGCCAAATTTGCCCAACGCACCGTATCTTGACGCGTTAAGCCCGTGGCACGGGGGTCGAAAAAATAAAAGACCTCCGAAAAGCACACGGAGGCGTCCCGAAACCTCCATGTATCGAGGCAAGAGCATGGGCAAAGAAGGCCAATAAAATTCCATGCGTAGGCCAAATTTGCCCAAGGCACCGTATCTTGACGCGTTAAGCCCGTGGCACGGGGCGCGGGGGTCGAAAAAATCAAAATGCTCCAAAAAGCACACGGAGGCGTCCCGAAACCTCCATGTATCGAGGCAAGAGCATGGGCAAAGAAGGCCAAGAAAATTCCATGCGTAGGCCAAATTTGCCCAAGGCACCGTATCTTGACGCGTTAAGCCCGTGGCACGGGGAGAGGGGGTCGAAAAAATCAAAGTGCTCCGAAAAGCACACGGAGGCGTCCTGAAACCTCCGTGTATCGAGGCAAGAGCATGGGCAAAGAAGGCCAAGAAAATTCCATGCGTAGGCCAAATTTGCCCAAGGCACCGTATCTTGACGCGTTAAGCCCGTGGCACGGGGGTCGAAAAAATAAAAGTCCTCCGAAAAGCACACGGAGGCGTCCCGAAACCTCCATGTATCGAGGCAAGAGCATGGGAAATGAAGGCCAAGAAAATTCCATGCGTAGGCCAAATTTGCCCAAGGCACCGTATCTTGACGCGTTAAGCCCGTGGCAAGGGGCGCGGGGGTCGAAAAAATCAAAATGCTCCAAAAAGCACACGGAGGCGTCCCGAAACCTCCATGTATCGAGGCAAGAGCATGGGCAAAGAAGGCCAATAAAATTCCATGCGTAGGCCAAATTTGCCCAAGGCACCGTATCTTGACGCGTTAAGCCCGTGGCACGGGGCGCGGGGGTCGAAAAAATCAAAATGCTCCAAAAAGCACACGGAGGCGTCCCGAAACCTCCATGTGTCGAGGCAAGAGCATGGGCAAAGAAGGCCAATAAAATTCCATGCGTAGGCAAAATTTGCCCAAGCCACCGTATTTCGACGCATTAAGCCCGTGGCACGGGGCCGGGGGTTGAAAAAATCAAAGTGTTCCGAAAAGTACACCAAGGCGTCCCGAAACCTCCATGTGTCGAGGCAAGAGCATGGGCAAAGAAGGCCAATAAAATTCCATGCGTAGGCCAAATTTGCCCAAGGCACCGTATCTTGACGCTTTAAGCCCGTGGCACGGGGGTCGAAAAAATCAAAGTCCTCCGAAAAGCACACGAAGGCGTCCCGAAACCTCCATGTATCGAGGCAAGAGCATGGGCAAAGAAGGCCAAGAAAATTAGATGCGTAGGCCAAATTTGCCCAACGCACCGTATCTTGACGCGTTATGCCCGTGGCACGGGGAGCGGGGGTCGAAAAAATCAAAGTGCTCCGAAAAGCACACGGAGGCGTCCCGAAACCTCCATGTATCGAGGCAAGAGCATGGGCAAAGAAGGCCAAGAAAATTCCATGCGTAGGCCAAATTTGCCCAAGGCACCGTATCTTGACGCGTTAAGCCCGTGGCACGAGGGTCGAAAAAATAAAAGACCTCCGAAAAGCACACGGAGGCGTCCCGAAACCTCCATGTATCGAGGCAAGAGCATGGGCAAAGAAGGCCAATAAAATTCCATGCGTACGCCAAATTTGCCCAAGGCACCGTATCTTGACGCGTTAAGCCTGTGGCACGGGGCGCGGGGGTCGCAAAATCAAAATGCTCCAAAAAGCACACGGAGGCGTCCCGAAACCTCCATGTGTCGAGGCAAGAGCATGGGCAATGAAGGCCAATAAAATTCCATGCGTAGGCAAAATTTGCCCAAGCCACCGTATTTCGACGCGTTAAGCCCGTGGCACGGGGCGCGGGTGTCGAAAAAATCAAAGTGCTCCGAAAAGCACAAGGAGGCGTCCCGAAACCTCCATGTATCGAGGCAAGAGCATGGGCAAAGAAGGGCAAGAAAATTCCATGCGTAGGCCAAATTTGCCCAAGGCACCGTATCTTGACGCGTTAAGCCCGTGGCACGGGGGTCGAAAAAATAAAAGTCCTCCGAAAAGCACACGGAGGCGTCCCGAAACCTCCTTGTATCGAGGCAAGAGCATGGGCAATGAAGGCCAAGAAAATTCCATGCGTAGGCCAAATTTGCCCAAGGCACCGTATCTTGACGCGTTAAGCCCGTGGCAAGGGGCGCGGGGGTCGAAAAAATCAAAATGCTCCAAAAAGCACACGGAGGCGTCCCGAAAACTCCATGTATCGAGGCAAGAGCATGGGCAAAGAAGGCCAATAAAATTCCATGCGTAGGCCAAATTTGCCCAAGGCACCGTATCTTGACGCGTTAAGCCCGTGGCACGGGGCGCGGGGGTCGAAAAAATCAAAATGCTCCAAAAAGCACACGGAGGCGTCCCGAAACCTCCATGTGTCGAGGCAAGAGCATGGGCAAAGAAGGCCAATAAAATTCCATGCGTAGGCAAAATTTGCCCAAGCCACCGTATTTCGACGCATTAAGCCCGTGGCACGGGGCCGGGGGTTGAAAAATTCAAAGTGCTCCGAAAAGCACACGGAGGCGTCCCGAAACCTCCATGTATCGTGGCAAGAGCATGGGCAAAGAAGGCCAAGAAAATTCCATGCGTAGGCCAAATTTGCCCAAGGCACCGTATCTTGTCGCTTTAAGCTCGTGGCACGGGTAGCGGGGGTCGAAAAAATCAAAGTGCACCGAAAAGCACACGTAGGCGTCCCGAAACCTCCATGTATCGAGGCAAGAGCATGGGAAAAGAAGGCCAAGAAAATTCCATGCGTAGGCCAAATTTGCCCAAGGCACCGTATCTTGACGCGTTAAGCCCGTGGCACAGGGGTCGAAAAAATAAAAGTCCTCCGAAAAGCACACGGAGGCGTCCCGAAACCTCCAGGTATCGAGGCAAGAGCATGGGCAATGAAGGCCAAGAAAATTCCATGCGTAGGCCAAATTTGCCCAAGGCACCGTATCTTGACGCGTTAAGCCCGTGGCAAGGGGCGCGGGGGTCGAAAAAATCAAATTGCTCCAAAAAGCACACGGAGGCGTCCCGAAACCTCCATGTATCGAGGCAAGAGCATGGGCAAAGAAGGCCAATAAAATTCCATGCGTAGGCCAAATTTGCCCAAGGCACCTTATCTTGACGCGTTAACCCCGTGGCACGGGGCGCGGGGGTCGAAAAAATCAAAGTGCTCCGAAAAGCACACGGAGGTGTCCCGAAACCTCCATGTATCGAGGCAAAATCATGGGCAAAGAAGGCCAAGAAAATTCCATGCGTAGGGCAAATTTACCCAAGGCACCTTATCTTGACGCGTTAAGCCCGTGGCACGGGGGTCGAAAAACTCAAAGTGCTCCGAAAAGCACACGGAGACGTCCCGAAACCTCCATGTATCGAGGCAAGAGCATGGGCAAAGAAGGCCAAGAAAATTCCATGCGTAAGCCAAATTTGCCCAAGGCACCGTATCTTGACGCGTTAACCCCGTGGCACAAGGCGCGGGGGTCGAAAAAATCAACGTGCTCCGAAAAGCACACGGAGGCGTCCCGAAACCTCCCTGTGTCGAGGCAACAGCATGGGCAAAGAAGGCCAATAAAATTCCATGCGTAGGCCAAATTTGCCCAAGGCACCGTATGTTGACGCGTTAAGCCCGTGGCACGGGGCGCGGGGGTCGAAAAAATCAAAGTGCTCCGAAAAGCACATGGAGGCGTCCCGAAACCTCCATGTATCGAGGCAAGAGCATTGGCAAAGAAGGCCAAGAAAATTAATGCGTAGGCCAAATTTGCCCAAGGCACCGTATCTTGACGCGTTAAGCCCGTGGCACGGGGGTCGAAAAAATAAAAGTCCTCCGAAAAGCACACGGAGGCGTCCCGAAACCTCCATGTATCGAGGCAAGAGCATGGGCAAAGAAGGCCAAGAAAATTCCATGCGTAGGGCAAATTTGCCCAAGGCACCGTATCTTGACGCGTTAACCCCGTGGCACGGGGCGCGGGGGTCGAAAAAATCAAAGTGCTCCGAAAAGCACACGGAGGTGTCCCGAAACCTCCATGTATCGAGGAAAGAGCATGGGCAAAGAAGGCCAAGAAAATTCCATGCGTAGGGCAAATTTGCCCAAGGCACCTTATCTTGACACGTTAAGCCCGTGGCACGGGGGTCGAAAAACTCAAAGTCCTCCGAAAAGCACACGGAGGCGTCCCGAAATCTCCATGTATCGAGGCAAGAGCATGGGCAAAGAAGGCCAAGAAAATTCCATGCGTAGGGCAAATTTGCCCAAGCCACCGTATCTTGACGCGTTAACCCCGTGGCACGGGGCGCGGGGGTCGAAAAAATCAAAGTGCTCCGAAAAGCACACGGAGGTGTCCCTAAACCTCCATGTATCGAGGCAAGAGCATGGGCAAAGAAGGCCAAGAAAATTCCATGCGTAGGCCAAATTTGCCCAAGGCACCGTATCTTGACGCGTTAACCCCGTGGCACGGGGCGCGGGGGTCGAAAAAATCAAAGTGCTCCGAAAAGCACACGGAGGTGTCCCTAAACCTCCATGTATCGAGGCAAGAGCATGGGCAAAGAAGGCCAATAAAATTCCATGCGTAGGCAAAATTTGCCCAAGCCACCGTATTTCGACGCATTAAGCCCGTGGCACGGGGCGCGGGGGTTGAAAAAATCAAAGTGCTCCGAAAAGCACACCGAGGCGTCCCGAAACCTCCATGTATCGAGGCAAGAGCATGGGCAAAGAAGGCCAATAAAATTCCATGCGTAGGCCAAATTTGCCCAAGGCACCGTATCTTGACGCTTTAAGCCCGTGGCACGGGGGTCGAAAAAATCAAAGTCCTCCGAAAAGCACACGAAGGCGTCCCGAAACCTCCATGTATCGAGGCAAGAGCATGGGCAAAGAAGGCCAAGAAAATTAGATGCGTAGGCCAAATTTGCCCAACGCACCGTATCTTGACGCGTTATGCCCGTGGCACGGGGAGCGGGGGTCGAAAAAATCAAAGTGCTCCGAAAAGCACACGGAGGCGTCCCGAAACCTCCATGTATCGAGGCAAGAGCATGGGCAAAGAAGGCCAAGAAAATTCCATGCGTAGGCCAAATTTGCCCAACGCACCGTATCTTGACGCGTTAAGCCCGTGGCACGGGGGTCGAAAAAATAAAAGACCTCCGAAAAGCACACGGAGGCGTCCCGAAACCTCCATGTATCGAGGCAAGAGCATGGGCAAAGAAGGCCAATAAAATTCCATGCGTAGGCCAAATTTGCCCAAGGCACCGTATCTTGACGCGTTAAGCCCGTGGCACGGGGCGCGGGGGTCGAAAAAATCAAAATGCTCCAAAAAGCACACGGAGGCGTCCCGAAACCTCCATGTATCGAGGCAAGAGCATGGGCAAAGAAGGCCAAGAAAATTCCATGCGTAGGCCAAATTTGCCCAAGGCACCGTATCTTGACGCGTTAAGCCCGTGGCACGGGGAGAGGGGGTCGAAAAAATCAAAGTGCTCCGAAAAGCACACGGAGGCGTCCTGAAACCTCCGTGTATCGAGGCAAGAGCATGGGCAAAGAAGGCCAAGAAAATTCCATGCGTAGGCCAAATTTGCCCAAGGCACCGTATCTTGACGCGTTAAGCCCGTGGCACGGGGGTCGAAAAAATAAAAGTCCTCCGAAAAGCACACGGAGGCGTCCCGAAACCTCCATGTATCGAGGCAAGAGCATGGGAAATGAAGGCCAAGAAAATTCCATGCGTAGGCCAAATTTGCCCAAGGCACCGTATCTTGACGCGTTAAGCCCGTGGCAAGGGGCGCGGGGGTCGAAAAAATCAAAATGCTCCAAAAAGCACACGGAGGCGTCCCGAAACCTCCATGTATCGAGGCAAGAGCATGGGCAAAGAAGGCCAATAAAATTCCATGCGTAGGCCAAATTTGCCCAAGGCACCGTATCTTGACGCGTTAAGCCCGTGGCACGGGGCGCGGGGGTCGAAAAAATCAAAATGCTCCAAAAAGCACACGGAGGCGTCCCGAAACCTCCATGTGTCGAGGCAAGAGCATGGGCAAAGAAGGCCAATAAAATTCCATGCGTAGGCAAAATTTGCCCAAGCCACCGTATTTCGACGCATTAAGCCCGTGGCACGGGGCCGGGGGTTGAAAAAATCAAAGTGTTCCGAAAAGTACACCAAGGCGTCCCGAAACCTCCATGTGTCGAGGCAAGAGCATGGGCAAAGAAGGCCAATAAAATTCCATGCGTAGGCCAAATTTGCCCAAGGCACCGTATCTTGACGCTTTAAGCCCGTGGCACGGGGGTCGAAAAAATCAAAGTCCTCCGAAAAGCACACGAAGGCGTCCCGAAACCTCCATGTATCGAGGCAAGAGCATGGGCAAAGAAGGCCAAGAAAATTAGATGCGTAGGCCAAATTTGCCCAACGCACCGTATCTTGACGCGTTATGCCCGTGGCACGGGGAGCGGGGGTCGAAAAAATCAAAGTGCTCCGAAAAGCACACGGAGGCGTCCCGAAACCTCCATGTATCGAGGCAAGAGCATGGGCAAAGAAGGCCAAGAAAATTCCATGCGTAGGCCAAATTTGCCCAAGGCACCGTATCTTGACGCGTTAAGCCCGTGGCACGAGGGTCGAAAAAATAAAAGACCTCCGAAAAGCACACGGAGGCGTCCCGAAACCTCCATGTATCGAGGCAAGAGCATGGGCAAAGAAGGCCAATAAAATTCCATGCGTACGCCAAATTTGCCCAAGGCACCGTATCTTGACGCGTTAAGCCCGTGGCACGGGGCGCGGGGGTCGCAAAATCAAAATGCTCCAAAAAGCACACGGAGGCGTCCCGAAACCTCCATGTGTCGAGGCAAGAGCATGGGCAATGAAGGCCAATAAAATTCCATGCGTAGGCAAAATTTGCCCAAGCCACCGTATTTCGACGCGTTAAGCCCGTGGCACGGGGCGCGGGTGTCGAAAAAATCAAAGTGCTCCGAAAAGCACAAGGAGGCGTCCCGAAACCTCCATGTATCGAGGCAAGAGCATGGGCAAAGAAGGGCAAGAAAATTCCATGCGTAGGCCAAATTTGCCCAAGGCACCGTATCTTGACGCGTTAAGCCCGTGGCACGGGGGTCGAAAAAATAAAAGTCCTCCGAAAAGCACACGGAGGCGTCCCGAAACCTCCTTGTATCGAGGCAAGAGGATGGGCAATGAAGGCCAAGAAAATTCCATGCGTAGGCCAAATTTGCCCAAGGCACCGTATCTTGACGCGTTAAGCCCGTGGCAAGGGGCGCGGGGGTCGAAAAAATCAAAATGCTCCAAAAAGCACACGGAGGCGTCCCGAAAACTCCATGTATCGAGGCAAGAGCATGGGCAAAGAAGGCCAATAAAATTCCATGCGTAGGCCAAATTTGCCCAAGGCACCGTATCTTGACGCGTTAAGCCCGTGGCACGGGGCGCGGGGGTCGAAAAAATCAAAATGCTCCAAAAAGCACACGGAGGCGTCCCGAAACCTCCATGTGTCGAGGCAAGAGCATGGGCAAAGAAGGCCAATAAAATTCCATGCGTAGGCAAAATTTGCCCAAGCCACCGTATTTCGACGCATTAAGCCCGTGGCACGGGGCCGGGGGTTGAAAAATTCAAAGTGCTCCGAAAAGCACACGGAGGCGTCCCGAAACCTCCATGTATCGTGGCAAGAGCATGGGCAAAGAAGGCCAAGAAAATTCCATGCGTAGGCCAAATTTGCCCAAGGCACCGTATCTTGTCGCTTTAAGCTCGTGGCACGGGTAGCGGGGGTCGAAAAAATCAAAGTGCACCGAAAAGCACACGTAGGCGTCCCGAAACCTCCATGTATCGAGGCAAGAGCATGGGAAAAGAAGGCCAAGAAAATTCCATGCGTAGGCCAAATTTGCCCAAGGCACCGTATCTTGACGCGTTAAGCCCGTGGCACAGGGGTCGAAAAAATAAAAGTCCTCCGAAAAGCACACGGAGGCGTCCCGAAACCTCCAGGTATCGAGGCAAGAGCATGGGCAATGAAGGCCAAGAAAATTCCATGCGTAGGCCAAATTTGCCCAAGGCACCGTATCTTGACGCGTTAAGCCCGTGGCAAGGGGCGCGGGGGTCGAAAAAATCAAATTGCTCCAAAAAGCACACGGAGGCGTCCCGAAACCTCCATGTATCGAGGCAAGAGCATGGGCAAAGAAGGCCAATAAAATTCCATGCGTAGGCCAAATTTGCCCAAGGCACCTTATCTTGACGCGTTAACCCCGTGGCACGGGGCGCGGGGGTCGAAAAAATCAAAGTGCTCCGAAAAGCACACGGAGGTGTCCCGAAACCTCCATGTATCGAGGCAAGATCATGGGCAAAGAAGGCCAAGAAAATTCCATGCGTAGGGCAAATTTACCCAAGGCACCTTATCTTGACGCGTTAAGCCCGTGGCACGGGGGTCGAAAAACTCAAAGTGCTCCGAAAAGCACACGGAGACGTCCCGAAACCTCCATGTATCGAGGCAAGAGCATGGGCAAAGAAGGCCAAGAAAATTCCATGCGTATGCCAAATTTGCCCAAGGCACCGTATCTTGACGCGTTAACCCCGTGGCACAAGGCGCGGGGGTCGAAAAAATCAACGTGCTCCGAAAAGCACACGGAGGCGTCCCGAAACCTCCCTGTGTCGAGGCAACAGCATGGGCAAAGAAGGCCAATAAAATTCCATGCGTAGGCCAAATTTGCCCAAGGCACCGTATGTTGACGCGTTAAGCCCGTGGCACGGGGCGCGGGGGTCGAAAAAATCAAAGTGCTCCGAAAAGCACATGGAGGCGTCCCGAAACCTCCATGTATCGAGGCAAGAGCATTGGCAAAGAAGGCCAAGAAAATTAATGCGTAGGCCAAATTTGCCCAAGGCACCGTATCTTGACGCGTTAAGCCCGTGGCACGGGGGTCGAAAAAATAAAAGTCCTCCGAAAAGCACACGGAGGCGTCCCGAAACCTCCATGTATCGAGGCAAGAGCATGGGCAAAGAAGGCCAAGAAAATTCCATGCGTAGGGCAAATTTGCCCAAGGCACCGTATCTTGACGCGTTAACCCCGTGGCACGGGGCGCGGGGGTCGAAAAAATCAAAGTGCTCCGAAAAGCACACGGAGGTGTCCCGAAACCTCCATGTATCGAGGAAAGAGCATGGGCAAAGAAGGCCAAGAAAATTCCATGCGTAGGGCAAATTTGCCCAAGGCACCTTATCTTGACACGTTAAGCCCGTGGCACGGGGGTCGAAAAACTCAAAGTCCTCCGAAAAGCACACGGAGGCGTCCCGAAATCTCCATGTATCGAGGCAAGAGCATGGGCAAAGAAGGCCAAGAAAATTCCATGCGTAGGGCAAATTTGCCCAAGCCACCGTATCTTGACGCGTTAACCCCGTGGCACGGGGCGCGGGGGTCGAAAAAATCAAAGTGCTCCGAAAAGCACACGGAGGTGTCCCTAAACCTCCATGTATCGAGGCAAGAGCATGGGCAAAGAAGGCCAAGAAAATTCCATGCGTAGGCCAAATTTGCCCAAGGCACCGTATCTTGACGCGTTAACCCCGTGGCACGGGGCGCGGGGGTCGAAAAAATCAAAGTGCTCCGAAAAGCACACGGAGGTGTCCCGAAACCTCCATGTATCGAGGCAAGAGCATGTGCAAAGAAGGCCAAGAAAATTCCATGCATAGGCCAATTTTGCCCAAGGCACCGTATCTTGACGCGTTAAGCCCGTGGCACGGCGCGCGGGGGTCGAAAAAATCAAAGTGCTCCGAAAAGCACACGGAGGCGTCCCGAAACCTCCATGTATCGAGGCAAGAGCAAGGGCAAAGAAGGCCAAGAAAATTCCATGCGTAGGCCAAATTTGCCCAAGGCACCGTATCTTGACGCGTTAAGCCCGTGGCACGGGGCGCGGGGGTCGAAAAAATAAAAATGCTCCAAAAAGCACACGGAGGCGTCCCGAAACCTCCATGTATCGAGGCAAGAGCATGGGCAAAGAAGGCCAAGAAAATTCCATGCGTAGGCCAAATTTGCCCAAGGCACCGTATCTTGACGCGTTAAGCCCGTGGCACGGGGGTCGAAAAAATAAAAGTCCTCCGAAAAGCACACCGAGGCGTCCCGAAACCTCCATGTATCGAGGCAAGAGCATGGGCAAAGAAGGCCAAGAAAATTCCATGCGTCGGCCAAATTTGACCAAGGCACCGTATCTTGACGCGTTAAGCCCGTGGCACGGGGAGCGGGGGTCGAAAAAATCAAAGTGCTCCGAAAAGTACACGGAGGCGTCCCGAAACCTCCATGTGTCGAGGCAAGAGCATGGGCAAAGAAGGCCAATAAAATTCCATGCGTAGGCAAAATTTGCCCAAGCCACCGTATTTCGACGCGTTAAGCTCGTGGCACGAGGCGTGGGGGTTGAAAAAATCAAAGTGCTCCGAAAAGCACACGGAGTCGTCCCGAAACCTCCATGTATCGAGGCAAGAGCATGGGCAAAGAAGGCCAAGAAAATTCCATGCGTACGCCAAATTTGCCCAAGGCACTGTATCTTGACGCGTTAATCCCGTGGCACGGGGGTCGAAAAAATCAAAGTGCTCCGAAAAGCACACGGAGGCGTCCCGAAACCTCCATGTATCGAGGCAAGAGCATTGGCAAAGAAGGCCAAGAAAATTCAATGCGTAGGCCAAATTTGCCCAAGGCACCGTATCTTGACGCGTTAAGCCCGTGGCACCGGGCGCGGGGTTAGAAAAATTCAAATTGCTCTGAAAAGCACACGGAGGCGTACCGAAACCTCCATGTATTGAGGCAAGAGCATGGGCAAAGAAGGCCAAGAAAATTCCAGGCGTAGGCCAAATTTGCCCAAGGCACCGTATCTTGACACGTTAAGCCCGTGGCACGGGGCGCGGGGGTCGAAAAATTCAAAGTGCTCCGAAAAGCACACGGAGGCGTCCCGAAACCTCCATGTATCGTGGCAAGAGCATGGGCAAAGAAGGCCAAGAAAATTCCATGCGTAGGCCAAATTTGCCCAAGGCACCGTATCTTGTCGCTTTAAGCTCGTGGCACGGGGAGCGGGGGTCGAAAAAATCAAAGTGCACCGAAAAGCACACGTAGGCGTCCCGAAACCTCCATGTATCGAAGCAAGAGCATGGGCAAAGAAGGCCAAGAAAATTCCATGCGTAGGCCAAATTTGCCCAAGGCACCGTATCTTGACGCGTTAAGCCCGTGGCACAGGGGTCGAAAAAATAAAAGTCCTCCGAAAAGCACACGGAGGCGTCCCGAAACCTCCAGGTATCGAGGCAAGAGTATGGGCAAAGAAGGCCAAGAAAATTCCATGCGTAGGGCAAATTTGCCCAAGGCACCGTATCTTGACGCGTTAACCCCGTGGCACGGGGCGCGGGGGTCGAAAAAATCAAAGTGCTCCGAAAAGCACACGGAGGTGTCCCGAAACCTCCATGTATCGAGGAAAGAGCATGGGCAAAGAAGGCCAAGAAAATTCCATGCGTAGTGCAAATTTGCCCAAGGCACCTTATCTTGACGCATTAAGCCCGTGGCACGGGGGTCGAAAAACTCAAAGTCCTCCGAAAAGCACACGGAGGCGTCCCGAAACCTCCATGTATCGAGGCAAGAGCATGGGCAAAGAAGGCCAAGAAAATTCCATGCGTAGGGCAAATTTGCCCAAGCCACCGTATCTTGACGCGTTAACCCCGTGGCACGGGGCGCGGGGGTCGAAAAAATCAAAGTGCTCCGAAAAGCACACGGAGGTGTCCCTAAACCTCCATGTATCGAGGCAAGAGCATGGGCAAAGAAGGCCAAGAAAATTCCATGCGTAGGCCAAATTTGCCCAAGGCACCGTATCTTGACGCGTTAACCCCGTGGCACGGGGCGCGGGGGTCGAAAAAATCAAAGTGCTCCGAAAAGCACACGGAGGTGTCCCGAAACCTCCATGTATCGAGGCAAGAGCATGTGCAAAGAAGGCCAAGAAAATTCCATGCATAGGCCAATTTTGCCCAAGGCACCGTATCTTGACGCGTTAAGCCCGTGGCACGGCGCGCGGGGGTCGAAAAAATCAAAGTGCTCCGAAAAGCACACGGAGGCGTCCCGAAACCTCCATGTATCGAGGCAAGAGCAAGGGCAAAGAAGGCCAAGAAAATTCCATGCGTAGGCCAAATTTGCCCAAGGCACCGTATCTTGACGCGTTAAGCCCGTGGCACGGGGCGCGGGGGTCGAAAAAATCAAAATGCTCCAAAAAGCACACGGAGGCGTCCCGAAACCTCCATGTATCGAGGCAAGAGCATGGGCAAAGAAGGCCAAGAAAATTCCATGCGTAGGCCAAATTTGCCCAAGGCACCGTATCTTGACGCGTTAAGCCCGTGGCACGGGGGTCGAAAAAATAAAAGTCCTCCGAAAAGCACACCGAGGCGTCCCGAAACCTCCATGTATCGAGGCAAGAGCATGGGCAAAGAAGGCCAAGAAAATTCCATGCGTCGGCCAAATTTGACCAAGGCACCGTATCATGACGCGTTAAGCCCGTGGCACGGGGAGCGGGGGTCGAAAAAATCAAAGTGCTCCGAAAAGTACACGGAGGCGTCCCGAAACCTCCATGTGTCGAGGCAAGAGCATGGGCAAAGAAGGCCAATAAAATTCCATGCGTAGGCAAAATTTGCCCAAGCCACCGTATTTCGACGCGTTAAGCTCGTGGCACGGGGCGTGGGGGTTGAAAAAATCAAAGTGCTCCGAAAAGCACACGGAGTCGTCCCGAAACCTCCATGTATCGAGGCAAGAGCATGGGCAAAGAAGGCCAAGAAAATTCCATGCGTACGCCAAATTTGCCCAAGGCACCGTATCTTGACGCGTTAATCCCGTGGCACGGGGGTCGAAAAAATCAAAGTGCTCCGAAAAGCACACGGAGGCGTCCCGAAACCTCCATGTATCGAGGCAAGAGCATTGGCATAGAAGGCCAAGAAAATTCAATGCGTAGGCCAAATTTGCCCAAGGCACCGTATCTTGACGCGTTAAGCCCGTGGCACCGGGCGCGGGGTTAGAAAAATTCAAATTGCTCTGAAAAGCACACGGAGGCGTACCGAAACCTCCATGTATTGAGGCAAGAGCATGGGCAAAGAAGGCCAAGAAAATTCCAGGTGTAGGCCAAATTTGCCCAAGGCACCGTATCTTGACACGTTAAGCCCGTGGCACGGGGCGCGGGGGTCGAAAAATTCAAAGTGCTCCGAAAAGCACACGGAGGCGTCCCGAAACCTCCATGTATCGTGGCAAGAGCATGGGCAAAGAAGGCCAAGAAAATTCCATGCGTAGGCCAAATTTGCCCAAGGCACCGTATCTTGTCGCTTTAAGCTCGTGGCACGGGTAGCGGGGGTCGAAAATATCAAAGTGCACCGAAAAGCACACGTAGGCGTCCCGAAACCTCCATGTATCGAGGCAAGAGCATGGGAAAAGAAGGCCAAGAAAATTCCATGCGTAGGCCAAATTTGCCCAAGGCACCGTATCTTGACGCGTTAAGCCCGTGGCACAGGGGTCGAAAATATAAAAGTCCTCCGAAAAGCACACGGAGGCGTCCCGAAACCTCCAGGTATCGAGGCAAGAGCATGGGCAATGAAGGCCAAGAAAATTCCATGCGTAGGCCAAATTTGCCCAAGGCACCGTATCTTGACGCGTTAAGCCCGTGGCAAGGGGCGCGGGGGTCGAATAAATCAAATTGCTCCAAAAAGCACACGGAGGCGTCCCGAAACCTCCATGTATCGAGGCAAGAGCATGGGCAAAGAAGGCCAATAAAATTCCATGCGTAGGCCAAATTTGCCCAAGGCACCGTATCTTGACGCGTTAAGCCCGTGGCACGGGGCGCGGGGGTCGAAAAAATCAAAATGCTCCAAAAAGCACACGGAGGCGTCCCGAAAACTCCATGTGTCGAGGCAAGAGCATGGGCAAAGAAGGCCAATAAAATTCCATGCGTAGGCAAAATTTGCCCAAGCCACCGTATTTCGACGCATTAAGTCCGTGGCACGGGGCCGGGGGTTGAAAAAATCAAAGTGCTCCGAAAAGTACACCAAGGCATCCCGAAACCTCCATGTACCGAGGCAAGAGCATGGGCAAAGAAGGCCAAGAAAATTCCATGCGTAGGCCAAATTTCCCCAAGGCACCGTATCTTGACGCGTTAAGCCCGTGGCACGGCGCGCGGGGGTTGAAAAAAATCAAAGTGCTCCGAAAAGCACACGGAGGCGTCCCGAAACCTCCATGTATCGAGGCAAGAGCATGTGCACAGAAGGCCAAGAAAATTCCATGCGTAGGCCAAATTTGCCCAAGGCACCGTATCTTGACGCGTTAAGCCCGTGGCACGGGGAGCGGGGGTCGAAAAAATCAAAGTGCTCCGAAAAGCACACGGAGGCGTCCTGAAACCTCCGTGTATCGAGGCAAGAGCATGGGCAAAGAAGGCCAAGAAAATTCCATGTGTAGGCCAAATTTGCCCAAGGCACCGTATCTTGACGCGTTAAGCCCGTGGCACGGGGGTCGAAAAAATAAAAGACCTCCGAAAAGCACACGGAGGCGTCTCGAAACCTCCATGTGTCGAGGCAAGAGCATGGGCAAAGAAGGCCAATAAAATTCCATGCGTAGGCAAAATTTGCCCAAGCCACCGTATTTCGACGCATTAAGCCCGTGGCACGGGGCGCGGGGGTTGAAAAAATCAAAGTGCTCCGAAAAGCACACCGAGGCGTCCCGAAACCTCCATGTATCGAGGCAAGAGCATGGGCAAAGAAGGCCAATAAAATTCCATGCGTAGGCCAAATTTGCCCAAGGCACCGTATCTTGACGCTTTAAGCCCGTGGCACGGGGGTCGAAAAAATCAAAGTCCTCCGAAAAGCACACGAAGGCGTCCCGAAACCTCCATGTATCGAGGCAAGAGCATGGGCAAAGAAGGCCAAGAAAATTAGATGCGTAGGCCAAATTTGCCCAACGCACCGTATCTCGACGCGTTATGCCCGTGGCACGGGGAGCGGGGGTCGAAAAAATCAAAGTGCTCCGAAAAGCACACGGAGGCGTCCCGAAACCTCCATGTATCGAGGCAAGAGCATGGGCAAAGAAGGCCAAGAAAATTCCATGCGTAGGCCAAATTTGCCCAAGGCACCGTATCTTGACGCGTTAAGCCCGTGGCACGGGGGTCGAAAAAATAAAAGACCTCCGAAAAGCACACGGAGGCGTCCCGAAACCTCCATGTATCGAGGCAAGAGCATGGGCAAAGAAGGCCAATAAAATTCCATGCGTAGGCCAAATTTGCCCAAGGCACCGTATCTTGACGCGTTAAGCCCGTGGCACGGGGCGCGGGGGTCGAAAAAATCAAAATGCTCCAAAAAGCACACGGAGGCGTCCCGAAACCTCCATGTGTCGAGGCAAGAGCATGGGCAAAGAAGGCCAATAAAATTCCATGCGTAGGCAAAATTTGCCCAAGCCACCGTATTTCGACGCGTTAAGCCCGTGGCACGGGGCGCGGGTGTCGAAAAAATCAAAGTGCTCCGAAAAGCACAAGGAGGCGTCCCGAAACCTCCATGTATCGAGGCAAGAGCATGGGCAAAGAAGGGCAAGAAAATTCCATGCGTAGGCCAAATTTGCCCAAGGCACCGTATCTTGACGCGTTAAGCCCGTGGCACGGGGGTCGAAAAAATAAAAGTCCTCCGAAAAGCACACGGAGGCGTCCCGAAACCTCCATGTATCGAGGCAAGAGCATGGGCAATGAAGGCCAAGAAAATTCCATGCGTAGGCCAAATTTGCCCAAGGCACCGTATCTTGACGCGTTAAGCCCGTGGCAAGGGGCGTGGGGGTCGAAAAAATCAAAATGCTCCAAAAAGCACACGGAGGCGTCCCGAAACCTCCATGTATCGAGGCAAGAGCATGGGCAAAGAAGGCCAATAAAATTCCATGCGTAGGCCAAATTTGCCCAAGGCACCGTATCTTGACGCGTTAAGCCCGTGGCACGGGGCGCGGGGGTCGAAAAAATCAAAATGCTCCAAAAAGCACACGGAGGCGTCCCGAAACCTCCATGTGTCGAGGCAAGAGCATGGGCAAAGAAGGCTAATAAAATTCCATGCGTAGGCCAAATTTGCCCAAGGCACCGTATCTTGACGCGTTAAGCCCGTGGCACGGGGGTCGAAAAAATAAAAGTCCTCCGAAAAGCACACGGAGGCGTCCCCGAAACCTCCATGTATCGAGGCAAGAGCATGGGCAATGAAGGCCAAAAAAATTCCATGCGTAGGCCAAATTTGCCCAAGGCACCGTATCTTGACGCGTTAAGCCCGTGGCAAGGGGCGTGGGGGTCGAAAAAATCAAAATGCTCCAAAAAGCACACGGAGGCGTCCCGAAACCTCCATGTATCGAGGCAAGAGCATGGGCAAAGAAGGCCAATAAAATTCCATGCGTAGGCCAAATTTGCCCAAGGCACCGTATCTTGACGCGTTAAGCCCGTGGCACGGGGCGCGGGGGTCGAAAAAATCAAAATGCTCCAAAAAGCACACGGAGGCGTCCCGAAACCTCCATGTGTCGAGGCAAGAGCATGGGCAAAGAAGGCTAATAAAATTCCATGCGTAGGCCAAATTTGCCCAAGGAACCGTATCTTGACGCGTTAAGCCCGTGGCACGGGGGTCGAAAAAATAAAAGTCCTCCGAAAAGCACACGGAGGCGTCCCGAAACCTCCATGTATCGAGGCAAGAGCATGGGCAAAGAAGGCCAATAAAATTCCATGCGTAGGCCAAATTTGCCCAAGGCACCGTATCTTGTCGCTTTAAGCTCGTGGCACGGGGAGCGGGGGTCGAAAAAATCAAAGTGCACCGAAAAGCACACGTAGGCGTCCCGAAACCTCCATGTATCGAGGCAAGAGCATGGGCAAAGAAGGCCAAGAAAATTCCATGCGTAGGCCAAATTTGCCCAAGGCACCGTATCTTGACGCGTTAAGCCCGTGGCACGGGGGTCGAAAAAATAAAAGTCCTCCGAAAAGCACACGGAGGCGTCCCGAAACCTCCATGTATCGAGGCAAGAGCATGGGCAATGAAGGCCAAGAAAATTCCATGCGTAGGCCAAATTTGCCCAAGGCACCGTATCTTGACGCGTTAAGCCCGTGGCAAGGGGCGCGGGGGTCGAAAAAATCAAAATGCTCCAAAAAGCACACGGAGGCGTCCCGAAACCTCCATGTATCGAGGCAAGAGCATGGGCAAAGAAGGCCAATAAAATTCCATGCGTAGGCCAAATTTGCCCAAGGCACCGTATCTTGACGCGTTAAGCCCGTGGCACGGGGCGCGGGGGTCGAAAAAATCAAAATGCTCCAAAAAGCACACGGAGGCGTCCCGAAACCTCCATGTATCGAGGCAAGAGCATGGGCAAAGAAGGCCAATAAAATTCCATGCGTAGGCCAAATTTGCCCAAGGCACCGTATCTTGACGCTTTAAGCCCGTGGCACGGGGGTCGAAAAAATCAAAGTCCTCCGAAAAGCACACGGAGGCGTCCCGAAACCTCCATGTATCGAGGCAAGAGCATGGGCAAAGAAGGCCAAGAAAATTAGATGCGTAGGCCAAATTTGCCCAACGCACCGTATCTTGACGCGTTATGCCCGTGGCACGGGGAGCGGGGGTCGAAAAAATCAAAGTGCTCCGAAAAGCACACGGAGGCGTCCCGAAACCTCCGTGTATCGAGGCAAGAGCATGGGCAAAGAAGGCCAAGAAAATTCCATGCGTAGGCCAAATTTGCCCAAGGCACCGTATCTTGACGCGTTAAGCCCGTGGCAAGGGGCGCGGGGGTCGAAAAAATCAAAATGCTCCAAAAAGCACACGGAGGCGTCCCGAAACCTCCATGTATCGAGGCAAGAGCATGTGCAAAGAAGGCCAAGAAAATTCCATGCGTAGGCCAAATTTGCCCAAGGCACCGTATCTTGACGCGTTAAGCCCGTGGCACGGGGCGCGGGGGTCGAAAAAATCAAAATGCTCCAAAAAGCACACGGAGGCGTCCCGAAACCTCCATGTGTCGAGGCAAGAGCATGGGCAAAGAAGGCCAATAAAATTCCATGCGTAGGCAAAATTTGCCCAAGCCACCGTATTTCGACGCATTAAGCCCGTGGCACGGGGGTCGAAAAAATAAAAGACCTCCGAAAAGCACACGGAGGCGTCCCGAAACCTCCATGTGTCGAGGCAAGAGCATGGGCAAAGAAGGCCAATAAAATTCCATGCGTAGGCAAAATTTGCCCAAGCCACCGTATTTCGACGCATTAAGCCCGTGGCACGGGGCGCGGGGGTTGAAAAAATCAAAGTGCTCCGAAAAGCACACCGAGGCGTCCCGAAACCTCCATGTATCGAGGCAAGAGCATGGGCAAAGAAGGCCAATAAAATTCCATGCGTAGGCCAAATTTGCCCAAGGCACCGTATCTTGACGCTTTAAGCCCGTGGCACGGGGGTCGAAAAAATCAAAGTCCTCCGAAAAGCACACGAAGGCGTCCCGAAACCTCCATGTATCGAGGCAAGAGCATGGGCAAAGAAGGCCAAGAAAATTAGATGCGTAGGCCAAATTTGCCCAACGCACCGTATCTTGACGCGTTATGCCCGTGGCACGGGGAGCGGGGGTCGTAAAAATCAAAGTGCTCCGAAAAGCACACGGAGGCGTCCCGAAACCTCCATGTATCGAGGCAAGAGCATGGGCAAAGAAGGCCAAGAAAATTCCATGCGTAGGCCAAATTTGCCCAACGCACCGTATCTTGACGCATTAAGCCCGTGGGACGGGGTGCGGGGGTCGAAAAAATCAAAATGCTCCAAAAAGCACACGGAGGCATCCCGAAACCTCCATGTATCGAGGCAAGAGCATGGGCAAAGAAGGCCAATAAAATTCCATGCGTAGGCAAAATTTGCCCAAGGCACCGTATTTCGACGCATTAAGCCCGTGGCACGGGGCGCGGGGGTCGAAAAAATCAAAGTGCTCCGAAAAGCACACCGAGGCGTCCCGAAACCTCCATGTATCGAGGCAAGAGCATGGGCAAAGAAGGCCAATAAAATTCCATGCGTAGGCCAAATTTGCCCAAGGCACCGTATCTTGACGCTTTAAGCCCGTGGCACGGGGGTCGAAAAAATCAAAGTCCTCCGAAAAGCACACGGAGGCGTCCCGAAACCTCCATGTATCGAGGCAAGAGCATGGGCAAAGAAGGCCAAGAAAATTAGATGCGTAGGCCAAATTTGCCCAACGCACCGTATCTTGACGCGTTATGCCCGTGGCACGGGGAGCGGGGGTCGAAAAAATCAAAGTGCTCCGAAAAGCACACGGAGGCGTCCCGAAACCTCCATGTATCGAGGCAAGAGCATGGGCAAAGAAGGCCAAGAAAATTCCATGCGTAGGCCAAATTTGCCCAAGGCACTGTATCTTGACGCGGTAAGCCCGTGGCAAGGGGCGCGGGGGTCGAAAAAATCAAAATGCTCCAAAAAGCACACGGAGGCGTCCCGAAACCTCCATGTATCGAGGCAAGAGCATGTGCAAAGAAGGCCAAGAAAATTCCATGCGTAGGCCAAATTTGCCCAAGGCACCGTATCTTGACGCGTTAAGCCCGTGGCACGGGGCGCGGGGGTCGAACAAATCAAAATGCTCCAAAAAGCACACGGAGGCGTCCCGAAACCTCCATGTGTCGAGGCAAGAGCATGGGCAAAGAAGGCCAATAAAATTCCATGCGTAGGCAAAATTTGCCCAAGCCACCGTATTTCGACGCATTAAGCCCGTGGCACGGGGGTCGAAAAAATAAAAGACCTCCGAAAAGCACACGGAGGCGTCCCGAAACCTCCATGTGTCGAGGCAAGAGCATGGGCAAAGAAGGCCAATAAAATTCCATGCGTAGGCAAAATTTGCCCAAGCCACCGTATTTCGACGCGTTAAGCTCGTGGCACGGGGCGTGGGGGTTGAAAAAATCAAAGTGCTCCGAAAAGCACACGGAGTCGTCCCGAAACCTCCATGTATCGAGGCAAGAGCATGGGCAAAGAAGGCCAAGAAAATTCCATGCGTACGCCAAATTTGCCCAAGGCACCGTATCTTGACGCGTTAATCCCGTGGCACGGGGGTCGAAAAAATCAAAGTGCTCCGAAAAGCACACGGAGGCGTCCCGAAACCTCCATGTATCGAGGCAAGAGCATTGGCATAGAAGGCCAAGAAAATTCAATGCGTAGGCCAAATTTGCCCAAGGCACCGTATCTTGACGCGTTAAGCCCGTGGCACCGGGCGCGGGGTTAGAAAAATTCAAATTGCTCTGAAAAGCACACGGAGGCGTACCGAAACCTCCATGTATTGAGGCAAGAGCATGGGCAAAGAAGGCCAAGAAAATTCCAGGTGTAGGCCAAATTTGCCCAAGGCACCGTATCTTGACACGTTAAGCCGGTGGCACGGGGCGCGGGGGTCGAAAAATTCAAAGTGCTCCGAAAAGCACACGGAGGCGTCCCGAAACCTCCATGTATCGTGGCAAGAGCATGGGCAAAGAAGGCCAAGAAAATTCCATGCGTAGGCCAAATTTGCCCAAGGCACCGTATCTTGTCGCTTTAAGCTCGTGGCACGGGTAGCGGGGGTCGAAAAAATCAAAGTGCACCGAAAAGCACACGTAGGCGTCCCGAAACCTCCATGTATCGAGGCAAGAGCATGGGAAAAGAAGGCCAAGAAAATTCCATGCGTAGGCCAAATTTGCCCAAGGCACCGTATCTTGACGCGTTAAGCCCGTGGCACAGGGGTCGAAAAAATAAAAGTCCTCCGAAAAGCACACGGAGGCGTCCCGAAACCTCCAGGTATCGAGGCAAGAGCATGGGCAATGAAGGCCAAGAAAATTCCATGCGTAGGCCAAATTTGCCCAAGGCACCGTATCTTGACGCGTTAAGCCCGTGGCAAGGGGCGCGGGGGTCGAAAAAATCAAATTGCTCCAAAAAGCACACGGAGGCGTCCCGAAACCTCCATGTATCGAGGCAAGAGCATGGGCAAAGAAGGCCAATAAAATTCCATGCGTAGGCCAAATTTGCCCAAGGCACCGTATCTTGACGCGTTAAGCCCGTGGCACAGGGGTCGAAAAAATAAAAGTCCTCCGAAAAGCACACGGAGGCGTCCCGAAACCTCCAGGTATCGAGGCAAGAGCATGGGCAAAGAAGGCCAAGAAAATTCCAGGTGTAGGCCAAATTTGCCCAAGGCACCGTATCTTGACACGTTAAGCCCGTGGCACGGGGCGCGGGGGTCGAAAAATTCAAAGTGCTCCGAAAAGCACACGGAGGCGTCCCGAAACCTCCATGTATCGTGGCAAGAGCATGGGCAAAGAAGGCCAAGAAAATTCCATGCGTAGGCCAAATTTGCCCAAGGCACCGTATCTTGTCGCTTTAAGCTCGTGGCACGGGTAGCGGGGGTCGAAAAAATCAAAGTGCACCGAAAAGCACACGTAGGCGTCCCGAAACCTCCATGTATCGAGGCAAGAGCATGGGAAAAGAAGGCCAAGAAAATTCCATGCGTAGGCCAAATTTGCCCAAGGCACCGTATCTTGACGCGTTAAGCCCGTGGCACAGGGGTCGAAAAAATAAAAGTCCTCCGAAAAGCACACGGAGGCGTCCCGAAACCTCCAGGTATCGAGGCAAGAGCATGGGCAATGAAGGCCAAGAAAATTCCATGCGTAGGCCAAATTTGCCCAAGGCACCGTATCTTGACGCGTTAAGCCCGTGGCAAGGGGCGCGGGGGTCGAAAAAATCAAATTGCTCCAAAAAGCACACGGAGGCGTCCCGAAACCTCCATGTATCGAGGCAAGAGCATGGGCAAAGAAGGCCAATAAAATTCCATGCGTAGGCCAAATTTGCCCAAGGCACCGTATCTTGACGCGTTAAGCCCGTGGCACGGGGCGCGGGGGTCGAAAAAATCAAAATGCTCCAAAAAGCACACGGAGGCGTCCCGAAAACTCCATGTGTCGAGGCAAGAGCATGGGCAAAGAAGGCCAATAAAATTCCATGCGTAGGCAAAATTTGCCCAAGCCACCGTATTTCGACGCATTAAGTCCGTGGCACGGGGCCGGGGGTTGAAAAAATCAAAGTGCTCCGAAAAGTACACCAAGGCATCCCGAAACCTCCATGTACCGAGGCAAGAGCATGGGCAAAGAAGGCCAAGAAAATTCCATGCGTAGGCCAAATTTCCCCAAGGCACCGTATCTTGACGCGTTAAGCCCGTGGCACGGCGCGCGGGGGTTGAAAAAAATCAAAGTGCTCCGAAAAGCACACGGAGGCGTCCCGAAACCTCCATGTATCGAGGCAAGAGCATGTGCACAGAAGGCCAAGAAAATTCCATGCGTAGGCCAAATTTGCCCAAGGCACCGTATCTTGACGCGTTAAGCCCGTGGCACGGGGAGCGGGGGTCGAAAAAATCAAAGTGCTCCGAAAAGCACACGGAGGCGTCCTGAAACCTCCGTGTATCGAGGCAAGAGCATGGGCAAAGAAGGCCAAGAAAATTCCATGCGTAGGCCAAATTTGCCCAAGGCACCGTATCTTGACGCGTTAAGCCCGTGGCACGGGGGTCGAAAAAATAAAAGACCTCCGAAAAGCACACGGAGGCGTCCCGAAACCTCCATGTGTCGAGGCAAGAGCATGGGCAAAGAAGGCCAATAAAATTCCATGCGTAGGCAAAATTTGCCCAAGCCACCGTATTTCGACGCATTAAGCCCGTGGCACGGGGCGCGGGGGTTGAAAAAATCAAAGTGCTCCGAAAAGTACACCAAGGCATCCCGAAACCTCCATGTACCGAGGCAAGAGCATGGGCAAAGAAGGCCAAGAAAATTCCATGCGTAGGCCAAATTTCCCCAAGGCACCGTATCTTGACGCGTTAAGCCCGTGGCACGGCGCGCGGGGGTTGAAAAAAATCAAAGTGCTCCGAAAAGCACACGGAGGCGTCCCGAAACCTCCATGTATCGAGGCAAGAGCATGTGCACAGAAGGCCAAGAAAATTCCATGCGTAGGCCAAATTTGCCCAAGGCACCGTATCTTGACGCGTTAAGCCCGTGGCACGGGGAGCGGGGGTCGAAAAAATCAAAGTGCTCCGAAAAGCACACGGAGGCGTCCCGAAACCTCCATGTATCGAGGCAAGAGCATGGGCAAAGAAGGCCAATAAAATTCCATGCGTAGGCCAAATTTGCCCAAGGCACCGTATCTTGACGCTTTAAGCCCGTGGCACGGGGGTCGAAAAAATCAAAGTCCTCCGAAAAGCACACGAAGGCGTCCCGAAATCTCCATGTATCGAGGCAAGAGCATGGGCAAAGAAGGCCAAGAAAATTAGATGCGTAGGCCAAATTTGCCCAACGCACCGTATCTCGACGCGTTATGCCCGTGGCACGGGGAGCGGGGGTCGAAAAAATCAAAGTGCTCCGAAAAGCACACGGAGGCGTCCCGAAACCTCCATGTATCGAGGCAAGAGCATGGGCAAAGAAGGCCAAGAAAATTCCATGCGTAGGCCAAATTTGCCCAAGGCACCGTATCTTGACGCGTTAAGCCCGTGGCACGGGGGTCGAAAAAATAAAAGACCTCCGAAAAGCACACGGAGGCGTCCCGAAACCTCCATGTATCGAGGCAAGAGCATGGGCAAAGAAGGCCAATAAAATTCCATGCGTAGGCCAAATTTGCCCAAGGCACCGTATCTTGACGCGTTAAGCCCGTGGCACGGGGCGCGGGGGTCGAAAAAATCAAAATGCTCCAAAAAGCACACGGAGGCGTCCCGAAACCTCCATGTGTCGAGGCAAGAGCATGGGCAAAGAAGGCCAATAAAATTCCATGCGTAGGCAAAATTTGCCCAAGCCACCGTATTTCGACGCGTTAAGCCCGTGGCACGGGGCGCGGGTGTCGAAAAAATCAAAGTGCTCCGAAAAGCACAAGGAGGCGTCCCGAAACCTCCATGTATCGAGGCAAGAGCATGGGCAAAGAAGGGCAAGAAAATTCCATGCGTAGGCCAAATTTGCCCAAGGCACCGTATCTTGACGCGTTAAGCCCGTGGCACGGGGGTCGAAAAAATAAAAGTCCTCCGAAAAGCACACGGAGGCGTCCCGAAACCTCCATGTATCGAGGCAAGAGCATGGGCAATGAAGGCCAAGAAAATTCCATGCGTAGGCCAAATTTGCCCAAGGCACCGTATCTTGACGCGTTAAGCCCGTGGCAAGGGGCGCGGGGGTCGAAAAAATCAAAATGCTCCAAAAAAAAAACACGGAGGCGTCCCGAAACCTCCATGTATCGAGGCAAGAGCATGGGCAAAGAAGGCCAATAAAATTCCATGCGTAGGCCAAATTTGCCCAAGGCACCGTATCTTGACGCGTTAAGCCCGTGGCACGGGGCGCGGGGGTCGAAAAAATAAAAATGCTCCAAAAAGCACACGGAGGCGTCCCGAAACCTCCATGTGTCGAGGCAAGAGCATGGGCAAAGAAGGCTAATAAAATTCCATGCGTAGGCCAAATTTGCCCAAGGCACCGTATCTTGACGCGTTAAGCCCGTGGCACGGGGGTCGAAAAAATAAAAGTCCTCCGAAAAGCACACGGAGGCGTCCCCGAAACCTCCATGTATCGAGGCAAGAGCATGGGCAATGAAGGCCAAAAAAATTCCATGCGTAGGCCAAATTTGCCCAAGGCACCGTATCTTGACGCGTTAAGCCCGTGGCAAGGGGCGTGGGGGTCGAAAAAATCAAAATGCTCCAAAAAGCACACGGAGGCGTCCCGAAACCTCCATGTATCGAGGCAAGAGCATGGGCAAAGAAGGCCAATAAAATTCCATGCGTAGGCCAAATTTGCCCAAGGCACCGTATCTTGACGCGTTAAGCCCGTGGCACGGGGCGCGGGGGTCGAAAAAATCAAAATGCTCCAAAAAGCACACGGAGGCGTCCCGAAACCTCCATGTGTCGAGGCAAGAGCATGGGCAAAGAAGGCTAATAAAATTCCATGCGTAGGCCAAATTTGCCCAAGGCACCGTATCTTGACGCGTTAAGCCCGTGGCACGGGGGTCGAAAAAATAAAATTCCTCCGAAAAGCACACGGAGGCGTCCCGAAACCTCCATGTATCGAGGCAAGAGCATGGGCAAAGAAGGCCAATAAAATTCCATGCGTAGGCCAAATTTGCCCAAGGCACCGTATCTTGTCGCTTTAAGCTCGTGGCACGGGGAGCGGGGGTCGAAAAAATCAAAGTGCACCGAAAAGCACACGTAGGCGTCCCGAAACCTCCATGTATCGAGGCAAGAGCATGGGCAAAGAAGGCCAAGAAAATTCCATGCGTAGGCCAAATTTGCCCAAGGCACCGTATCTTGACGCGTTAAGCCCGTGGCACGGGGGTTGAAAAAATAAAAGTCCTCCGAAAAGCACACGGAGGCGTCCCGAAACCTCCATGTATCGAGGCAAGAGCATGGGCAATGAAGGCCAAGAAAATTCCATGCGTAGGCCAAATTTGCCCAAGGCACCGTATCTTGACGCGTTAAGCCCGTGGCAAGGGGCGCGGGGGTCGAAAAAATCAAAATGCTCCAAAAAGCACACGGAGGCGTCCCGAAACCTCCATGTATCGAGGCAAGAGCATGGGCAAAGAAGGCCAATAAAATTCCATGCGTAGGCCAAATTTGCCCAAGGCACCGTATCTTGACGCGTTAAGCCCGTGGCACGGGGCGCGGGGGTCGAAAAAATCAAAATGCTCCAAAAAGCACACGGAGGCGTCCCGAAACCTCCATGTATCGAGGCAAGAGCATGGGCAAAGAAGGCCAATAAAATTCCATGCGTAGGCAAAATTTGCCCAAGGCACCGTATCTTGACGCTTTAAGCCCGTGGCACGGGGGTCGAAAAAATCAAAGTCCTCCGAAAAGCACACGGAGGCGTCCCGAAACCTCCATGTATCGAGGCAAGAGCATGGGCAAAGAAGGCCAAGAAAATTAGATGCGTAGGCCAAATTTGCCCAACGCACCGTATCTTGACGCGTTATGCCAGTGGCACGGGGAGCGGGGGTCGAAAAAATCAAAGTGCTCCGAAAAGCACACGGAGGCGTCCCGAAACCTCCGTGTATCGAGGCAAGAGCATGGGCAAAGAAGGCCAAGAAAATTCCATGCGTAGGCCAAATTTGCCCAAGGCACCGTATCTTGACGCGTTAAGCCCGTGGCAAGGGGCGCGGGGGTCGAAAAAATCAAAATGCTCCAAAAAGCACACGGAGGCGTCCCGAAACCTCCATGTATCGAGGCAAGAGCATGTGCAAAGAAGGCCAAGAAAATTCCATGCCTAGGCCAAATTTGCCCAAGGCACCGTATCTTGACGCGTTAAGCCCGTGGCACGGGGCGCGGGGGTCGAAAAAATCAAAATGCTCCAAAAAGCACACGGAGGCGTCCCGAAACCTCCATGTGTCGAGGCAAGAGCATGGGCAAAGAAGGCCAATAAAATTCCTTGCGTAGGCAAAATTTGCCCAAGCCACCGTATTTCGACGCATTAAGCCCGTGGCACGGGGGTCGAAAAAATAAAAGACCTCCGAAAAGCACACGGAGGCGTCCCGAAACCTCCATGTGTCGAGGCAAGAGCATGGGCAAAGAAGGCCAATAAAATTCCATGCGTAGGCAAAATTTGCCCAAGCCACCGTATTTCGACGCATTAAGCCCGTGGCACGGGGCGCGGGGGTTGAAAAAATCAAAGTGCTCCGAAAAGCACACCGAGGCGTCCCGAAACCTCCATGTATCGAGGCAAGAGCATGGGCAAAGAAGGCCAATAAAATTCCATGCGTAGGCCAAATTTGCCCAAGGCACCGTATCTTGACGCTTTAAGCCCGTGGCACGGGGGTCGAAAAAATCAAAGTCCTCCGAAAAGCACACGAAGGCGTCCCGAAACCTCCATGTATCGAGGCAAGAGCATGGGCAAAGAAGGCCAAGAAAATTAGATGCGTAGGCGAAATTTGCCCAACGCACCGTATCTTGACGCGTTATGCCCGTGGCACGGGGAGCGGGGGTCGAAAAAATCAAAGTGCTCCGAAAAGCACACGGAGGCGTCCCGAAACCTCCATGTATCGAGGCAAGAGCATGGGCAAAGAAGGCCAAGAAAATTCCATGCGTAGGCCAAATTTGCCCAACGCACCGTATCTTGACGCATTAAGCCCGTGGGACGGGGTGCGGGGGTCGAAAAAATCAAAATGCTCCAAAAAGCACACGGAGGCATCCCGAAACCTCCATGTATCGAGGCAAGAGCATGGGCAAAGAAGGCCAATAAAATTCCATGCGTAGGCAAAATTTGCCCAAGGCACCGTATTTCGACGCATTAAGCCCGTGGCACGGGGCGCGGGGGTCGAAAAAATCAAAGTGCTCCGAAAAGCACACCGAGGCGTCCCGAAACCTCCATGTATCGAGGCAAGAGCATGGGCAAAGAAGGCCAATAAAATTCCATGCGTAGGCCAAATTTGCCCAAGGCACCGTATCTTGACGCTTTAAGCCCGTGGCACGGGGGTCGAAAAAATCAAAGTCCTCCGAAAAGCACACGGAGGCGTCCCGAAACCTCCATGTATCGAGGCAAGAGCATGGGCAAAGAAGGCCAAGAAAATTAGATGCGTAGGCCAAATTTGCCCAACGCACCGTATCTTGACGCGTTATGCCCGTGGCACGGGGAGCGGGGGTCGAAAAAATCAAAGTGCTCCGAAAAGCACACGGAGGCGTCCCGAAACCTCCATGTATCGAGGCAAGAGCATGGGCAAAGAAGGCCAAGAAAATTCCATGCGTAGGCCAAATTTGCCCAAGGCACCGTATCTTGACGCGGTAAGCCCGTGGCAAGGGGCGCGGGGGTCGAAAAAATCAAAATGCTCCAAAAAGCACACGGAGGCGTCCCGAAACCTCCATGTATCGAGGCAAGAGCATGTGCAAAGAAGGCCAAGAAAATTCCATGCGTAGGCCAAATTTGCCCAAGGCACCGTATCTTGACGCGTTAAGCCCGTGGCACGGGGCGCGGGGGTCGAAAAAATCAAAATGCTCCAAAAAGCACACGGAGGCGTCCCGAAACCTCCATGTATCGAGGCAAGAGCATGGGCAAAGAAGGCCAATAAAATTCCATGCGTAGGCCAAATTTGCCCAAGGCACCGTATCTTGTCGCTTTAAGCTCGTGGCACGGGGAGCGGGGGTCGAAAAAATCAAAGTGCACCGAAAAGCACACGTAGGCGTCCCGAAACCTCCATGTATCGAGGCAAGAGCATGGGCAAAGAAGGCCAAGAAAATTCCATGCGTAGGCCAAATTTGCCCAAGGCACCGTATCTTGACGCGTTAAGCCCGTGGCACGGGGGTCGAAAAAATAAAAGTCCTCCGAAAAGCACACGGAGGCGTCCCCGAAACCTCCATGTATCGAGGCAAGAGCATGGGCAATGAAGGCCAAAAAAATTCCATGCGTAGGCCAAATTTGCCCAAGGCACCGTATCTTGACGCGTTAAGCCCGTGGCAAGGGGCGTGGGGGTCGAAAAAATCAAAATGCTCCAAAAAGCACACGGAGGCGTCCCGAAACCTCCATGTATCGAGGCAAGAGCATGGGCAAAGAAGGCCAATAAAATTCCATGCGTAGGCCAAATTTGCCCAAGGCACCGTATCTTGACGCGTTAAGCCCGTGGCACGGGGCGCGGGGGTCGAAAAAATCAAAATGCTCCAAAAAGCACACGGAGGCGTCCCGAAACCTCCATGTGTCGAGGCAAGAGCATGGGCAAAGAAGGCTAATAAAATTCCATGCGTAGGCCAAATTTGCCCAAGGCACCGTATCTTGACGCGTTAAGCCCGTGGCACGGGGGTCGAAAAAATAAAATTCCTCCGAAAAGCACACGGAGGCGTCCCGAAACCTCCATGTATCGAGGCAAGAGCATGGGCAAAGAAGGCCAATAAAATTCCATGCGTAGGCCAAATTTGCCCAAGGCACCGTATCTTGTCGCTTTAAGCTCGTGGCACGGGGAGCGGGGGTCGAAAAAATCAAAGTGCACCGAAAAGCACACGTAGGCGTCCCGAAACCTCCATGTATCGAGGCAAGAGCATGGGCAAAGAAGGCCAAGAAAATTCCATGCGTAGGCCAAATTTGCCCAAGGCACCGTATCTTGACGCGTTAAGCCCGTGGCACGGGGGTTGAAAAAATAAAAGTCCTCCGAAAAGCACACGGAGGCGTCCCGAAACCTCCATGTATCGAGGCAAGAGCATGGGCAATGAAGGCCAAGAAAATTCCATGCGTAGGCCAAATTTGCCCAAGGCACCGTATCTTGACGCGTTAAGCCCGTGGCAAGGGGCGCGGGGGTCGAAAAAATCAAAATGCTCCAAAAAGCACACGGAGGCGTCCCGAAACCTCCATGTATCGAGGCAAGAGCATGGGCAAAGAAGGCCAATAAAATTCCATGCGTAGGCCAAATTTGCCCAAGGCACCGTATCTTGACGCGTTAAGCCCGTGGCACGGGGCGCGGGGGTCGAAAAAATCAAAATGCTCCAAAAAGCACACGGAGGCGTCCCGAAACCTCCATGTATCGAGGCAAGAGCATGGGCAAAGAAGGCCAATAAAATTCCATGCGTAGGCAAAATTTGCCCAAGGCACCGTATCTTGACGCTTTAAGCCCGTGGCACGGGGGTCGAAAAAATCAAAGTCCTCCGAAAAGCACACGGAGGCGTCCCGAAACCTCCATGTATCGAGGCAAGAGCATGGGCAAAGAAGGCCAAGAAAATTAGATGCGTAGGCCAAATTTGCCCAACGCACCGTATCTTGACGCGTTATGCCAGTGGCACGGGGAGCGGGGGTCGAAAAAATCAAAGTGCTCCGAAAAGCACACGGAGGCGTCCCGAAACCTCCGTGTATCGAGGCAAGAGCATGGGCAAAGAAGGCCAAGAAAATTCCATGCGTAGGCCAAATTTGCCCAAGGCACCGTATCTTGACGCGTTAAGCCCGTGGCAAGGGGCGCGGGGGTCGAAAAAATCAAAATGCTCCAAAAAGCACACGGAGGCGTCCCGAAACCTCCATGTATCGAGGCAAGAGCATGTGCAAAGAAGGCCAAGAAAATTCCATGCCTAGGCCAAATTTGCCCAAGGCACCGTATCTTGACGCGTTAAGCCCGTGGCACGGGGCGCGGGGGTCGAAAAAATCAAAATGCTCCAAAAAGCACACGGAGGCGTCCCGAAACCTCCATGTGTCGAGGCAAGAGCATGGGCAAAGAAGGCCAATAAAATTCCTTGCGTAGGCAAAATTTGCCCAAGCCACCGTATTTCGACGCATTAAGCCCGTGGCACGGGGGTCGAAAAAATAAAAGACCTCCGAAAAGCACACGGAGGCGTCCCGAAACCTCCATGTGTCGAGGCAAGAGCATGGGCAAAGAAGGCCAATAAAATTCCATGCGTAGGCAAAATTTGCCCAAGCCACCGTATTTCGACGCATTAAGCCCGTGGCACGGGGCGCGGGGGTTGAAAAAATCAAAGTGCTCCGAAAAGCACACCGAGGCGTCCCGAAACCTCCATGTATCGAGGCAAGAGCATGGGCAAAGAAGGCCAATAAAATTCCATGCGTAGGCCAAATTTGCCCAAGGCACCGTATCTTGACGCTTTAAGCCCGTGGCACGGGGGTCGAAAAAATCAAAGTCCTCCGAAAAGCACACGAAGGCGTCCCGAAACCTCCATGTATCGAGGCAAGAGCATGGGCAAAGAAGGCCAAGAAAATTAGATGCGTAGGCGAAATTTGCCCAACGCACCGTATCTTGACGCGTTATGCCCGTGGCACGGGGAGCGGGGGTCGAAAAAATCAAAGTGCTCCGAAAAGCACACGGAGGCGTCCCGAAACCTCCATGTATCGAGGCAAGAGCATGGGCAAAGAAGGCCAAGAAAATTCCATGCGTAGGCCAAATTTGCCCAACGCACCGTATCTTGACGCATTAAGCCCGTGGGACGGGGTGCGGGGGTCGAAAAAATCAAAATGCTCCAAAAAGCACACGGAGGCATCCCGAAACCTCCATGTATCGAGGCAAGAGCATGGGCAAAGAAGGCCAATAAAATTCCATGCGTAGGCAAAATTTGCCCAAGGCACCGTATTTCGACGCATTAAGCCCGTGGCACGGGGCGCGGGGGTCGAAAAAATCAAAGTGCTCCGAAAAGCACACCGAGGCGTCCCGAAACCTCCATGTATCGAGGCAAGAGCATGGGCAAAGAAGGCCAATAAAATTCCATGCGTAGGCCAAATTTGCCCAAGGCACCGTATCTTGACGCTTTAAGCCCGTGGCACGGGGGTCGAAAAAATCAAAGTCCTCCGAAAAGCACACGGAGGCGTCCCGAAACCTCCATGTATCGAGGCAAGAGCATGGGCAAAGAAGGCCAAGAAAATTAGATGCGTAGGCCAAATTTGCCCAACGCACCGTATCTTGACGCGTTATGCCCGTGGCACGGGGAGCGGGGGTCGAAAAAATCAAAGTGCTCCGAAAAGCACACGGAGGCGTCCCGAAACCTCCATGTATCGAGGCAAGAGCATGGGCAAAGAAGGCCAAGAAAATTCCATGCGTAGGCCAAATTTGCCCAAGGCACCGTATCTTGACGCGGTAAGCCCGTGGCAAGGGGCGCGGGGGTCGAAAAAATCAAAATGCTCCAAAAAGCACACGGAGGCGTCCCGAAACCTCCATGTATCGAGGCAAGAGCATGTGCAAAGAAGGCCAAGAAAATTCCATGCGTAGGCCAAATTTGCCCAAGGCACCGTATCTTGACGCGTTAAGCCCGTGGCACGGGGCGCGGGGGTCGAAAAAATCAAAATGCTCCAAAAAGCACACGGAGGCGTCCCGAAACCTCCATGTGTCGAGGCAAGAGCATGGGCAAAGAAGGCCAATAAAATTCCATGCGTAGGCAAAATTTGCCCAAGCCACCGTATTTCGACGCATTAAGCCCGTGGCACGGGTGTAGAAAAAATAAAAGACCTCCGAAAAGCACACGGAGGCGTCCCGAAACCTCCATGTGTCGAGGCAAGAGCATGGGCAAAGAAGGCCAATAAAATTCCATGCGTAGGCAAAATTTGCCCAAGCCACCGTATTTCGACGCATTAAGCCCGTGGCACGGGGCGCGGGGGTTGAAAAAATCAAAGTGCTCCGAAAAGCACACCGAGGCGTCCCGAAACCTCCATGTATCGAGGCAAGAGCATGGGCAAAGAAGGCCAATAAAATTCCATGCGTAGGCCAAATTTGCCCAAGGCACCGTATCTTGACGCTTTAAGCCCGTGGCACGGGGGTCGAAAAAATCAAAGTCCTCCGAAAAGCACACGAAGGCGTCCCGAAACCTCCATGTATCGAGGCAAGAGCATGGGCAAAGAAGGCCAAGAAAATTAGATGCGTAGGCCAAATTTGCCCAACGCACCGTATCTTGACGCGTTATGCCCGTGGCACGGGGAGCGGGGGTCGAAAAAATCAAAGTGCTCCGAAAAGCACACGGAGGCGTCCCGAAACCTCCATGTATCGAGGCAAGAGCATGGGCAAAGAAGGCCAAGAAAATTCCATGCGTAGGCCAAATTTGCCCAACGCACCGTATCTTGACGCGTTAAGCCCGTGGCACGGGGGTCGAAAAAATAAAAGACCTCCGAAAAGCACACGGAGGCGTCCCGAAACCTCCATGTATCGAGGCAAGAGCATGGGCAAAGAAGGCCAATAAAATTCCATGCGTAGGCCAAATTTGCCCAAGGCACCGTATCTTGACGCGTTAAGCCCGTGGCACGGGGCGCGGGGGTCGAAAAAATCAAAATGCTCCAAAAAGCACACGGAGGCGTCCCGAAACCTCCATGTATCGAGGCAAGAGCATGGGCAAAGAAGGCCAAGAAAATTCCATGCGTAGGCCAAATTTGCCCAAGGCACCGTATCTTGACGCGTTAAGCCCGTGGCACGGGGAGAGGGGGTCGAAAAAATCAAAGTGCTCCGAAAAGCACACGGAGGCGTCCTGAAACCTCCGTGTATCGAGGCAAGAGCATGGGCAAAGAAGGCCAAGAAAATTCCATGCGTAGGCCAAATTTGCCCAAGGCACCGTATCTTGACGCGTTAAGCCCGTGGCACGGGGGTCGAAAAAATAAAAGTCCTCCGAAAAGCACACGGAGGCGTCCCGAAACCTCCATGTATCGAGGCAAGAGCATGGGAAATGAAGGCCAAGAAAATTCCATGCGTAGGCCAAATTTGCCCAAGGCACCGTATCTTGACGCGTTAAGCCCGTGGCAAGGGGCGCGGGGGTCGAAAAAATCAAAATGCTCCAAAAAGCACACGGAGGCGTCCCGAAACCTCCATGTATCGAGGCAAGAGCATGGGCAAAGAAGGCCAATAAAATTCCATGCGTAGGCCAAATTTGCCCAAGGCACCGTATCTTGACGCGTTAAGCCCGTGGCACGGGGCGCGGGGGTCGAAAAAATCAAAATGCTCCAAAAAGCACACGGAGGCGTCCCGAAACCTCCATGTGTCGAGGCAAGAGCATGGGCAAAGAAGGCCAATAAAATTCCATGCGTAGGCAAAATTTGCCCAAGCCACCGTATTTCGACGCATTAAGCCCGTGGCACGGGGCCGGGGGTTGAAAAAATCAAAGTGTTCCGAAAAGTACACCAAGGCGTCCCGAAACCTCCATGTGTCGAGGCAAGAGCATGGGCAAAGAAGGCCAATAAAATTCCATGCGTAGGCCAAATTTGCCCAAGGCACCGTATCTTGACGCTTTAAGCCCGTGGCACGGGGGTCGAAAAAATCAAAGTCCTCCGAAAAGCACACGAAGGCGTCCCGAAACCTCCATGTATCGAGGCAAGAGCATGGGCAAAGAAGGCCAAGAAAATTAGATGCGTAGGCCAAATTTGCCCAACGCACCGTATCTTGACGCGTTATGCCCGTGGCACGGGGAGCGGGGGTCGAAAAAATCAAAGTGCTCCGAAAAGCACACGGAGGCGTCCCGAAACCTCCATGTATCGAGGCAAGAGCATGGGCAAAGAAGGCCAAGAAAATTCCATGCGTAGGCCAAATTTGCCCAAGGCACCGTATCTTGACGCGTTAAGCCCGTGGCACGAGGGTCGAAAAAATAAAAGACCTCCGAAAAGCACACGGAGGCGACCCGAAACCTCCATGTATCGAGGCAAGAGCATGGGCAAAGAAGGCCAATAAAATTCCATGCGTACGCCAAATTTGCCCAAGGCACCGTATCTTGACGCGTTAAGCCCGTGGCACGGGGCGCGGGGGTCGCAAAATCAAAATGCTCCAAAAAGCACACGGAGGCGTCCCGAAACCTCCATGTGTCGAGGCAAGAGCATGGGCAATGAAGGCCAATAAAATTCCATGCGTAGGCAAAATTTGCCCAAGCCACCGTATTTCGACGCGTTAAGCCCGTGGCACGGGGCGCGGGTGTCGAAAAAATCAAAGTGCTCCGAAAAGCACAAGGAGGCGTCCCGAAACCTCCATGTATCGAGGCAAGAGCATGGGCAAAGAAGGGCAAGAAAATTCCATGCGTAGGCCAAATTTGCCCAAGGCACCGTATCTTGACGCGTTAAGCCCGTGGCACGGGGGTCGAAAAAATAAAAGTCCTCCGAAAAGCACACGGAGGCGTCCCGAAACCTCCTTGTATCGAGGCAAGAGCATGGGCAATGAAGGCCAAGAAAATTCCATGCGTAGGCCAAATTTGCCCAAGGCACCGTATCTTGACGCGTTAAGCCCGTGGCAAGGGGCGCGGGGGTCGAAAAAATCAAAATGCTCCAAAAAGCACACGGAGGCGTCCCGAAAACTCCATGTATCGAGGCAAGAGCATGGGAAAAGAAGGCCAATAAAATTCCATGCGTAGGCCAAATTTGCCCAAGGCACCGTATCTTGACGCGTTAAGCCCGTGGCACGGGGCGCGGGGGTCGAAAAAATCAAAATGCTCCAAAAAGCACACGGAGGCGTCCCGAAACCTCCATGTGTCGAGGCAAGAGCATGGGCAAAGAAGGCCAATAAAATTCCATGCGTAGGCAAAATTTGCCCAAGCCACCGTATTTCGACGCATTAAGCCCGTGGCACGGGGCCGGGGGTTGAAAAATTCAAAGTGCTCCGAAAAGCACACGGAGGCGTCCCGAAACCTCCATGTATCGTGGCAAGAGCATGGGCAAAGAAGGCCAAGAAAATTCCATGCGTAGGCCAAATTTGCCCAAGGCACCGTATCTTGTCGCTTTAAGCTCGTGGCACGGGTAGCGGGGGTCGAAAAAATCAAAGTGCACCGAAAAGCACACGTAGGCGTCCCGAAACCTCCATGTATCGAGGCAAGAGCATGGGAAAAGAAGGCCAAGAAAATTCCATGCGTAGGCCAAATTTGCCCAAGGCACCGTATCTTGACGCGTTAAGCCCGTGGCACAGGGGTCGAAAAAATAAAAGTCCTCCGAAAAGCACACGGAGGCGTCCCGAAACCTCCAGGTATCGAGGCAAGAGCATGGGCAATGAAGGCCAAGAAAATTCCATGCGTAGGCCAAATTTGCCCAAGGCACCGTATCTTGACGCGTTAAGCCCGTGGCAAGGGGCGCGGGGGTCGAAAAAATCAAATTGCTCCAAAAAGCACACGGAGGCGTCCCGAAACCTCCATGTATCGAGGCAAGAGCATGGGCAAAGAAGGCCAATAAAATTCCATGCGTAGGCCAAATTTGCCCAAGGCACCGTATCTTGACGCGTTAAGCCCGTGGCACGGGGCGCGGGGGTCGAAAAAATCAAAATGCTCCAAAAAGCACACGGAGGCGTCCCGAAAACTCCATGTGTCGAGGCAAGAGCATGGGCAAAGAAGGCCAATAAAATTCCATGCGTAGGCAAAATTTGCCCAAGCCACCGTGTTTCGACGCATTAAGTCCGTGGCACGGGGCCGGGGGTTGAAAAAATCAAAGTGCTCCGAAAAGTACACCAAGGCATCCCGAAACCTCCATGTACCGAGGCAAGAGCATGGGCAAAGAAGGCCAAGAAAATTCCATGCGTAGGCCAAATTTCCCCAAGGCACCGTATCTTGACGCGTTAAGCCCGTGGCACGGCGCGCGGGGGTTGAAAAAATCAAAATGCTCCAAAAAGCACACGGAGGCGTCCCGAAACCTCCATGTGTCGAGGCAAGAGCATGGGCAAAGAAGGCCAATAAAATTCCATGCGTAGGCAAAATTTGCCCAAGGCACCGTATCTTGACGCGTTAAGCCCGTGGCACGGGGCGCGGGGGTCGAAAAAATCAAAATGCTCCAAAAAGCACACGGAGGCGTCCCGAAACCTCCATGTGTCGAGGCAAGAGCATGGGCAAAGAAGGCCAATAAAATTCCATGCGTAGGCAAAATTTGCCCAAGCCACCGTATTTCGACGCATTAAGCCCGTGGCACGGGTGTAGAAAAAATAAAAGACCTCCGAAAAGCACACGGAGGCGTCCCGAAACCTCCATGTGTCGAGGCAAGAGCATGGGCAAAGAAGGCCAATAAAATTCCATGCGTAGGCAAAATTTGCCCAAGCCACCGTATTTCGACGCATTAAGCCCGTGGCACGGGGCGCGGGGGTTGAAAAAATCAAAGTGCTCCGAAAAGCACACCGAGGCGTCCCGAAACCTCCATGTATCGAGGCAAGAGCATGGGCAAAGAAGGCCAATAAAATTCCATGCGTAGGCCAAATTTGCCCAAGGCACCGTATCTTGACGCTTTAAGCCCGTGGCACGGGGGTCGAAAAAATCAAAGTCCTCCGAAAAGCACACGAAGGCGTCCCGAAACCTCCATGTATCGAGGCAAGAGCATGGGCAAAGAAGGCCAAGAAAATTAGATGCGTAGGCCAAATTTGCCCAACGCACCGTATCTTGACGCGTTATGCCCGTGGCACGGGGAGCGGGGGTCGAAAAAATCAAAGTGCTCCGAAAAGCACACGGAGGCGTCCCGAAACCTCCATGTATCGAGGCAAGAGCATGGGCAAAGAAGGCCAAGAAAATTCCATGCGTAGGCCAAATTTGCCCAACGCACCGTATCTTGACGCGTTAAGCCCGTGGCACGGGGGTCGAAAAAATAAAAGACCTCCGAAAAGCACACGGAGGCGTCCCGAAACCTCCATGTATCGAGGCAAGAGCATGGGCAAAGAAGGCCAATAAAATTCCATGCGTAGGCCAAATTTGCCCAAGGCACCGTATCTTGACGCGTTAAGCCCGTGGCACGGGGCGCGGGGGTCGAAAAAATCAAAATGCTCCAAAAAGCACACGGAGGCGTCCCGAAACCTCCATGTATCGAGGCAAGAGCATGGGCAAAGAAGGCCAAGAAAATTCCATGCGTAGGCCAAATTTGCCCAAGGCACCGTATCTTGACGCGTTAAGCCCGTGGCACGGGGAGAGGGGGTCGAAAAAATCAAAGTGCTCCGAAAAGCACACGGAGGCGTCCTGAAACCTCCGTGTATCGAGGCAAGAGCATGGGCAAAGAAGGCCAAGAAAATTCCATGCGTAGGCCAAATTTGCCCAAGGCACCGTATCTTGACGCGTTAAGCCCGTGGCACGGGGGTCGAAAAAATAAAAGTCCTCCGAAAAGCACACGGAGGCGTCCCGAAACCTCCATGTATCGAGGCAAGAGCATGGGAAATGAAGGCCAAGAAAATTCCATGCGTAGGCCAAATTTGCCCAAGGCACCGTATCTTGACGCGTTAAGCCCGTGGCAAGGGGCGCGGGGGTCGAAAAAATCAAAATGCTCCAAAAAGCACACGGAGGCGTCCCGAAACCTCCATGTATCGAGGCAAGAGCATGGGCAAAGAAGGCCAATAAAATTCCATGCGTAGGCCAAATTTGCCCAAGGCACCGTATCTTGACGCGTTAAGCCCGTGGCACGGGGCGCGGGGGTCGAAAAAATCAAAATGCTCCAAAAAGCACACGGAGGCGTCCCGAAACCTCCATGTGTCGAGGCAAGAGCATGGGCAAAGAAGGCCAATAAAATTCCATGCGTAGGCAAAATTTGCCCAAGCCACCGTATTTCGACGCATTAAGCCCGTGGCACGGGGCCGGGGGTTGAAAAAATCAAAGTGTTCCGAAAAGTACACCAAGGCGTCCCGAAACCTCCATGTGTCGAGGCAAGAGCATGGGCAAAGAAGGCCAATAAAATTCCATGCGTAGGCCAAATTTGCCCAAGGCACCGTATCTTGACGCTTTAAGCCCGTGGCACGGGGGTCGAAAAAATCAAAGTCCTCCGAAAAGCACACGAAGGCGTCCCGAAACCTCCATGTATCGAGGCAAGAGCATGGGCAAAGAAGGCCAAGAAAATTAGATGCGTAGGCCAAATTTGCCCAACGCACCGTATCTTGACGCGTTATGCCCGTGGCACGGGGAGCGGGGGTCGAAAAAATCAAAGTGCTCCGAAAAGCACACGGAGGCGTCCCGAAACCTCCATGTATCGAGGCAAGAGCATGGGCAAAGAAGGCCAAGAAAATTCCATGCGTAGGCCAAATTTGCCCAAGGCACCGTATCTTGACGCGTTAAGCCCGTGGCACGAGGGTCGAAAAAATAAAAGACCTCCGAAAAGCACACGGAGGCGACCCGAAACCTCCATGTATCGAGGCAAGAGCATGGGCAAAGAAGGCCAATAAAATTCCATGCGTACGCCAAATTTGCCCAAGGCACCGTATCTTGACGCGTTAAGCCCGTGGCACGGGGCGCGGGGGTCGCAAAATCAAAATGCTCCAAAAAGCACACGGAGGCGTCCCGAAACCTCCATGTGTCGAGGCAAGAGCATGGGCAATGAAGGCCAATAAAATTCCATGCGTAGGCAAAATTTGCCCAAGCCACCGTATTTCGACGCGTTAAGCCCGTGGCACGGGGCGCGGGTGTCGAAAAAATCAAAGTGCTCCGAAAAGCACAAGGAGGCGTCCCGAAACCTCCATGTATCGAGGCAAGAGCATGGGCAAAGAAGGGCAAGAAAATTCCATGCGTAGGCCAAATTTGCCCAAGGCACCGTATCTTGACGCGTTAAGCCCGTGGCACGGGGGTCGAAAAAATAAAAGTCCTCCGAAAAGCACACGGAGGCGTCCCGAAACCTCCTTGTATCGAGGCAAGAGCATGGGCAATGAAGGCCAAGAAAATTCCATGCGTAGGCCAAATTTGCCCAAGGCACCGTATCTTGACGCGTTAAGCCCGTGGCAAGGGGCGCGGGGGTCGAAAAAATCAAAATGCTCCAAAAAGCACACGGAGGCGTCCCGAAAACTCCATGTATCGAGGCAAGAGCATGGGAAAAGAAGGCCAATAAAATTCCATGCGTAGGCCAAATTTGCCCAAGGCACCGTATCTTGACGCGTTAAGCCCGTGGCACGGGGCGCGGGGGTCGAAAAAATCAAAATGCTCCAAAAAGCACACGGAGGCGTCCCGAAACCTCCATGTGTCGAGGCAAGAGCATGGGCAAAGAAGGCCAATAAAATTCCATGCGTAGGCAAAATTTGCCCAAGCCACCGTATTTCGACGCATTAAGCCCGTGGCACGGGGCCGGGGGTTGAAAAATTCAAAGTGCTCCGAAAAGCACACGGAGGCGTCCCGAAACCTCCATGTATCGTGGCAAGAGCATGGGCAAAGAAGGCCAAGAAAATTCCATGCGTAGGCCAAATTTGCCCAAGGCACCGTATCTTGTCGCTTTAAGCTCGTGGCACGGGTAGCGGGGGTCGAAAAAATCAAAGTGCACCGAAAAGCACACGTAGGCGTCCCGAAACCTCCATGTATCGAGGCAAGAGCATGGGAAAAGAAGGCCAAGAAAATTCCATGCGTAGGCCAAATTTGCCCAAGGCACCGTATCTTGACGCGTTAAGCCCGTGGCACAGGGGTCGAAAAAATAAAAGTCCTCCGAAAAGCACACGGAGGCGTCCCGAAACCTCCAGGTATCGAGGCAAGAGCATGGGCAATGAAGGCCAAGAAAATTCCATGCGTAGGCCAAATTTGCCCAAGGCACCGTATCTTGACGCGTTAAGCCCGTGGCAAGGGGCGCGGGGGTCGAAAAAATCAAATTGCTCCAAAAAGCACACGGAGGCGTCCCGAAACCTCCATGTATCGAGGCAAGAGCATGGGCAAAGAAGGCCAATAAAATTCCATGCGTAGGCCAAATTTGCCCAAGGCACCGTATCTTGACGCGTTAAGCCCGTGGCACGGGGCGCGGGGGTCGAAAAAATCAAAATGCTCCAAAAAGCACACGGAGGCGTCCCGAAAACTCCATGTGTCGAGGCAAGAGCATGGGCAAAGAAGGCCAATAAAATTCCATGCGTAGGCAAAATTTGCCCAAGCCACCGTGTTTCGACGCATTAAGTCCGTGGCACGGGGCCGGGGGTTGAAAAAATCAAAGTGCTCCGAAAAGTACACCAAGGCATCCCGAAACCTCCATGTACCGAGGCAAGAGCATGGGCAAAGAAGGCCAAGAAAATTCCATGCGTAGGCCAAATTTCCCCAAGGCACCGTATCTTGACGCGTTAAGCCCGTGGCACGGCGCGCGGGGGTTGAAAAAAATCAAAGTGCTCCGAAAAGCACACGGAGGCGTCCCGAAACCTCCATGTATCGAGGCAAGAGCATGTGCACAGAAGGCCAAGAAAATTCCATGCGTAGGCCAAATTTGCCCAAGGCACCGTATCTTGACGCGTTAAGCCCGTGGCACGGGGAGCGGGGGTCGAAAAAATCAAAGTGCTCCGAAAAGCACACGGAGGCGTCCTGAAACCTCCGTGTATCGAGGCAAGAGCATGGGCAAAGAAGGCCAAGAAAATTCCATGCGTAGGCCAAATTTGCCCAAGGCACCGTATCTTGACGCGTTAAGCCCGTGGCACGGGGGTCGAAAAAATAAAAGACCTCCGAAAAGCACACGGAGGCGTCCCGAAACCTCCATGTGTCGAGGCAAGAGCATGGGCAAAGAAGGCCAATAAAATTCCATGCGTAGGCAAAATTTGCCCAAGCCACCGTATTTCGACGCATTAAGCCCGTGGCACGGGGCGCGGGGGTTGAAAAAATCAAAGTGCTCCGAAAAGTACACCAAGGCATCCCGAAACCTCCATGTACCGAGGCAAGAGCATGGGCAAAGAAGGCCAAGAAAATTCCATGCGTAGGCCAAATTTCCCCAAGGCACCGTATCTTGACGCGTTAAGCCCGTGGCACGGCGCGCGGGGGTTGAAAAAAATCAAAGTGCTCCGAAAAGCACACGGAGGCGTCCCGAAACCTCCATGTATCGAGGCAAGAGCATGTGCACAGAAGGCCAAGAAAATTCCATACGTAGGCCAAATTTGCCCAAGGCACCGTATCTTGACGCGTTAAGCCCGTGGCACGGGGAGCGGGGGTCGAAAAAATCAAAGTGCTCCGAAAAGCACACGGAGGCGTCCCGAAACCTCCATGTATCGAGGCAAGAGCATGGGCAAAGAAGGCCAATAAAATTCCATGCGTAGGCCAAATTTGCCCAAGGCACCGTATCTTGACGCTTTAAGCCCGTGGCACGGGGGTCGAAAAAATCAAAGTCCTCCGAAAAGCACACGAAGGCGTCCCGAAATCTCCATGTATCGAGGCAAGAGCATGGGCAAAGAAGGCCAAGAAAATTAGATGCGTAGGCCAAATTTGCCCAACGCACCGTATCTCGACGCGTTATGCCCGGGGCACGGGGAGCGGGGGTCGAAAAAATCAAAGTGCTCCGAAAAGCACACGGAGGCGTCCCGAAACCTCCATGTATCGAGGCAAGAGCATGGGCAAAGAAGGCCAAGAAAATTCCATGCGTAGGCCAAATTTGCCCAAGGCACCGTATCTTGACGCGTTAAGCCCGTGGCACGGGGGTCGAAAAAATAAAAGACCTCCGAAAAGCACACGGAGGCGTCCCGAAACCTCCATGTATCGAGGCAAGAGCATGGGCAAAGAAGGCCAATAAAATTCCATGCGTAGGCCAAATTTGCCCAAGGCACCGTATCTTGACGCGTTAAGCCCGTGGCACGGGGCGCGGGGGTCGAAAAAATCAAAATGCTCCAAAAAGCACACGGAGGCGTCCCGAAACCTCCATGTGTCGAGGCAAGAGCATGGGCAAAGAAGGCCAATAAAATTCCATGCGTAGGCAAAATTTGCCCAAGCCACCGTATTTCGACGCGTTAAGCCCGTGGCACGGGGCGCGGGTGTCGAAAAAATCAAAGTGCTCCGAAAAGCACAAGGAGGCGTCCCGAAACCTCCATGTATCGAGGCAAGAGCATGGGCAAAGAAGGGCAAGAAAATTCCATGCGTAGGCCAAATTTGCCCAAGGCACCGTATCTTGACGCGTTAAGCCCGTGGCACGGGGGTCGAAAAAATAAAAGTCCTCCGAAAAGCACACGGAGGCGTCCCGAAACCTCCATGTATCGAGGCAAGAGCATGGGCAATGAAGGCCAAGAAAATTCCATGCGTAGGCCAAATTTGCCCAAGGCACCGTATCTTGACGCGTTAAGCCCGTGGCAAGGGGCGCGGGGGTCGAAAAAATCAAAATGCTCCAAAAAAAAAACACGGAGGCGTCCCGAAACCTCCATGTATCGAGGCAAGAGCATGGGCAAAGAAGGCCAATAAAATTCCATGCGTAGGCCAAATTTGCCCAAGGCACCGTATCTTGACGCGTTAAGCCCGTGGCACGGGGCGCGGGGGTCGAAAAAATAAAAATGCTCCAAAAAGCACACGGAGGCGTCCCGAAACCTCCATGTGTCGAGGCAAGAGCATGGGCAAAGAAGGCTAATAAAATTCCATGCGTAGGCCAAATTTGCCCAAGGCACCGTATCTTGACGCGTTAAGCCCGTGGCACGGGGGTCGAAAAAATAAAAGTCCTCCGAAAAGCACACGGAGGCGTCCCCGAAACCTCCATGTATCGAGGCAAGAGCATGGGCAATGAAGGCCAAAAAAATTCCATGCGTAGGCCAAATTTGCCCAAGGCACCGTATCTTGACGCGTTAAGCCCGTGGCAAGGGGCGTGGGGGTCGAAAAAATCAAAATGCTCCAAAAAGCACACGGAGGCGTCCCGAAACCTCCATGTATCGAGGCAAGAGCATGGGCAAAGAAGGCCAATAAAATTCCATGCGTAGGCCAAATTTGCCCAAGGCACCGTATCTTGACGCGTTAAGCCCGTGGCACGGGGCGCGGGGGTCGAAAAAATCAAAATGCTCCAAAAAGCACACGGAGGCGTCCCGAAACCTCCATGTGTCGAGGCAAGAGCATGGGCAAAGAAGGCTAATAAAATTCCATGCGTAGGCCAAATTTGCCCAAGGCACCGTATCTTGACGCGTTAAGCCCGTGGCACGGGGAGCGGGGGTCGAAAAAATCAAAGTGCTCCGAAAAGCACACGGAGGCGTCCCGAAACCTCCATGTATCGAGGCAAGAGCATGGGCAAAGAAGGCCAAGAAAATTCCATGCGTAGGCCAAATTTGCCCAAGGCACCGTATCTTGACGCGTTAAGCCCGTGGCACGAGGGTCGAAAAAATAAAAGACCTCCGAAAAGCACACGGAGGCGACCCGAAACCTCCATGTATCGAGGCAAGAGCATGGGCAAAGAAGGCCAATAAAATTCCATGCGTACGCCAAATTTGCCCAAGGCACCGTATCTTGACGCGTTAAGCCCGTGGCACGGGGCGCGGGGGTCGCAAAATCAAAATGCTCCAAAAAGCACACGGAGGCGTCCCGAAACCTCCATGTGTCGAGGCAAGAGCATGGGCAATGAAGGCCAATAAAATTCCATGCGTAGGCAAAATTTGCCCAAGCCACCGTATTTCGACGCGTTAAGCCCGTGGCACGGGGCGCGGGTGTCGAAAAAATCAAAGTGCTCCGAAAAGCACAAGGAGGCGTCCCGAAACCTCCATGTATCGAGGCAAGAGCATGGGCAAAGAAGGGCAAGAAAATTCCATGCGTAGGCCAAATTTGCCCAAGGCACCGTATCTTGACGCGTTAAGCCCGTGGCACGGGGGTCGAAAAAATAAAAGTCCTCCGAAAAGCACACGGAGGCGTCCCGAAACCTCCTTGTATCGAGGCAAGAGCATGGGCAATGAAGGCCAAGAAAATTCCATGCGTAGGCCAAATTTGCCCAAGGCACCGTATCTTGACGCGTTAAGCCCGTGGCAAGGGGCGCGGGGGTCGAAAAAATCAAAATGCTCCAAAAAGCACACGGAGGCGTCCCGAAAACTCCATGTATCGAGGCAAGAGCATGGGAAAAGAAGGCCAATAAAATTCCATGCGTAGGCCAAATTTGCCCAAGGCACCGTATCTTGACGCGTTAAGCCCGTGGCACGGGGCGCGGGGGTCGAAAAAATCAAAATGCTCCAAAAAGCACACGGAGGCGTCCCGAAACCTCCATGTGTCGAGGCAAGAGCATGGGCAAAGAAGGCCAATAAAATTCCATGCGTAGGCAAAATTTGCCCAAGCCACCGTATTTCGACGCATTAAGCCCGTGGCACGGGGCCGGGGGTTGAAAAATTCAAAGTGCTCCGAAAAGCACACGGAGGCGTCCCGAAACCTCCATGTATCGTGGCAAGAGCATGGGCAAAGAAGGCCAAGAAAATTCCATGCGTAGGCCAAATTTGCCCAAGGCACCGTATCTTGTCGCTTTAAGCTCGTGGCACGGGTAGCGGGGGTCGAAAAAATCAAAGTGCACCGAAAAGCACACGTAGGCGTCCCGAAACCTCCATGTATCGAGGCAAGAGCATGGGAAAAGAAGGCCAAGAAAATTCCATGCGTAGGCCAAATTTGCCCAAGGCACCGTATCTTGACGCGTTAAGCCCGTGGCACAGGGGTCGAAAAAATAAAAGTCCTCCGAAAAGCACACGGAGGCGTCCCGAAACCTCCAGGTATCGAGGCAAGAGCATGGGCAATGAAGGCCAAGAAAATTCCATGCGTAGGCCAAATTTGCCCAAGGCACCGTATCTTGACGCGTTAAGCCCGTGGCAAGGGGCGCGGGGGTCGAAAAAATCAAATTGCTCCAAAAAGCACACGGAGGCGTCCCGAAACCTCCATGTATCGAGGCAAGAGCATGGGCAAAGAAGGCCAATAAAATTCCATGCGTAGGCCAAATTTGCCCAAGGCACCGTATCTTGACGCGTTAAGCCCGTGGCACGGGGCGCGGGGGTCGAAAAAATCAAAATGCTCCAAAAAGCACACGGAGGCGTCCCGAAAACTCCATGTGTCGAGGCAAGAGCATGGGCAAAGAAGGCCAATAAAATTCCATGCGTAGGCAAAATTTGCCCAAGCCACCGTGTTTCGACGCATTAAGTCCGTGGCACGGGGCCGGGGGTTGAAAAAATCAAAGTGCTCCGAAAAGTACACCAAGGCATCCCGAAACCTCCATGTACCGAGGCAAGAGCATGGGCAAAGAAGGCCAAGAAAATTCCATGCGTAGGCCAAATTTCCCCAAGGCACCGTATCTTGACGCGTTAAGCCCGTGGCACGGCGCGCGGGGGTTGAAAAAAATCAAAGTGCTCCGAAAAGCACACGGAGGCGTCCCGAAACCTCCATGTATCGAGGCAAGAGCATGTGCACAGAAGGCCAAGAAAATTCCATGCGTAGGCCAAATTTGCCCAAGGCACCGTATCTTGACGCGTTAAGCCCGTGGCACGGGGAGCGGGGGTCGAAAAAATCAAAGTGCTCCGAAAAGCACACGGAGGCGTCCTGAAACCTCCGTGTATCGAGGCAAGAGCATGGGCAAAGAAGGCCAAGAAAATTCCATGCGTAGGCCAAATTTGCCCAAGGCACCGTATCTTGACGCGTTAAGCCCGTGGCACGGGGGTCGAAAAAATAAAAGACCTCCGAAAAGCACACGGAGGCGTCCCGAAACCTCCATGTGTCGAGGCAAGAGCATGGGCAAAGAAGGCCAATAAAATTCCATGCGTAGGCAAAATTTGCCCAAGCCACCGTATTTCGACGCATTAAGCCCGTGGCACGGGGCGCGGGGGTTGAAAAAATCAAAGTGCTCCGAAAAGTACACCAAGGCATCCCGAAACCTCCATGTACCGAGGCAAGAGCATGGGCAAAGAAGGCCAAGAAAATTCCATGCGTAGGCCAAATTTCCCCAAGGCACCGTATCTTGACGCGTTAAGCCCGTGGCACGGCGCGCGGGGGTTGAAAAAAATCAAAGTGCTCCGAAAAGCACACGGAGGCGTCCCGAAACCTCCATGTATCGAGGCAAGAGCATGTGCACAGAAGGCCAAGAAAATTCCATGCGTAGGCCAAATTTGCCCAAGGCACCGTATCTTGACGCGTTAAGCCCGTGGCACGGGGAGCGGGGGTCGAAAAAATCAAAGTGCTCCGAAAAGCACACGGAGGCGTCCCGAAACCTCCATGTATCGAGGCAAGAGCATGGGCAAAGAAGGCCAATAAAATTCCATGCGTAGGCCAAATTTGCCCAAGGCACCGTATCTTGACGCTTTAAGCCCGTGGCACGGGGGTCGAAAAAATCAAAGTCCTCCGAAAAGCACACGAAGGCGTCCCGAAATCTCCATGTATCGAGGCAAGAGCATGGGCAAAGAAGGCCAAGAAAATTAGATGCGTAGGCCAAATTTGCCCAACGCACCGTATCTCGACGCGTTATGCCCGGGGCACGGGGAGCGGGGGTCGAAAAAATCAAAGTGCTCCGAAAAGCACACGGAGGCGTCCCGAAACCTCCATGTATCGAGGCAAGAGCATGGGCAAAGAAGGCCAAGAAAATTCCATGCGTAGGCCAAATTTGCCCAAGGCACCGTATCTTGACGCGTTAAGCCCGTGGCACGGGGGTCGAAAAAATAAAAGACCTCCGAAAAGCACACGGAGGCGTCCCGAAACCTCCATGTATCGAGGCAAGAGCATGGGCAAAGAAGGCCAATAAAATTCCATGCGTAGGCCAAATTTGCCCAAGGCACCGTATCTTGACGCGTTAAGCCCGTGGCACGGGGCGCGGGGGTCGAAAAAATCAAAATGCTCCAAAAAGCACACGGAGGCGTCCCGAAACCTCCATGTGTCGAGGCAAGAGCATGGGCAAAGAAGGCCAATAAAATTCCATGCGTAGGCAAAATTTGCCCAAGCCACCGTATTTCGACGCGTTAAGCCCGTGGCACGGGGCGCGGGTGTCGAAAAAATCAAAGTGCTCCGAAAAGCACAAGGAGGCGTCCCGAAACCTCCATGTATCGAGGCAAGAGCATGGGCAAAGAAGGGCAAGAAAATTCCATGCGTAGGCCAAATTTGCCCAAGGCACCGTATCTTGACGCGTTAAGCCCGTGGCACGGGGGTCGAAAAAATAAAAGTCCTCCGAAAAGCACACGGAGGCGTCCCGAAACCTCCATGTATCGAGGCAAGAGCATGGGCAATGAAGGCCAAGAAAATTCCATGCGTAGGCCAAATTTGCCCAAGGCACCGTATCTTGACGCGTTAAGCCCGTGGCAAGGGGCGCGGGGGTCGAAAAAATCAAAATGCTCCAAAAAAAAAACACGGAGGCGTCCCGAAACCTCCATGTATCGAGGCAAGAGCATGGGCAAAGAAGGCCAATAAAATTCCATGCGTAGGCCAAATTTGCCCAAGGCACCGTATCTTGACGCGTTAAGCCCGTGGCACGGGGCGCGGGGGTCGAAAAAATAAAAATGCTCCAAAAAGCACACGGAGGCGTCCCGAAACCTCCATGTGTCGAGGCAAGAGCATGGGCAAAGAAGGCTAATAAAATTCCATGCGTAGGCCAAATTTGCCCAAGGCACCGTATCTTGACGCGTTAAGCCCGTGGCACGGGGGTCGAAAAAATAAAAGTCCTCCGAAAAGCACACGGAGGCGTCCCCGAAACCTCCATGTATCGAGGCAAGAGCATGGGCAATGAAGGCCAAAAAAATTCCATGCGTAGGCCAAATTTGCCCAAGGCACCGTATCTTGACGCGTTAAGCCCGTGGCAAGGGGCGTGGGGGTCGAAAAAATCAAAATGCTCCAAAAAGCACACGGAGGCGTCCCGAAACCTCCATGTATCGAGGCAAGAGCATGGGCAAAGAAGGCCAATAAAATTCCATGCGTAGGCCAAATTTGCCCAAGGCACCGTATCTTGACGCGTTAAGCCCGTGGCACGGGGCGCGGGGGTCGAAAAAATCAAAATGCTCCAAAAAGCACACGGAGGCGTCCCGAAACCTCCATGTGTCGAGGCAAGAGCATGGGCAAAGAAGGCTAATAAAATTCCATGCGTAGGCCAAATTTGCCCAAGGCACCGTATCTTGACGCGTTAAGCCCGTGGCACGGGGGTCGAAAAAATAAAATTCCTCCGAAAAGCACACGGAGGCGTCCCGAAACCTCCATGTATCGAGGCAAGAGCATGGGCAAAGAAGGCCAATAAAATTCCATGCGTAGGCCAAATTTGCCCAAGGCACCGTATCTTGTCGCTTTATGCTCGTGGCACGGGGAGCGGGGGTCGAAAAATCAAAGTGCACCGAAAAGCACACGTAGGCGTCCCGAAACCTCCATGTATCGAGGCAAGAGCATGGGCAAAGAAGGCCAAGAAAATTCCATGCGTAGGCCAAATTTGCCCAAGGCACCGTATCTTGACGCGTTAAGCCCGTGGCACGGGGGTTGAAAAAATAAAAGTCCTCCGAAAAGCACACGGAGGCGTCCCGAAACCTCCATGTATCGAGGCAAGAGCATGGGCAATGAAGGCCAAGAAAATTCCATGCGTAGGCCAAATTTGCCCAAGGCACCGTATCTTGACGCGTTAAGCCCGTGGCAAGGGGCGCGGGGGTCGAAAAAATCAAAATGCTCCAAAAAGCACACGGAGGCGTCCCGAAACCTCCATGTATCGAGGCAAGAGCATGGGCAAAGAAGGCCAATAAAATTCCATGCGTAGGCCAAATTTGCCCAAGGCACCGTATCTTGACGCGTTAAGCCCGTGGCACGGGGCGCGGGGGTCGAAAAAATCAAAATGCTCCAAAAAGCACACGGAGGCGTCCCGAAACCTCCATGTATCGAGGCAAGAGCATGGGCAAAGAAGGCCAATAAAATTCCATGCGTAGGCAAAATTTGCCCAAGGCACCGTATCTTGACGCTTTAAGCCCGTGGCACGGGGGTCGAAAAAATCAAAGTCCTCCGAAAAGCACACGGAGGCGTCCCGAAACCTCCATGTATCGAGGCAAGAGCATGGGCAAAGAAGGCCAAGAAAATTAGATGCGTAGGCCAAATTTGCCCAACGCACCGTATCTTGACGCGTTATGCCAGTGGCACGGGGAGCGGGGGTCGAAAAAATCAAAGTGCTCCGAAAAGCACACGGAGGCGTCCCGAAACCTCCGTGTATCGAGGCAAGAGCATGGGCAAAGAAGGCCAAGAAAATTCCATGCGTAGGCCAAATTTGCCCAAGGCACCGTATCTTGACGCGTTAAGCCCGTGGCAAGGGGCGCGGGGGTCGAAAAAATCAAAATGCTCCAAAAAGCACACGGAGGCGTCCCGAAACCTCCATGTATCGAGGCAAGAGCATGTGCAAAGAAGGCCAAGAAAATTCCATGCGTAGGCCAAATTTGCCCAAGGCACCGTATCTTGACGCGTTAAGCCCGTGGCACGGGGCGCGGGGGTCGAAAAAATCAAAATGCTCCAAAAAGCACACGGAGGCGTCCCGAAACCTCCATGTGTCGAGGCAAGAGCATGGGCAAAGAAGGCCAATAAAATTCCATGCGTAGGCCAAATTTGCCCAAGGCACCGTATCTTGTCGCTTTATGCTCGTGGCACGGGGAGCGGGGGTCGAAAAATCAAAGTGCACCGAAAAGCACACGTAGGCGTCCCGAAACCTCCATGTATCGAGGCAAGAGCATGGGCAAAGAAGGCCAAGAAAATTCCATGCGTAGGCCAAATTTGCCCAAGGCACCGTATCTTGACGCGTTAAGCCCGTGGCACGGGGGTTGAAAAAATAAAAGTCCTCCGAAAAGCACACGGAGGCGTCCCGAAACCTCCATGTATCGAGGCAAGAGCATGGGCAATGAAGGCCAAGAAAATTCCATGCGTAGGCCAAATTTGCCCAAGGCTCCGTATCTTGACGCGTTAAGCCCGTGGCAAGGGGCGCGGGGGTCGAAAAAATCAAAATGCTCCAAAAAGCACACGGAGGCGTCCCGAAACCTCCATGTATCGAGGCAAGAGCATGGGCAAAGAAGGCCAATAAAATTCCATGCGTAGGCCAAATTTGCCCAAGGCACCGTATCTTGACGCGTTAAGCCCGTGGCACGGGGCGCGGGGGTCGAAAAAATCAAAATGCTCCAAAAAGCACACGGAGGCGTCCCGAAACCTCCATGTATCGAGGCAAGAGCATGGGCAAAGAAGGCCAATAAAATTCCATGCGTAGGCAAAATTTGCCCAAGGCACCGTATCTTGACGCTTTAAGCCCGTGGCACGGGGGTCGAAAAAATCAAAGTCCTCCGAAAAGCACACGGAGGCGTCCCGAAACCTCCATGTATCGAGGCAAGAGCATGGGCAAAGAAGGCCAAGAAAATTAGATGCGTAGGCCAAATTTGCCCAACGCACCGTATCTTGACGCGTTATGCCAGTGGCACGGGGAGCGGGGGTCGAAAAAATCAAAGTGCTCCGAAAAGCACACGGAGGCGTCCCGAAACCTCCGTGTATCGAGGCAAGAGCATGGGCAAAGAAGGCCAAGAAAATTCCATGCGTAGGCCAAATTTGCCCAAGGCACCGTATCTTGACGCGTTAAGCCCGTGGCAAGGGGCGCGGGGGTCGAAAAAATCAAAATGCTCCAAAAAGCACACGGAGGCGTCCCGAAACCTCCATGTATCGAGGCAAGAGCATGTGCAAAGAAGGCCAAGAAAATTCCATGCGTAGGCCAAATTTGCCCAAGGCACCGTATCTTGACGCGTTAAGCCCGTGGCACGGGGCGCGGGGGTCGAAAAAATCAAAATGCTCCAAAAAGCACACGGAGGCGTCCCGAAACCTCCATGTGTCGAGGCAAGAGCATGGGCAAAGAAGGCCAATAAAATTCCTTGCGTAGGCAAAATTTGCCCAAGCCACCGTATTTCGACGCATTAAGCCCGTGGCACGGGGGTCGAAAAAATAAAAGACCTCCGAAAAGCACACGGAGGCGTCCCGAAACCTCCATGTGTCGAGGCAAGAGCATGGGCAAAGAAGGCCAATAAAATTCCATGCGTAGGCAAAATTTGCCCAAGCCACCGTATTTCGACGCATTAAGCCCGTGGCACGGGGCGCGGGGGTTGAAAAAATCAAAGTGCTCCGAAAAGCACACCGAGGCGTCCCGAAACCTCCATGTATCGAGGCAAGAGCATGGGCAAAGAAGGCCAATAAAATTCCATGCGTAGGCCAAATTTGCCCAAGGCACCGTATCTTGACGCTTTAAGCCCGTGGCACGGGGGTCGAAAAAATCAAAGTCCTCCGAAAAGCACACGAAGGCGTCCCGAAACCTCCATGTATCGAGGCAAGAGCATGGGCAAAGAAGGCCAAGAAAATTAGATGCGTAGGCGAAATTTGCCCAACGCACCGTATCTTGACGCGTTATGCCCGTGGCACGGGGAGCGGGGGTCGAAAAAATCAAAGTGCTCCGAAAAGCACACGGAGGCGTCCCGAAACCTCCATGTATCGAGGCAAGAGCATGGGCAAAGAAGGCCAAGAAAATTCCATGCGTAGGCCAAATTTGCCCAACGCACCGTATCTTGACGCATTAAGCCCGTGGGACGGGGTGCGGGGGTCGAAAAAATCAAAATGCTCCAAAAAGCACACGGAGGCATCCCGAAACCTCCATGTATCGAGGCAAGAGCATGGGCAAAGAAGGCCAATAAAATTCCATGCGTAGGCAAAATTTGCCCAAGGCACCGTATTTCGACGCATTAAGCCCGTGGCACGGGGCGCGGGGGTCGAAAAAATCAAAGTGCTCCGAAAAGCACACCGAGGCGTCCCGAAACCTCCATGTATCGAGGCAAGAGCATGGGCAAAGAAGGCCAATAAAATTCCATGCGTAGGCCAAATTTGCCCAAGGCACCGTATCTTGACGCTTTAAGCCCGTGGCACGGGGGTCGAAAAAATCAAAGTCCTCCGAAAAGCACACGGAGGCGTCCCGAAACCTCCATGTATCGAGGCAAGAGCATGGGCAAAGAAGGCCAAGAAAATTAGATGCGTAGGCCAAATTTGCCCAACGCACCGTATCTTGACGCGTTATGCCCGTGGCACGGGGAGCGGGGGTCGAAAAAATCAAAGTGCTCCGAAAAGCACACGGAGGCGTCCCGAAACCTCCATGTATCGAGGCAAGAGCATGGGCAAAGAAGGCCAAGAAAATTCCATGCGTAGGCCAAATTTGCCCAAGGCACCGTATCTTGACGAGGTAAGCCCGTGGCAAGGGGCGCGGGGGTCGAAAAAATCAAAATGCTCCAAAAAGCACACGGAGGCGTCCCGAAACCTCCATGTATCGAGGCAAGAGCATGTGCAAAGAAGGCCAAGAAAATTCCATGCGTAGGCCAAATTTGCCCAAGGCACCGTATCTTGACGCGTTAAGCCCGTGGCACGGGGCGCGGGGGTCGAAAAAATCAAAATGCTCCAAAAAGCACACGGAGGCGTCCCGAAACCTCCATGTGTCGAGGCAAGAGCATGGGCAAAGAAGGCCAATAAAATTCCATGCGTAGGCAAAATTTGCCCAAGCCACCGTATTTCGACGCATTAAGCCCGTGGCACGGGTGTAGAAAAAATAAAAGACCTCCGAAAAGCACACGGAGGCGTCCCGAAACCTCCATGTGTCGAGGCAAGAGCATGGGCAAAGAAGGCCAATAAAATTCCATGCGTAGGCAAAATTTGCCCAAGCCACCGTATTTCGACGCATTAAGCCCGTGGCACGGGGCGCGGGGGTTGAAAAAATCAAAGTGCTCCGAAAAGCACACCGAGGCGTCCCGAAACCTCCATGTATCGAGGCAAGAGCATGGGCAAAGAAGGCCAATAAAATTCCATGCGTAGGCCAAATTTGCCCAAGGCACCGTATCTTGACGCTTTAAGCCCGTGGCACGGGGGTCGAAAAAATCAAAGTCCTCCGAAAAGCACACGAAGGCGTCCCGAAACCTCCATGTATCGAGGCAAGAGCATGGGCAAAGAAGGCCAAGAAAATTAGATGCGTAGGCCAAATTTGCCCAACGCACCGTATCTTGACGCGTTATGCCCGTGGCACGGGGAGCGGGGGTCGAAAAAATCAAAGTGCTCCGAAAAGCACACGGAGGCGTCCCGAAACCTCCATGTATCGAGGCAAGAGCATGGGCAAAGAAGGCCAAGAAAATTCCATGCGTAGGCCAAATTTGCCCAACGCACCGTATCTTGACGCGTTAAGCCCGTGGCACGGGGGTCGAAAAAATAAAAGACCTCCGAAAAGCACACGGAGGCGTCCCGAAACCTCCATGTATCGAGGCAAGAGCATGGGCAAAGAAGGCCAATAAAATTCCATGCGTAGGCCAAATTTGCCCAAGGCACCGTATCTTGACGCGTTAAGCCCGTGGCACGGGGCGCGGGGGTCGAAAAAATCAAAATGCTCCAAAAAGCACACGGAGGCGTCCCGAAACCTCCATGTATCGAGGCAAGAGCATGGGCAAAGAAGGCCAAGAAAATTCCATGCGTAGGCCAAATTTGCCCAAGGCACCGTATCTTGACGCGTTAAGCCCGTGGCACGGGGAGAGGGGGTCGAAAAAATCAAAGTGCTCCGAAAAGCACACGGAGGCGTCCTGAAACCTCCGTGTATCGAGGCAAGAGCATGGGCAAAGAAGGCCAAGAAAATTCCATGCGTAGGCCAAATTTGCCCAAGGCACCGTATCTTGACGCGTTAAGCCCGTGGCACGGGGGTCGAAAAAATAAAAGTCCTCCGAAAAGCACACGGAGGCGTCCCGAAACCTCCATGTATCGAGGCAAGAGCATGGGAAATGAAGGCCAAGAAAATTCCATGCGTAGGCCAAATTTGCCCAAGGCACCGTATCTTGACGCGTTAAGCCCATGGCAAGGGGCGCGGGGGTCGAAAAAATCAAAATGCTCCAAAAAGCACACGGAGGCGTCCCGAAACCTCCATGTATCGAGGCAAGAGCATGGGCAAAGAAGGCCAATAAAATTCCATGCGTAGGCCAAATTTGCCCAAGGCACCGTATCTTGACGCGTTAAGCCCGTGGCACGGGGCGCGGGGGTCGAAAAAATCAAAATGCTCCAAAAAGCACACGGAGGCGTCCCGAAACCTCCATGTGTCGAGGCAAGAGCATGGGCAAAGAAGGCCAATAAAATTCCATGCGTAGGCAAAATTTGCCCAAGCCACCGTATTTCGACGCATTAAGCCCGTGGCACGGGGCCGGGGGTTGAAAAAATCAAAGTGTTCCGAAAAGTACACCAAGGCGTCCCGAAACCTCCATGTGTCGAGGCAAGAGCATGGGCAAAGAAGGCCAATAAAATTCCATGCGTAGGCCAAATTTGCCCAAGGCACCGTATCTTGACGCTTTAAGCCCGTGGCACGGGGGTCGAAAAAATCAAAGTCCTCCGAAAAGCACACGAAGGCGTCCCGAAACCTCCATGTATCGAGGCAAGAGCATGGGCAAAGAAGGCCAAGAAAATTAGATGCGTAGGCCAAATTTGCCCAACGCACCGTATCTTGACGCGTTATGCCCGTGGCACGGGGAGCGGGGGTCGAAAAAATCAAAGTGCTCCGAAAAGCACACGGAGGCGTCCCGAAACCTCCATGTATCGAGGCAAGAGCATGGGCAAAGAAGGCCAAGAAAATTCCATGCGTAGGCCAAATTTGCCCAAGGCACCGTATCTTGACGCGTTAAGCCCGTGGCACGAGGGTCGAAAAAATAAAAGACCTCCGAAAAGCACACGGAGGCGTCCCGAAACCTCCATGTATCGAGGCAAGAGCATGGGCAAAGAAGGCCAATAAAATTCCATGCGTACGCCAAATTTGCCCAAGGCACCGTATCTTGACGCGTTAAGCCCGTGGCACGGGGCGCGGGGGTCGCAAAATCAAAATGCTCCAAAAAGCACACGGAGGCGTCCCGAAACCTCCATGTGTCGAGGCAAGAGCATGGGCAATGAAGGCCAATAAAATTCCATGCGTAGGCAAAATTTGCCCAAGCCACCGTATTTCGACGCGTTAAGCCCGTGGCACGGGGCGCGGGTGTCGAAAAAATCAAAGTGCTCCGAAAAGCACAAGGAGGCGTCCCGAAACCTCCATGTATCGAGGCAAGAGCATGGGCAAAGAAGGGCAAGAAAATTCCATGCGTAGGCCAAATTTGCCCAAGGCACCGTATCTTGACGCGTTAAGCCCGTGGCACGGGGGTCGAAAAAATAAAAGTCCTCCGAAAAGCACACGGAGGCGTCCCGAAACCTCCTTGTATCGAGGCAAGAGCATGGGCAATGAAGGCCAAGAAAATTCCATGCGTAGGCCAAATTTGCCCAAGGCACCGTATCTTGACGCGTTAAGCCCGTGGCAAGGGGCGCGGGGGTCGAAAAAATCAAAATGCTCCAAAAAGCACACGGAGGCGTCCCGAAAACTCCATGTATCGAGGCAAGAGCATGGGCAAAGAAGGCCAATAAAATTCCATGCGTAGGCCAAATTTGCCCAAGGCACCGTATCTTGACGCGTTAAGCCCGTGGCACGGGGCGCGGGGGTCGAAAAAATCAAAATGCTCCAAAAAGCACACGGAGGCGTCCCGAAACCTCCATGTGTCGAGGCAAGAGCATGGGCAAAGAAGGCCAATAAAATTCCATGCGTAGGCAAAATTTGCCCAAGCCACCGTATTTCGACGCATTAAGCCCGTGGCACGGGGCCGGGGGTTGAAAAAATCAAAGTGTTCCGAAAAGTACACCAAGGCGTCCCGAAACCTCCATGTACCGAGGCAAGAGCATGGGCAAAGAAGGCCAAGAAAATTCCATGCGTAGGCCAAATTTCCCCAAGGCACCGTATCTTGACGCGTTAAGCCCGTGGCACGGCGCGCGGGGGTTGAAAAAAATCAAAGTGCTCCGAAAAGCACACGGAGGCGTCCCGAAACCTCCATGTATCGAGGCAAGAGCATGTGCAAAGAAGGCCAAGAAAATTCCATGCGTAGGCCAAATTTGCCCAAGGCACCGTATCTTGACGCGTTAAGCCCGTGGCACGGGGAGCGGGGGTCGAAAAAATCAAAGTGCTCCGAAAAGCACACGGAGGCGTCCTGAAACCTCCGTGTATCGAGGCAAGAGCATGGGCAAAGAAGGCCAAGAAAATTCCATGCGTAGGCCAAATTTGCCCAAGGCACCGTATCTTGACGCGTTAAGCCCGTGGCACGGGGGTCGAAAAAATAAAAGACCTCCGAAAAGCACACGGAGGCGTCCCGAAACCTCCATGTGTCGAGGCAAGAGCATGGGCAAAGAAGGCCAATAAAATTCCATGCGTAGGCAAAATTTGCCCAAGCCACCGTATTTCGACGCATTAAGCCCGTGGCACGGGGCGCGGGGGTTGAAAAAATCAAAGTGCTCCGAAAAGCACACCGAGGCGTCCCGAAACCTCCATGTATCGAGGCAAGAGCATGGGCAAAGAAGGCCAATAAAATTCCATGCGTAGGCCAAATTTGCCCAAGGCACCGTATCTTGACGCTTTAAGCCCGTGGCACGGGGGTCGAAAAAATCAAAGTCCTCCGAAAAGCACACGAAGGCGTCCCGAAACCTCCATGTATCGAGGCAAGAGCATGGGCAAAGAAGGCCAAGAAAATTAGATGCGTAGGCCAAATTTGCCCAACGCACCGTATCTTGACGCGTTATGCCCGTGGCACGGGGAGCGGGGGTCGAAAAAATCAAAGTGCTCCGAAAAGCACACGGAGGCGTCCCGAAACCTCCATGTATCGAGGAAAGAGCATGGGCAAAGAAGGCCAAGAAAATTCCATGCGTAGGCCAAATTTGCCCAAGGCACCGTATCTTGACGCGTTAAGCCCGTGGCACGGGGGTCGAAAAAATAAAAGACCTCCGAAAAGCACACGGAGGCGTCCCGAAACCTCCATGTATCGAGGCAAGAGCATGGGCAAAGAAGGCCAATAAAATTCCATGCGTAGGCCAAATTTGCCCAAGGCACCGTATCTTGACGCGTTAAGCCCGTGGCACGGGGCGCGGGGGTCGAAAAAATCAAAATGCTCCAAAAAGCACACGGAGGCGTCCCGAAACCTCCATGTGTCAAGGCAAGAGCATGGGCAAAGAAGGCCAATAAAATTCCATGCGTAGGCAAAATTTGCCCAAGCCACCGTATTTCGACGCGTTAAGCCCGTGGCACGGGGCGCGGGTGTCGAAAAAATCAAAGTGCTCCGAAAAGCACAAGGAGGCGTCCCGAAACCTCCATGTATCGAGGCAAGAGCATGGGCAAAGAAGGGCAAGAAAATTCCATGCGTAGGCCAAATTTGCCCAAGGCACCGTATCTTGACGCGTTAAGCCCGTGGCACGGGGCGCGGGGGTCGAAAAAATCAAAATGCTCCAAAAAGCACACGGAGGCGTCCCGAAACCTCCATGTGTCGAGGCAAGAGCATGGGCAAAGAAGGCCAATAAAATTCCATGCGTAGGCCAAATTTGCCCAAGGCACCGTATCTTGTCGCTTTATGCTCGTGGCACGGGGAGCGGGGGTCGAAAAATCAAAGTGCACCGAAAAGCACACGTAGGCGTCCCGAAACCTCCATGTATCGAGGCAAGAGCATGGGCAAAGAAGGCCAAGAAAATTCCATGCGTAGGCCAAATTTGCCCAAGGCACCGTATCTTGACGCGTTAAGCCCGTGGCACGGGGGTTGAAAAAATAAAAGTCCTCCGAAAAGCACACGGAGGCGTCCCGAAACCTCCATGTATCGAGGCAAGAGCATGGGCAATGAAGGCCAAGAAAATTCCATGCGTAGGCCAAATTTGCCCAAGGCACCGTATCTTGACGCGTTAAGCCCGTGGCAAGGGGCGCGGGGGTCGAAAAAATCAAAATGCTCCAAAAAGCACACGGAGGCGTCCCGAAACCTCCATGTATCGAGGCAAGAGCATGGGCAAAGAAGGCCAATAAAATTCCATGCGTAGGCCAAATTTGCCCAAGGCACCGTATCTTGACGCGTTAAGCCCGTGGCACGGGGCGCGGGGGTCGAAAAAATCAAAATGCTCCAAAAAGCACACGGAGGCGTCCCGAAACCTCCATGTATCGAGGCAAGAGCATGGGCAAAGAAGGCCAATAAAATTCCATGCGTAGGCAAAATTTGCCCAAGGCACCGTATCTTGACGCTTTAAGCCCGTGGCACGGGGGTCGAAAAAATCAAAGTCCTCCGAAAAGCACACGGAGGCGTCCCGAAACCTCCATGTATCGAGGCAAGAGCATGGGCAAAGAAGGCCAAGAAAATTAGATGCGTAGGCCAAATTTGCCCAACGCACCGTATCTTGACGCGTTATGCCAGTGGCACGGGGAGCGGGGGTCGAAAAAATCAAAGTGCTCCGAAAAGCACACGGAGGCGTCCCGAAACCTCCGTGTATCGAGGCAAGAGCATGGGCAAAGAAGGCCAAGAAAATTCCATGCGTAGGCCAAATTTGCCCAAGGCACCGTATCTTGACGCGTTAAGCCCGTGGCAAGGGGCGCGGGGGTCGAAAAAATCAAAATGCTCCAAAAAGCACACGGAGGCGTCCCGAAACCTCCATGTATCGAGGCAAGAGCATGTGCAAAGAAGGCCAAGAAAATTCCATGCGTAGGCCAAATTTGCCCAAGGCACCGTATCTTGACGCGTTAAGCCCGTGGCACGGGGCGCGGGGGTCGAAAAAATCAAAATGCTCCAAAAAGCACACGGAGGCGTCCCGAAACCTCCATGTGTCGAGGCAAGAGCATGGGCAAAGAAGGCCAATAAAATTCCTTGCGTAGGCAAAATTTGCCCAAGCCACCGTATTTCGACGCATTAAGCCCGTGGCACGGGGGTCGAAAAAATAAAAGACCTCCGAAAAGCACACGGAGGCGTCCCGAAACCTCCATGTGTCGAGGCAAGAGCATGGGCAAAGAAGGCCAATAAAATTCCATGCGTAGGCAAAATTTGCCCAAGCCACCGTATTTCGACGCATTAAGCCCGTGGCACGGGGCGCGGGGGTTGAAAAAATCAAAGTGCTCCGAAAAGCACACCGAGGCGTCCCGAAACCTCCATGTATCGAGGCAAGAGCATGGGCAAAGAAGGCCAATAAAATTCCATGCGTAGGCCAAATTTGCCCAAGGCACCGTATCTTGACGCTTTAAGCCCGTGGCACGGGGGTCGAAAAAATCAAAGTCCTCCGAAAAGCACACGAAGGCGTCCCGAAACCTCCATGTATCGAGGCAAGAGCATGGGCAAAGAAGGCCAAGAAAATTAGATGCGTAGGCGAAATTTGCCCAACGCACCGTATCTTGACGCGTTATGCCCGTGGCACGGGGAGCGGGGGTCGAAAAAATCAAAGTGCTCCGAAAAGCACACGGAGGCGTCCCGAAACCTCCATGTATCGAGGCAAGAGCATGGGCAAAGAAGGCCAAGAAAATTCCATGCGTAGGCCAAATTTGCCCAACGCACCGTATCTTGACGCATTAAGCCCGTGGGACGGGGTGCGGGGGTCGAAAAAATCAAAATGCTCCAAAAAGCACACGGAGGCATCCCGAAACCTCCATGTATCGAGGCAAGAGCATGGGCAAAGAAGGCCAATAAAATTCCATGCGTAGGCAAAATTTGCCCAAGGCACCGTATTTCGACGCATTAAGCCCGTGGCACGGGGCGCGGGGGTCGAAAAAATCAAAGTGCTCCGAAAAGCACACCGAGGCGTCCCGAAACCTCCATGTATCGAGGCAAGAGCATGGGCAAAGAAGGCCAATAAAATTCCATGCGTAGGCCAAATTTGCCCAAGGCACCGTATCTTGACGCTTTAAGCCCGTGGCACGGGGGTCGAAAAAATCAAAGTCCTCCGAAAAGCACACGGAGGCGTCCCGAAACCTCCATGTATCGAGGCAAGAGCATGGGCAAAGAAGGCCAAGAAAATTAGATGCGTAGGCCAAATTTGCCCAACGCACCGTATCTTGACGCGTTATGCCCGTGGCACGGGGAGCGGGGGTCGAAAAAATCAAAGTGCTCCGAAAAGCACACGGAGGCGTCCCGAAACCTCCATGTATCGAGGCAAGAGCATGGGCAAAGAAGGCCAAGAAAATTCCATGCGTAGGCCAAATTTGCCCAAGGCACCGTATCTTGACGCGGTAAGCCCGTGGCAAGGGGCGCGGGGGTCGAAAAAATCAAAATGCTCCAAAAAGCACACGGAGGCGTCCCGAAACCTCCATGTATCGAGGCAAGAGCATGTGCAAAGAAGGCCAAGAAAATTCCATGCGTAGGCCAAATTTGCCCAAGGCACCGTATCTTGACGCGTTAAGCCCGTGGCACGGGGCGCGGGGGTCGAAAAAATCAAAATGCTCCAAAAAGCACACGGAGGCGTCCCGAAACCTCCATGTGTCGAGGCAAGAGCATGGGCAAAGAAGGCCAATAAAATTCCATGCGTAGGCAAAATTTGCCCAAGCCACCGTATTTCGACGCATTAAGCCCGTGGCACGGGTGTAGAAAAAATAAAAGACCTCCGAAAAGCACACGGAGGCGTCCCGAAACCTCCATGTGTCGAGGCAAGAGCATGGGCAAAGAAGGCCAATAAAATTCCATGCGTAGGCAAAATTTGCCCAAGCCACCGTATTTCGACGCATTAAGCCCGTGGCACGGGGCGCGGGGGTTGAAAAAATCAAAGTGCTCCGAAAAGCACACCGAGGCGTCCCGAAACCTCCATGTATCGAGGCAAGAGCATGGGCAAAGAAGGCCAATAAAATTCCATGCGTAGGCCAAATTTGCCCAAGGCACCGTATCTTGACGCTTTAAGCCCGTGGCACGGGGGTCGAAAAAATCAAAGTCCTCCGAAAAGCACACGAAGGCGTCCCGAAACCTCCATGTATCGAGGCAAGAGCATGGGCAAAGAAGGCCAAGAAAATTAGATGCGTAGGCCAAATTTGCCCAACGCACCGTATCTTGACGCGTTATGCCCGTGGCACGGGGAGCGGGGGTCGAAAAAATCAAAGTGCTCCGAAAAGCACACGGAGGCGTCCCGAAACCTCCATGTATCGAGGCAAGAGCATGGGCAAAGAAGGCCAAGAAAATTCCATGCGTAGGCCAAATTTGCCCAACGCACCGTATCTTGACGCGTTAAGCCCGTGGCACGGGGGTCGAAAAAATAAAAGACCTCCGAAAAGCACACGGAGGCGTCCCGAAACCTCCATGTATCGAGGCAAGAGCATGGGCAAAGAAGGCCAATAAAATTCCATGCGTAGGCCAAATTTGCCCAAGGCACCGTATCTTGACGCGTTAAGCCCGTGGCACGGGGCGCGGGGGTCGAAAAAATCAAAATGCTCCAAAAAGCACACGGAGGCGTCCCGAAACCTCCATGTATCGAGGCAAGAGCATGGGCAAAGAAGGCCAAGAAAATTCCATGCGTAGGCCAAATTTGCCCAAGGCACCGTATCTTGACGCGTTAAGCCCGTGGCACGGGGAGAGGGGGTCGAAAAAATCAAAGTGCTCCGAAAAGCACACGGAGGCGTCCTGAAACCTCCGTGTATCGAGGCAAGAGCATGGGCAAAGAAGGCCAAGAAAATTCCATGCGTAGGCCAAATTTGCCCAAGGCACCGTATCTTGACGCGTTAAGCCCGTGGCACGGGGGTCGAAAAAATAAAAGTCCTCCGAAAAGCACACGGAGGCGTCCCGAAACCTCCATGTATCGAGGCAAGAGCATGGGAAATGAAGGCCAAGAAAATTCCATGCGTAGGCCAAATTTGCCCAAGGCACCGTATCTTGACGCGTTAAGCCCATGGCAAGGGGCGCGGGGGTCGAAAAAATCAAAATGCTCCAAAAAGCACACGGAGGCGTCCCGAAACCTCCATGTATCGAGGCAAGAGCATGGGCAAAGAAGGCCAATAAAATTCCATGCGTAGGCCAAATTTGCCCAAGGCACCGTATCTTGACGCGTTAAGCCCGTGGCACGGGGCGCGGGGGTCGAAAAAATCAAAATGCTCCAAAAAGCACACGGAGGCGTCCCGAAACCTCCATGTGTCGAGGCAAGAGCATGGGCAAAGAAGGCCAATAAAATTCCATGCGTAGGCAAAATTTGCCCAAGCCACCGTATTTCGACGCATTAAGCCCGTGGCACGGGGCCGGGGGTTGAAAAAATCAAAGTGTTCCGAAAAGTACACCAAGGCGTCCCGAAACCTCCATGTGTCGAGGCAAGAGCATGGGCAAAGAAGGCCAATAAAATTCCATGCGTAGGCCAAATTTGCCCAAGGCACCGTATCTTGACGCTTTAAGCCCGTGGCACGGGGGTCGAAAAAATCAAAGTCCTCCGAAAAGCACACGAAGGCGTCCCGAAACCTCCATGTATCGAGGCAAGAGCATGGGCAAAGAAGGCCAAGAAAATTAGATGCGTAGGCCAAATTTGCCCAACGCACCGTATCTTGACGCGTTATGCCCGTGGCACGGGGAGCGGGGGTCGAAAAAATCAAAGTGCTCCGAAAAGCACACGGAGGCGTCCCGAAACCTCCATGTATCGAGGCAAGAGCATGGGCAAAGAAGGCCAAGAAAATTCCATGCGTAGGCCAAATTTGCCCAAGGCACCGTATCTTGACGCGTTAAGCCCGTGGCACGAGGGTCGAAAAAATAAAAGACCTCCGAAAAGCACACGGAGGCGTCCCGAAACCTCCATGTATCGAGGCAAGAGCATGGGCAAAGAAGGCCAATAAAATTCCATGCGTACGCCAAATTTGCCCAAGGCACCGTATCTTGACGCGTTAAGCCCGTGGCACGGGGCGCGGGGGTCGCAAAATCAAAATGCTCCAAAAAGCACACGGAGGCGTCCCGAAACCTCCATGTGTCGAGGCAAGAGCATGGGCAATGAAGGCCAATAAAATTCCATGCGTAGGCAAAATTTGCCCAAGCCACCGTATTTCGACGCGTTAAGCCCGTGGCACGGGGCGCGGGTGTCGAAAAAATCAAAGTGCTCCGAAAAGCACAAGGAGGCGTCCCGAAACCTCCATGTATCGAGGCAAGAGCATGGGCAAAGAAGGGCAAGAAAATTCCATGCGTAGGCCAAATTTGCCCAAGGCACCGTATCTTGACGCGTTAAGCCCGTGGCACGGGGGTCGAAAAAATAAAAGTCCTCCGAAAAGCACACGGAGGCGTCCCGAAACCTCCTTGTATCGAGGCAAGAGCATGGGCAATGAAGGCCAAGAAAATTCCATGCGTAGGCCAAATTTGCCCAAGGCACCGTATCTTGACGCGTTAAGCCCGTGGCAAGGGGCGCGGGGGTCGAAAAAATCAAAATGCTCCAAAAAGCACACGGAGGCGTCCCGAAAACTCCATGTATCGAGGCAAGAGCATGGGCAAAGAAGGCCAAGAAAATTCCATGCGTAGGCCAAATTTGCCCAAGGCACCGTATCTTGACGCGTTAAGCCCGTGGCACGGGGCGCGGGGGTCGAAAAAATCAAAATGCTCCAAAAAGCACACGGAGGCGTCCCGAAACCTCCATGTGTCGAGGCAAGAGCATGGGCAAAGAAGGCCAATAAAATTCCATGCGTAGGCAAAATTTGCCCAAGCCACCGTATTTCGACGCATTAAGCCCGTGGCACGGGTGTAGAAAAAATAAAAGACCTCCGAAAAGCACACGGAGGCGTCCCGAAACCTCCATGTGTCGAGGCAAGAGCATGGGCAAAGAAGGCCAATAAAATTCCATGCGTAGGCAAAATTTGCCCAAGCCACCGTATTTCGACGCATTAAGCCCGTGGCACGGGGCGCGGGGGTTGAAAAAATCAAAGTGCTCCGAAAAGCACACCGAGGCGTCCCGAAACCTCCATGTATCGAGGCAAGAGCATGGGCAAAGAAGGCCAATAAAATTCCATGCGTAGGCCAAATTTGCCCAAGGCACCGTATCTTGACGCTTTAAGCCCGTGGCACGGGGGTCGAAAAAATCAAAGTCCTCCGAAAAGCACACGAAGGCGTCCCGAAACCTCCATGTATCGAGGCAAGAGCATGGGCAAAGAAGGCCAAGAAAATTAGATGCGTAGGCCAAATTTGCCCAACGCACCGTATCTTGACGCGTTATGCCCGTGGCACGGGGAGCGGGGGTCGAAAAAATCAAAGTGCTCCGAAAAGCACACGGAGGCGTCCCGAAACCTCCATGTATCGAGGCAAGAGCATGGGCAAAGAAGGCCAAGAAAATTCCATGCGTAGGCCAAATTTGCCCAACGCACCGTATCTTGACGCGTTAAGCCCGTGGCACGGGGGTCGAAAAAATAAAAGACCTCCGAAAAGCACACGGAGGCGTCCCGAAACCTCCATGTATCGAGGCAAGAGCATGGGCAAAGAAGGCCAATAAAATTCCATGCGTAGGCCAAATTTGCCCAAGGCACCGTATCTTGACGCGTTAAGCCCGTGGCACGGGGCGCGGGGGTCGAAAAAATCAAAATGCTCCAAAAAGCACACGGAGGCGTCCCGAAACCTCCATGTATCGAGGCAAGAGCATGGGCAAAGAAGGCCAAGAAAATTCCATGCGTAGGCCAAATTTGCCCAAGGCACCGTATCTTGACGCGTTAAGCCCGTGGCACGGGGAGAGGGGGTCGAAAAAATCAAAGTGCTCCGAAAAGCACACGGAGGCGTCCTGAAACCTCCGTGTATCGAGGCAAGAGCATGGGCAAAGAAGGCCAAGAAAATTCCATGCGTAGGCCAAATTTGCCCAAGGCACCGTATCTTGACGCGTTAAGCCCGTGGCACGGGGGTCGAAAAAATAAAAGTCCTCCGAAAAGCACACGGAGGCGTCCCGAAACCTCCATGTATCGAGGCAAGAGCATGGGAAATGAAGGCCAAGAAAATTCCATGCGTAGGCCAAATTTGCCCAAGGCACCGTATCTTGACGCGTTAAGCCCATGGCAAGGGGCGCGGGGGTCGAAAAAATCAAAATGCTCCAAAAAGCACACGGAGGCGTCCCGAAACCTCCATGTATCGAGGCAAGAGCATGGGCAAAGAAGGCCAATAAAATTCCATGCGTAGGCCAAATTTGCCCAAGGCACCGTATCTTGACGCGTTAAGCCCGTGGCACGGGGCGCGGGGGTCGAAAAAATCAAAATGCTCCAAAAAGCACACGGAGGCGTCCCGAAACCTCCATGTGTCGAGGCAAGAGCATGGGCAAAGAAGGCCAATAAAATTCCATGCGTAGGCAAAATTTGCCCAAGCCACCGTATTTCGACGCATTAAGCCCGTGGCACGGGGCCGGGGGTTGAAAAAATCAAAGTGTTCCGAAAAGTACACCAAGGCGTCCCGAAACCTCCATGTGTCGAGGCAAGAGCATGGGCAAAGAAGGCCAATAAAATTCCATGCGTAGGCCAAATTTGCCCAAGGCACCGTATCTTGACGCTTTAAGCCCGTGGCACGGGGGTCGAAAAAATCAAAGTCCTCCGAAAAGCACACGAAGGCGTCCCGAAACCTCCATGTATCGAGGCAAGAGCATGGGCAAAGAAGGCCAAGAAAATTAGATGCGTAGGCCAAATTTGCCCAACGCACCGTATCTTGACGCGTTATGCCCGTGGCACGGGGAGCGGGGGTCGAAAAAATCAAAGTGCTCCGAAAAGCACACGGAGGCGTCCCGAAACCTCCATGTATCGAGGCAAGAGCATGGGCAAAGAAGGCCAAGAAAATTCCATGCGTAGGCCAAATTTGCCCAAGGCACCGTATCTTGACGCGTTAAGCCCGTGGCACGAGGGTCGAAAAAATAAAAGACCTCCGAAAAGCACACGGAGGCGTCCCGAAACCTCCATGTATCGAGGCAAGAGCATGGGCAAAGAAGGCCAATAAAATTCCATGCGTACGCCAAATTTGCCCAAGGCACCGTATCTTGACGCGTTAAGCCCGTGGCACGGGGCGCGGGGGTCGCAAAATCAAAATGCTCCAAAAAGCACACGGAGGCGTCCCGAAACCTCCATGTGTCGAGGCAAGAGCATGGGCAATGAAGGCCAATAAAATTCCATGCGTAGGCAAAATTTGCCCAAGCCACCGTATTTCGACGCGTTAAGCCCGTGGCACGGGGCGCGGGTGTCGAAAAAATCAAAGTGCTCCGAAAAGCACAAGGAGGCGTCCCGAAACCTCCATGTATCGAGGCAAGAGCATGGGCAAAGAAGGGCAAGAAAATTCCATGCGTAGGCCAAATTTGCCCAAGGCACCGTATCTTGACGCGTTAAGCCCGTGGCACGGGGGTCGAAAAAATAAAAGTCCTCCGAAAAGCACACGGAGGCGTCCCGAAACCTCCTTGTATCGAGGCAAGAGCATGGGCAATGAAGGCCAAGAAAATTCCATGCGTAGGCCAAATTTGCCCAAGGCACCGTATCTTGACGCGTTAAGCCCGTGGCAAGGGGCGCGGGGGTCGAAAAAATCAAAATGCTCCAAAAAGCACACGGAGGCGTCCCGAAAACTCCATGTATCGAGGCAAGAGCATGGGCAAAGAAGGCCAATAAAATTCCATGCGTAGGCCAAATTTGCCCAAGGCACCGTATCTTGACGCGTTAAGCCCGTGGCACGGGGCGCGGGGGTCGAAAAAATCAAAATGCTCCAAAAAGCACACGGAGGCGTCCCGAAACCTCCATGTGTCGAGGCAAGAGCATGGGCAAAGAAGGCCAATAAAATTCCATGCGTAGGCAAAATTTGCCCAAGCCACCGTATTTCGACGCATTAAGCCCGTGGCACGGGGCCGGGGGTTGAAAAAATCAAAGTGTTCCGAAAAGTACACCAAGGCGTCCCGAAACCTCCATGTACCGAGGCAAGAGCATGGGCAAAGAAGGCCAAGAAAATTCCATGCGTAGGCCAAATTTCCCCAAGGCACCGTATCTTGACGCGTTAAGCCCGTGGCACGGCGCGCGGGGGTTGAAAAAAATCAAAGTGCTCCGAAAAGCACACGGAGGCGTCCCGAAACCTCCATGTGTCGAGGCAAGAGCATGGGCAAAGAAGGCCAATAAAATTCCATGCGTAGGCAAAATTTGCCCAAGCCACCGTATTTCGACGCATTAAGCCCGTGGCACGGGGCGCGGGGGTTGAAAAAATCAAAGTGCTCCGAAAAGCACACCGAGGCGTCCCGAAACCTCCATGTATCGAGGCAAGAGCATGGGCAAAGAAGGCCAATAAAATTCCATGCGTAGGCCAAATTTGCCCAAGGCACCGTATCTTGACGCTTTAAGCCCGTGGCACGGGGGTCGAAAAAATCAAAGTCCTCCGAAAAGCACACGAAGGCGTCCCGAAACCTCCATGTATCGAGGCAAGAGCATGGGCAAAGAAGGCCAAGAAAATTAGATGCGTAGGCCAAATTTGCCCAACGCACCGTATCTTGACGCGTTATGCCCGTGGCACGGGGAGCGGGGGTCGAAAAAATCAAAGTGCTCCGAAAAGCACACGGAGGCGTCCCGAAACCTCCATGTATCGAGGAAAGAGCATGGGCAAAGAAGGCCAAGAAAATTCCATGCGTAGGCCAAATTTGCCCAAGGCACCGTATCTTGACGCGTTAAGCCCGTGGCACGGGGGTCGAAAAAATAAAAGACCTCCGAAAAGCACACGGAGGCGTCCCGAAACCTCCATGTATCGAGGCAAGAGCATGGGCAAAGAAGGCCAATAAAATTCCATGCGTAGGCCAAATTTGCCCAAGGCACCGTATCTTGACGCGTTAAGCCCGTGGCACGGGGCGCGGGGGTCGAAAAAATCAAAATGCTCCAAAAAGCACACGGAGGCGTCCCGAAACCTCCATGTGTCAAGGCAAGAGCATGGGCAAAGAAGGCCAATAAAATTCCATGCGTAGGCAAAATTTGCCCAAGCCACCGTATTTCGACGCGTTAAGCCCGTGGCACGGGGCGCGGGTGTCGAAAAAATCAAAGTGCTCCGAAAAGCACAAGGAGGCGTCCCGAAACCTCCATGTATCGAGGCAAGAGCATGGGCAAAGAAGGGCAAGAAAATTCCATGCGTAGGCCAAATTTGCCCAAGGCACCGTATCTTGACGCGTTAAGCCCGTGGCACGGGGGTCGAAAAAATAAAAGTCCTCCGAAAAGCACACGGAGGCGTCCCGAAACCTCCATGAATCGAGGCAAGAGCATGGGCAATGAAGGCCAAGAAAATTCCATGCGTAGGCCAAATTTGCCCAAGGCACCGTATCTTGACGCGTTAAGCCCGTGGCAAGGGGCGCGGGGGTCGAAAAAATCAAAATGCTCCAAAAAGCACACGGAGGCGTCCCGAAACCTCCATGTATCGAGGCAAGAGCATGGGCAAAGAAGGCCAATAAAATTCCATGCGTAGGCCAAATTTGCCCAAGGCACCGTATCTTGACGCGTTAAGCCCGTGGCACGGGGCGCGGGGGTCGAAAAAATCAAAATGCTCCAAAAAGCACACGGAGGCGTCCCGAAACCTCCATGTGTCGAGGCAAGAGCATGGGCAAAGAAGGCCAATAAAATTCCATGCGTAGGCAAAATTTGCCCAAGCCACCGTATTTCGACGCATTAAGCCCGTGGCACGGGGGTCGAAAAAATAAAAGACCTCCGAAAAGCACACGGAGGCGTCCCGAAACCTCCATGTGTCGAGGCAAGAGCATGGGCAAAGAAGGCCAATAAAATTCCATGCGTAGGCAAAATTTGCCCAAGCCACCGTATTTCGACGCATTAAGCCCGTGGCACGGGGCGCGGGGGTTGAAAAAATCAAAGTGCTCCGAAAAGCACACCGAGGCGTCCCGAAACCTCCATGTATCGAGGCAAGAGCATGGGCAAAGAAGGCCAATAAAATTCCATGCGTAGGCCAAATTTGCCCAAGGCACCGTATCTTGACGCTTTAAGCCCGTGGCACGGGGGTCGAAAAAATCAAAGTCCTCCGAAAAGCACACGAAGGCGTCCCGAAACCTCCATGTATCGAGGCAAGAGCATGGGCAAAGAAGGCCAAGAAAATTAGATGCGTAGGCCAAATTTGCCCAACGCACCGTATCTTGACGCGTTATGCCCGTGGCACGGGGAGCGGGGGTCGAAAAAATCAAAGTGCTCCGAAAAGCACACGGAGGCGTCCCGAAACCTCCATGTATCGAGGCAAGAGCATGGGCAAAGAAGGCCAAGAAAATTCCATGCGTAGGCCAAATTTGCCCAACGCACCGTATCTTGACGCGTTAAGCCCGTGGCACGGGGGTCGAAAAAATAAAAGACCTCCGAAAAGCACACGGAGGCGTCCCGAAACCTCCATGTATCGAGGCAAGAGCATGGGCAAAGAAGGCCAATAAAATTCCATGCGTAGGCCAAATTTGCCCAAGGCACCGTATCTTGACGCGTTAAGCCCGTGGCACGGGGCGCGGGGGTCGAAAAAATCAAAATGCTCCAAAAAGCACACGGAGGCGTCCCGAAACCTCCATGTATCGAGGCAAGAGCATGGGCAAAGAAGGCCAAGAAAATTCCATGCGTAGGCCAAATTTGCCCAAGGCACCGTATCTTGACGCGTTAAGCCCGTGGCACGGGGAGAGGGGGTCGAAAAAATCAAAGTGCTCCGAAAAGCACACGGAGGCGTCCTGAAACCTCCGTGTATCGAGGCAAGAGCATGGGCAAAGAAGGCCAAGAAAATTCCATGCGTAGGCCAAATTTGCCCAAGGCACCGTATCTTGACGCGTTAAGCCCGTGGCACGGGGGTCGAAAAAATAAAAGTCCTCCGAAAAGCACACGGAGGCGTCCCGAAACCTCCATGTATCGAGGCAAGAGCATGGGAAATGAAGGCCAAGAAAATTCCATGCGTAGGCCAAATTTGCCCAAGGCACCGTATCTTGACGCGTTAAGCCCGTGGCAAGGGGCGCGGGGGTCGAAAAAATCAAAATGCTCCAAAAAGCACACGGAGGCGTCCCGAAACCTCCATGTATCGAGGCAAGAGCATGGGCAAAGAAGGCCAATAAAATTCCATGCGTAGGCCAAATTTGCCCAAGGCACCGTATCTTGACGCGTTAAGCCCGTGGCACGGGGCGCGGGGGTCGAAAAAATCAAAATGCTCCAAAAAGCACACGGAGGCGTCCCGAAACCTCCATGTGTCAAGGCAAGAGCATGGGCAAAGAAGGCCAATAAAATTCCATGCGTAGGCAAAATTTGCCCAAGCCACCGTATTTCGACGCGTTAAGCCCGTGGCACGGGGCGCGGGTGTCGAAAAAATCAAAGTGCTCCGAAAAGCACAAGGAGGCGTCCCGAAACCTCCATGTATCGAGGCAAGAGCATGGGCAAAGAAGGGCAAGAAAATTCCATGCGTAGGCCAAATTTGCCCAAGGCACCGTATCTTGACGCGTTAAGCCCGTGGCACGGGGGTCGAAAAAATAAAAGTCCTCCGAAAAGCACACGGAGGCGTCCCGAAACCTCCATGTATCGAGGCAAGAGCATGGGCAATGAAGGCCAAGAAAATTCCATGCGTAGGCCAAATTTGCCCAAGGCACCGTATCTTGACGCGTTAAGCCCGTGGCAAGGGGCGCGGGGGTCGAAAAAATCAAAATGCTCCAAAAAGCACACGGAGGCGTCCCGAAACCTCCATGTATCGAGGCAAGAGCATGGGCAAAGAAGGCCAATAAAATTCCATGCGTAGGCCAAATTTGCCCAAGGCACCGTATCTTGACGCGTTAAGCCCGTGGCACGGGGCGCGGGGGTCGAAAAAATCAAAATGCTCCAAAAAGCACACGGAGGCGTCCCGAAACCTCCATGTGTCGAGGCAAGAGCATGGGCAAAGAAGGCCAATAAAATTCCATGCGTAGGCAAAATTTGCCCAAGCCACCGTATTTCGACGCATTAAGCCCGTGGCACGGGGGTCGAAAAAATAAAAGACCTCCGAAAAGCACACGGAGGCGTCCCGAAACCTCCATGTGTCGAGGCAAGAGCATGGGCAAAGAAGGCCAATAAAATTCCATGCGTAGGCAAAATTTGCCCAAGCCACCGTATTTCGACGCATTAAGCCCGTGGCACGGGGCGCGGGGGTTGAAAAAATCAAAGTGCTCCGAAAAGCACACCGAGGCGTCCCGAAACCTCCATGTATCGAGGCAAGAGCATGGGCAAAGAAGGCCAATAAAATTCCATGCGTAGGCCAAATTTGCCCAAGGCACCGTATCTTGACGCTTTAAGCCCGTGGCACGGGGGTCGAAAAAATCAAAGTCCTCCGAAAAGCACACGAAGGCGTCCCGAAACCTCCATGTATCGAGGCAAGAGCATGGGCAAAGAAGGCCAAGAAAATTAGATGCGTAGGCCAAATTTGCCCAACGCACCGTATCTTGACGCGTTATGCCCGTGGCACGGGGAGCGGGGGTCGAAAAAATCAAAGTGCTCCGAAAAGCACACGGAGGCGTCCCGAAACCTCCATGTATCGAGGCAAGAGCATGGGCAAAGAAGGCCATGAAAATTCCATGCGTAGGCCAAATTTGCCCAACGCACCGTATCTTGACGCGTTAAGCCCGTGGCACGGGGGTCGAAAAAATAAAAGACCTCCGAAAAGCACACGGAGGCGTCCCGAAACCTCCATGTATCGAGGCAAGAGCATGGGCAAAGAAGGCCAATAAAATTCCATGCGTAGGCCAAATTTGCCCAAGGCACCGTATCTTGACGCGTTAAGCCCGTGGCACGGGGCGCGGGGGTCGAAAAAATCAAAATGCTCCAAAAAGCACACGGAGGCGTCCCGAAACCTCCATGTATCGAGGCAAGAGCATGGGCAAAGAAGGCCAAGAAAATTCCATGCGTAGGCCAAATTTGCCCAAGGCACCGTATCTTGACGCGTTAAGCCCGTGGCACGGGGAGAGGGGGTCGAAAAAATCAAAGTGCTCCGAAAAGCACACGGAGGCGTCCTGAAACCTCCGTGTATCGAGGCAAGAGCATGGGCAAAGAAGGCCAAGAAAATTCCATGCGTAGGCCAAATTTGCCCAAGGCACCGTATCTTGACGCGTTAAGCCCGTGGCACGGGGGTCGAAAAAATAAAAGTCCTCCGAAAAGCACACGGAGGCGTCCCGAAACCTCCATGTATCGAGGCAAGAGCATGGGAAATGAAGGCCAAGAAAATTCCATGCGTAGGCCAAATTTGCCCAAGGCACCGTATCTTGACGCGTTAAGCCCGTGGCAAGGGGCGCGGGGGTCGAAAAAATCAAAATGCTCCAAAAAGCACACGGAGGCGTCCCGAAACCTCCATGTATCGAGGCAAGAGCATGGGCAAAGAAGGCCAATAAAATTCCATGCGTAGGCCAAATTTGCCCAAGGCACCGTATCTTGACGCGTTAAGCCCGTGGCACGGGGCGCGGGGGTCGAAAAAATCAAAATGCTCCAAAAAGCACACGGAGGCGTCCCGAAACCTCCATGTGTCGAGGCAAGAGCATGGGCAAAGAAGGCCAATAAAATTCCATGCGTAGGCAAAATTTGCCCAAGCCACCGTATTTCGACGCATTAAGCCCGTGGCACGGGGCCGGGGGTTGAAAAAATCAAAGTGTTCCGAAAAGTACACCAAGGCGTCCCGAAACCTCCATGTGTCGAGGCAAGAGCATGGGCAAAGAAGGCCAATAAAATTCCATGCGTAGGCCAAATTTGCCCAAGGCACCGTATCTTGACGCTTTAAGCCCGTGGCACGGGGGTCGAAAAAATCAAAGTCCTCCGAAAAGCACACGAAGGCGTCCCGAAACCTCCATGTATCGAGGCAAGAGCATGGGCAAAGAAGGCCAAGAAAATTAGATGCGTAGGCCAAATTTGCCCAACGCACCGTATCTTGACGCGTTATGCCCGTGGCACGGGGAGCGGGGGTCGAAAAAATCAAAGTGCTCCGAAAAGCACACGGAGGCGTCCCGAAACCTCCATGTATCGAGGCAAGAGCATGGGCAAAGAAGGCCAAGAAAATTCCATGCGTAGGCCAAATTTGCCCAAGGCACCGTATCTTGACGCGTTAAGCCCGTGGCACGAGGGTCGAAAAAATAAAAGACCTCCGAAAAGCACACGGAGGCGTCCCGAAACCTCCATGTATCGAGGCAAGAGCATGGGCAAAGAAGGCCAATAAAATTCCATGCGTACGCCAAATTTGCCCAAGGCACCGTATCTTGACGCGTTAAGCCCGTGGCACGGGGCGCGGGGGTCGCAAAATCAAAATGCTCCAAAAAGCACACGGAGGCGTCCCGAAACCTCCATGTGTCGAGGCAAGAGCATGGGCAATGAAGGCCAATAAAATTCCATGCGTAGGCAAAATTTGCCCAAGCCACCGTATTTCGACGCGTTAAGCCCGTGGCACGGGGCGCGGGTGTCGAAAAAATCAAAGTGCTCCGAAAAGCACAAGGAGGCGTCCCGAAACCTCCATGTATCGAGGCAAGAGCATGGGCAAAGAAGGGCAAGAAAATTCCATGCGTAGGCCAAATTTGCCCAAGGCACCGTATCTTGACGCGTTAAGCCCGTGGCACGGGGGTCGAAAAAATAAAATTCCTCCGAAAAGCACACGGAGGCGTCCCGAAACCTCCTTGTATCGAGGCAAGAGCATGGGCAATGAAGGCCAAGAAAATTCCATGCGTAGGCCAAATTTGCCCAAGGCACCGTATCTTGACGCGTTAAGCCCGTGGCAAGGGGCGCGGGGGTCGAAAAAATCAAAATGCTCCAAAAAGCACACGGAGGCGTCCCGAAAACTCCATGTATCGAGGCAAGAGCATGGGCAAAGAAGGCCAATAAAATTCCATGCGTAGGCCAAATTTGCCCAAGGCACCGTATCTTGACGCGTTAAGCCCGTGGCACGGGGCGCGGGGGTCGAAAAAATCAAAATGCTCCAAAAAGCACACGGAGGCGTCCCGAAACCTCCATGTGTCGAGGCAAGAGCATGGGCAAAGAAGGCCAATAAAATTCCATTAATAACATAGGACCATTAATAACATAGTCAAGAGATTTATCATAATTAAGCTTTTTATAAATACCTTGATTTTCCATTTTCATTATCAGTTCTTCTTTGGATAGTTGAGAGTCCAAGTGTTCATTTTAGGGAGCTTCCACACTGCCATTTAGTAACGCTTCTGCAGCAGCATCCTTTGCTTTATATTCTTCTACATCTGCAAGAGCTTTTGCCAGATCTTCATCTTCTTGCTCTTTTGCAGTCAGCTTTCTTTTTCTTTTCCTTTCAACCTTTTTCTTCGGAACTTGTGTTGTTTTCTTTTGAGGGGGCTTCTTAATAGGAACATCTAATGTCTCCACAATATCAAAAGTTTTGGTTGTTTTCTTGGAGGTGGTAGATTTTGCAGCTTTCTTTTGGGCAGGTTCTAACGCATCCTTGTCAGAAGCCTTTATTTTCTTTGGATGAGGGTCTGTCAATAGATTCTCAGAGATTAATCTCTCATCATGCCCAAATTTTTCTTCCATATACTGGTTGTGTTCCCTTGCAATAGCAATTCCTTGTTCTTCGGGAATGGGACTTAGAAAATATCCCAAGTTATTCTCATATTTCCTTAGAAAGAAGGTTCTTTGTGGGTAGAATATCTGCTCACCAGCTTTCATTAAGCGTAAATGCTTTAGAGTATGTCCATTGATTACTGGTGGATCAGAATCATAGTAAGAACCATGTTAATGTTTTGTTGATTGGCTCATTTTGGTATAACAACTTTGTGTAACAATGTTGGATGCAATGTTTCAACATCCGGATACCTTTCCAGGTTGAGTGAAATGCGCGCCTCATTAATGCGCCGCCCTTTGATTATGGAATCCACGCCTTTGTTATGTGCTTTAATTATGCTTGATTTATTATAGTATCTCTTACGTGATTATTTCCAAAAGAACTCTACACAGCTTTTGGAAACATTTGACTCTACACATTATTCACGTGCTGAAGTGTGCAAGGATTATTGAAGCCCAATTACCAAAGAAGCCCATGAAGACTCTTAGTATATAAGCTTCTTTGTAACCCTAGTTTTGTACGTGTGTGTTGTATTCTGAAAGTTGTCTCATTGTATTAGGGTTTGTGTGTTAGAAAACTTGTGAGCCTACCTTGCATTTCTTTCATGCAAGACTAGGACATAGGATCTTGTACTTGTGTTAACTACTCCTAAGCTTTGAAGTACGGAGGTAGTTTGTGTTAAAGTGTGATGTCAAACTATTATATCTTTGTCTATTATCACAGGTTGAGTGATTGATTAGGAGGTGAGATGGGATCTCAAACTTAGGAGTTCCTAAGTTGAAGTTGCATGAGATAGTGTCTAAGTCATAAGTTGTAAACGAGTGTGTTTAGCTTAGGATTAGAACTATCATAGTGGATTTCTCTCCTGGATTGGTATCCCCCAGACTAGGGCTTGTTTAAGCGCCGAACTGGGTTAACAATTGAACTGTGTCCTTTATCTTTCTGTTAACGTTATTTATTGTACTATTCATTCTCACTGGTGAATGTTCCAACATCGTATTCAACATCTTAAGTGTTGGAACATTACATAGCACATTCCAATTCTGCGTGCCGGAATTTCAATTGGCATCAGAGCAGGCACCCTGCCTGTACCTGGGTGAGATCTAGGGAAGTTATCTTCTGGCGCTATGGAAAAGGAAGGAGGATTTGTCAACAGACCACCTCTGTTGGATGGGACGAATTATGATTACTGGAAGTCACGCATGGCCGCATTTCTCAAGTCCATTGATTCCCAAGTTTGGAGGGCAATCTTGTCAGGTTGGGAGCCTCCTGCTGTTACTGACAAAGATGGGAACAAAACCAGTGTTCTAAAGGCAGAGCTCTAGTGGACAAAGGAAGAACAAGACCTGTCTACCTATAATTCGAAAGCCATCAACGCTCTCTTCAATGGAGTTGATAGAAGTATGTTTCGTCTGATAAAAAAATGTGTGGTTGCCAAAGAAGCCTGGGACATTTTGGAAACAGTTCATGAAGGAACATCTAAGGTAAAAATGTCTAGACTTCAACTTCTTACTACAAAGTTTGAAAGTTTAAAGATGAAAGAGGATGAAAGCGTTCATGAGTTTTATATGAACATTCTGGATATAGCCAACTCCTTTGATGTGCTTGGTGAAAAGATGAGTGATGCTAAGTTGGTCAGGAAAATACTTAGATCCCTTCCTAAAAGGTTTGATATGAAAGTTACAGCTATAGAAGAAGCACATGACATCAACACTATGAAGGTTGATGAGCTAATTGGTTCTCTTGAAACCTTTGAATTGACTATAAATGAGAGAGGAGATAAAAAGAGTAAAAGTATAGCTTTTGCCTCCAACACTGATGAATGTGAGTCTACTGATGGCCTTGAAGAAGATGATGGATTCACAGAAGCACTTGCCATGGTTGGTAGAAAACTCGGACAAGCTTGGAGACAAAAACCAAATGGGCAGAACATCCGATTCAACATCAACACTCAGGCTGATAAGTTCAAAAGAGGTAAAAATGATGAGAAGCAAGCTCCATCAAAAGGTGTACAATGCCATGAATGTGAAGGATATGGTCACATAAGGACTGAATGTGCTACCTTTCTCAAGAAACAAAAGAAGAGCATGACTGTTACTTGGTCTGATTAAGATGAATCTGAGGAAGATAATGAATCAGCAAAATGTGTGACTGCTCTTGCTGGAATGTGTGCATCAGATGTGAAGTCAGTTGATGAAGGACTGTCATATGATGATCTTCTTGCCTCTTATAGGGACTTATATGAGAAGGACTTGGAGATAAACAAAGTTCTGCACAGGCAAAAGAAAACAATTGTTCAACTCACCACTGAAAGAGATGAAGGATTGAAGAAAATAGCTGGGCTAACTGATGAGGTTGCTCAACTGAATTCTCAGCTAAAGAACACAATGAAGCAGATAAGGATGTTGAATACTGGCACGGCTGTTCTGGATGAAATTCTGGATGGATAAGAAAAGAGCAAAGGTGTTGGGATATGATTTGACTACAGGAAGATGAACAACAAACAGCACAAGAATACAGAAAAGTTCATACCTACAGAAAGTGTATATGATCCTACATCTGGGAGGCAGATGTTGAAACGTCCTGTTCAACATCATGGATCAAGTTCCAACAGAAGACCTAGAAGATGGGTTTGCCATCACTGTGGTAAAAGAGGACACATAAGGCCTTACTGCTTCAAATTATATGGATATCCTCAGTGGTATCACCACAATGAAGGTGAGCATGTTAATACACCAACACAGCAGCCTGAGAAAGAATGGAAGCCTAAGACTGAACAAAAGAAAGAGACAGCTCAGATTGCTCACATTGCTCTTAAAGCTACCTCTAGAAACTGTTGGTACTTTGACAGTGGATGCTCAAGACACATGACTGGAGAAGATGGTTACCTAGATGATCTAGAATCCTATGCTACCAGCTATGTGACATTTGGTGGTGGAGCCAAAGGTGAAATTGTTGGCATTGGAAAAGTTATCAAGAAAGGACCGCCAAAGCTAGAGAAGGTTTTGCTTGTGAAAGGGCTGACTGTTAACTTGATCAGCATCAGTCAACTGTGTGATCAAGGTATGAGAGTTAGCTTTACTGACTCTAAGTGTGAGGTTAGAAATACACATGGCAAGGTTGTGATGACAGGAATGAGGTCAAAGGACAACTGCTATCACTGGATTAATGTTGAAGAAGCAAACATATCCAACTGTCTAGTCAGCAAGGAAGAAGAAGTTTGGTTGTGGCACCAAAGATTGGGTCATCTACATCTGAGAGGAATGAAGAAAGCTATCTCAACTGGAGCTATAAGAGATTTACCTAAACTCAACATTGAGGAGGGAAGAGTCTGTGGTGAATGTCAGATTGGCAAGCAAACTCGAATGTCTCATCAGAAGTTGGAACATCAGGTAACCTCTAAGCCACTAGAACTACTGCACATTGATCTCATGGGACAAATGCAGGTGGAAAGCATAGGTGGAAGAAGGTATGCTCTGGTAGTTGTTGATGATTTCTCAAGATTTACATGGGTTAACTTCATTAGAGAAAAATCATATAGTTTTGATACCCTCAAACTCCTTTGCTTACAACTTCAAAGAGAGAAAGACTCATCAATTGTGAGGATCAGAAGTGACCATGGAAGGGAATTTGAGAATGCTAAGTTTTCTGAATTTTGTGAAGCTGAAGGAATAAAACATGAGTTTTCCTCTCCTATCACCCCACAACAAAATGGAGTAATGGAAAGGAAGAATAGGACTCTACAAGAATCTGCAAGAGCTATGTTGCATGCTAAGAAGCTACCATATCACTTTTGGGCTGAAGCCATGAACACTGCCTGCTATATTCATAATAGAGTAACCATGAGGAAAGGAACCAACTGCACTATCTATGAACTCTGGAAAGATAGGAAACCCACTGTGAAATACTTTCATGTTTTTGGGAGTAAGTGTTACATTCTAGCAGACAGAGAACAGAGGAGAAAAATGGATCCAAAGAGTGATGAGGGGATTTTCTTGGGGTACTCAACTAATAGTAGAGCCTACAGGGTCTACAACTCCAGGACCATGACCATGATGGAATCCATTAATGTTGTGATTGATGACCTTGGTACTGAAACTAAGCCAGATGTTGAAGCATCACCAACTTCAGGAGCAGCCCCTGAAGTCAGGATAGAGACTCAAGAGGAGGAAGAAATAAGAGAGCCTCACACTGTCAACAAAGGTCCCTTAGTCCGAGTTCAGAAGAACCACCCTCAGGAACTCATTATTGGTGATCCTCAACAAGGAATCACAACCAGAAGAACTAATGAGGTAATTAGCAATTCTTGTTTTGTGTCTCTGATTGAACCAAAAAATGTTAAGGAAGCTCTTAAGGATGAATACTGGATTGAAGCCATGCAAGAAGAGCTCAATCAGTTTAAAAGAAGTGAAGTTTGGGACTTGGTACCTAGACCTAGTGGAGTCAATGTCATTGGCACTAAATGGGTTTACAAGAACAAGTCTGATGAGAAGGGAGTAGTCACTAGAAACAAGGCAAGGTTGGTTGCTCAAGGATACACTCAAGTGGAAGGTCTTGACTTTGATGAGACCTTTGCACCAGTAGCAAGGTTAGAAGCTGTCAGACTGCTATTGGGAGTAGCATGCATACTAAAGTTCAAATTGTACCAAATGGATGTCAAGAGTGCCTTCCTGAATGGGTACTTACAGGAAGATGTGTATGTTGAACAGCCTAAGGGGTTTGTGGATACTAAGTTTCCTGACTATGTATACAGGTTGAAGAAGGCTTTATATGGGTTGAAACAAGCTCCTAGAGCTTGGTATGAAAGACTTACTCAGTTTTTGGTAAATCATGGTTATAGGAAGGGAGGATCAGACAAGACCTTTTTTTTTTAAGCAAACAACAATACATTAAATAAAAAAGAAGTACAAAGAAAGCTGGGGGGACAAGAACCTAACCCAGCAACCACAAAAAGCGTATATACAACCCAAGAGGGTAAAGCAAACCCAACCGGATCAAATCCAGTAAAAGATCCAAATGTGAAGCAATCAAAAACACATCAAACACAATCCAGCAAGTCCAACGTGGGACCCGAAACTAAATTGCAAAAAAGAGATGCGTAAAAGATTCAACCATTACAACAACGAATAGAGGCAGACTAAAAAATAATCTATCTCTTAGGGCACGGTGAGTGAATCCGACCGTCAACACGGAAACAGAGACAACAACCGACAACTCTCGCTACAACAGCAACGAGTACAAGGCCATTTCTAGCCAAATTCAGAGTCGTCGGCCTTCCCAAATTCTCTAGCTTCGCAGATGCAGAATTGAAAGCTTTGATTCCTGCAAATCTCAACAGATCTGAAAACAAACCAGGAAACCAAAATCCAAAAAAGCAAACAACCGTGCTAGAAAAGAAGAAAAAGAACTACGACAAAGATGGATCCAACTCTGTTCTTGCCAAAAGATGATCAGTAACGCGCAGCAATCCAGATCAACAGATCTAGATTTAAATAGAACCAAAGAACAAGTCTGAGCCCGACAACAACAGCCCCGAGACATCAACAGAGCAGTCTCGCCGGAGACTGAAGTAGAACCTTCCTCACTAAAACGCGAACGGAGAAGAAATAGACCACCGTGAGAAGAACCGCCGCGTGTTGTTAAAGAACAAATCCGAACCGAGACAAGACCTTATTTGTTAAAGAAAGTGAAGGAAAGTTGATGATAGCTCAGATATATGTTGATGATATAGTGTTTGGTGGGATGTCGGATCAGATGGTCCAACATTTCATCTCCCAGATGCAATCTGAGTTTGAGATGAGTTTGGTAGGAAAATTAACTTACTTTCTTGGACTGCAAGTCAAGCAAATGGAAGACACAATTTTTATCTCTCAAAGCAAGTATGATAACAACATTGTGAAGAAGTTTGGTCTAGACTCTACCAGTCACAAGAAGACTCGAGCACCCACTCATTTAAAGTTGACCAAGGATGAAAGTGGAATTTCTGTTGATCAAAGTCAGTATAGAAGTATGATAGGAAGCTTGCTCTATCTTACTGCAAGCAGGCCAGATATTACTTTTGCTGTAGGTGTGTGTGCCAGATATCAAGCTGATCCAAAAGTCAGTCATCTTGCTCAAGTAAAGAGAATTCTGAAATATGTCAATGGAACTTATGACTATGGTATTTTATACTCCCACAGTGAAAGCTACAAGTTGATTGGATATTGTGATGCAGATTGGGCAGGAAGTGCTGATGATAGAAAGAGTACCTCTGGTGGTTGTTTCTTCCTAGGTAATAATCTGATCTCTTGGTTTAGTAAAAAGCAAAATAGTGTGGCCTTATCAACTACAGAGGCAGAGTATATTGCAGCTGGTAGTTCTTGCTCTCAAATGATGTGGATGAAACAAATGCTACAGGAGTACAATGTTGAACAGGATGTTCTAACATTGTATTGTGATAATCTCAGTGCAATTAACATCTCCAAGAACCCTATTCAGCACAATAGAACTAAACATATTGACATTCGTCATCACTTTATAAGGGATCTTGTTGAGGATAACATTATTACATTGGAACATGTGAACACAGAAGAACAGATCGCGGATATATTTACCAAAGCATTAAATTTGAAACAATTAGAAAAGCTCAGGGGTATGTTGAGTATTTGCTTGCATGAGGAGTTATAGCAGTTAATGGGCTTTCGGCGTGCAACTGTCACTTTTTCCCTCTCTCATATTTTTGCACGCAATCCAAGGAAAAACGAATAACATCATTACTTTCCTTATTCAACCGCTCTCTACACGCTATATATCTCTCCACTCAACTTCTCTTGTTACTAATCCTAATTTTGTATTCGTTGCCGTCACAAACTTTCCACAACCTCTCAACTCTCTGCAACGATTTCACAACATTGGTCAAATCATGTCTTCCTCTACCAAAACCCCCACAAAATCACGATTAACCACCACCGCTCCTCCTACTGTCAATCCATCTGTTACTAAAGAAGTCCCTCTCAATGCTGATCCTATCTCAACAGTCTTTCCTGATGAAACGATTGCTATCACGCCTCCCAAGGCAAAATCAAAGAAGAAGAAATCAAAGAAAAGTAGCAAGTCTGTCAAAGAATCTCAATCGACTGATGAACCAAAGAAGAAGGAAAGAAAGCTGAAAAGGGGTGAATGTAGGGTTCCTCTGAACATGGATGATCTTCTCACAAAGGATGATCTGTTTAATCTCAAGGCAAAGGAAAATGTTGAATCATCTGAGAAACACGACAAGGATGCAGATGTTGAAACATCGCCTAAAGCTCCTGCTGGAACTAAATCTCCCATATCTGAAAAAGGTAAAAATTCTGAAACCCTAGGATCTGCTAAAAACCTAGGTTTAGATGCCTTGAATGATGCTATAGAAAATATGGATGTTGATAACACTGATGTAAGAGTTGAAGAAAAAGGGGGTGATGTTGTTCATCAAACCCTTGAGATTCCAGAGAAGATTCAGGATGTTGGATCGAATGTTGAAACATCCTTGGACCAACAGGTCAATAACTCTGAAGGTAACACAGATGTAGATGTTGGTAAGGATGTTGTTTCAATGAGTGCTGAGAAGGAAGTTAGCAAGCCATCTAGTGCTTCCAGCTTACCTAAGAACACTAAGGATGATGAGACTATGCCTGAAGCTACTGTTGAACTTAACTTTGAGGATGAAGAAATCTCTGTTCATCAGGAACATAAGGTGATTAATGTTGCTGATACTGTTGATGATGATGTTGATGAGGTCCCTATCTCCCAAGCTTTTGGAATCTCCAAACTCCTTAGGAGTAGCAAGGGAAAGTTTGTGGTTGTGTTGGAAGAAACACCTCAACCTGTGAAGAAAAGTACAGGAAAAGGTGTGTCAATTGGACCCAAGAAAGGGTGGAGTAAAGTTACTCCAAAGGTCTCTGCTGTGAAGACAAGAAAAAGGAAGGTTGCTGCCTCTAGTGACACTGAGTACAATGTTGAAGCGGATGTGCCAAACATCCCAGTCACTAGCTCTGCTGTGAAGAAGTCAGTGGTTAAGAGAGTTCCCCCAGTTGTCAAATCAGTGCCAACTGATAAGATTTCTTTCCACTGTCCTGAATATGCACACAGGTGGAAGTTCATCTATCATAGGAGGTTAGCTTTGGAAAGAGAACTAGGTGCTGAGGCTATGAAGGTGGTAGAGATTGTTGATCTGATTAGGGAGGCTGGGCTTATGAAGACTGTCTCTAAACTGGGACCATGCTATGAACAATTGGTGAAAGAATTTCTGGTAAATATTCCTGAAGATTGTGATGATCCTAAATCTGATGATTTTCAAACTGTGTCTGTAAGAGGTGAAAAGATCAAGTTTTCTCCTCAGGTTATTAACCATTATCTGGGTGTTGTTGAAGAAGAATGTGAAAAACTGCAAGTGTCTGATTCTCAGGTTTGCAAGGTGATAACTGCAAACCAAGTTAAGGTCTGGCCCAAAAAGGGTAAAATTCCTTCTGTTAAATTGTCTGTGAAGTATGCCATGTTGAACAGGATAGCTGCAACAAATTGGGTTCCCACTACTCATTCATCTGATGTAGCAACTGGGCTGGGGAGGTTATTTTTGCTATTGGTACTCACAAGAAGCTCAATCTAGGAGAGTTCATATTTGAGCAGACCATGAAACATGCCAAGACTACTGCTGTCAAGCTTCCTATAGCTTTCCCCACTTTGTTGTGTGATATAATTCTTGCTCAACAACCTGCTCTCAAATATGTTACTGATGTGGCCAAGCCTAGAGAGGCACCACTGTCTTTTCACTTCAAGTTGTTTGCAAAGCATCATGTGCCAGACATTGTTGGAACATCTGGGACTCAAGCTCCAGAGGCCACCATGTCAAGGAAAGATATTGTTGCTGCTCTGAAGGACACATGTATCATGCTGGATGAGAAGAAGACTTTGTTTGAAAAAATGATTGCTGCACTTGAGAAAGAGGAACAGGGTACTGAGGGTGAAGGAAGTCATGATCAAGAAGAAGATGTGGAAGAGGATCAATCAGCTGGGTCTGAGGCTGCAGGTTCTGATGATGAGGAAGGAACTGATAGCAGCTCTGAAGATTGAATGCTCTTGATGCTCTCTTTTTGTTGTTTTTTCTGTTTCTTTTTATTCTGTGTTTGGACACCTTTACTTGATGGTCTGTAATATTGGGCTAGGCCCTGGATTATTTTCTGACTCTGTTGGTTTGCTTTATGCTTAATTGTATGCCTTTATTTGGCAAATTTTGTGACTAAAAGGGGGAGTAAGTTCTGATGATTTGTTTGACTTATTCTTTTCTGATTACTGTGAATAATTCTGGATGTGTCATGCAATGTTGAAACATCCTCCCTATTTGATTGAGGGGGAGTGTGCTTATGTTTATCCCTCAATGTCTCATAAGATGTTGAAACATCCAAACATTTTTCTTAAGAATCTTATGGCATATGTTGTGTGCTTCTGCTGTGTGGCATATGTTGTGTGCTTCTGCTGTGTATTTTGCCTCTGATGTTCATCTTAGGTACAAAAGTGTATGAATGACTTCTTGATTTGTGTGTCTGTGCTGATCTGAAGATTCATGTCATTTGTACCATGGATGTTGGTCTACAAGGTTCTGGGTTGTTTTAGCCAAAAACTTCGCCAAAGGGGGAGATTGTTAATGTTTTGTTGATTGGCTCATTTTGGTATAACAACTTTGTGTAACAATGTTGGATGCAATGTTTCAACATCCGGATACCTTTCCAGGTTGAGTGAAATGCGCGCCTCATTAATGCGCCGCCCTTTGATTATGGAATCCACACCTTTGTTATGTGCTTTAATTATGCTTGATTTATTATAGTATCTCTTACGTGATTATTTCCAAAAGAACTCTACACAGCTTTTGGAAACATTTGACTCTACACATTATTCACGTGCTGAAGTGTGCAAGGATTATTGAAGCCCAATTACCAAAGAAGCCCATGATTAGTATACTATTTATAATATTGGATAAAATAATATAAATATGGCCCATGCAAACACATTGATAAATAGCCTAATTAAATAAGGAAAATGTTAAATGATTTGAGGTACTAGTTAAGCATATTAATAAGGAAAATATGTTTTGGAATTTGTGCATTCAATATATTAAAAAGTATAAAAAGTGATTTTCTCAATATTAATTTCATTTTTTTAATTATTTATATATTTAGCAAGTAGCTGGAGACACTGTTTAGCATGACCAATTAAATAAAGAGAAAAGCAATATTTGTAATAGAAATGAGTTAAGCAACTAACAAGTGTCTTATGTTTATGTTGAAATATTAATTTTACCATTGAGTTTGTCATTTTATATAATTTATTCGAAAGTGCTATTGAGTTGCATTAAATTAAATATACAAATATAAAAATAGTGAGAGCTACTCTGTATTTAACTTGTTAAATTTTTTTAAAAAAAAAAAAAAAATTTCAATGTAAATTTTTTAACTTACACTTTTTAATTAGTGTTTTTAAGACATTTGTTAGCACAATCCTATTTCATTATCCTTTTGTCATCGTATGTCTTACGGAATGATCATTTTACTCTTCAATTACTTAAGTAACGGACGTTGTAAAAATTAGTAATTTTTATCAATGTCATTCACTACTTATGTAATGGACGTTATAAAAATAAAATCCGAAAGGATGTTTTAAAGGAGTGTCCGTTATTTAAGTAGTGAATAAGATATTTTGGTAAATTCATAAGCCGCGCGAGAGAAAAAGTAGGGTGCCAAATGTAATTGTCTATTTACATAGTAAAAGATTGGCTTAAATGCATTTTTACCTTTTCAGGTTGAGTGAAATGCGCGCCTCATTAATGCGCCACCCTTTGATTATGGAATCCACGCCTTTGTTATGTGCTTTAATTATGCTTGATTTATTATAGTATCTCTTACGTGATTATTTCCAAAAGAACTCTACACAGCTTTTGGAAACATTTGACTCTACACATTATTCACGTGCTGAAGTGTGCAAGGATTATTGAAGCCCAATTACCAAAGAAGCCCATGATTAGTATACTATTTATAATATTGGATAAAATAATATAAATATGGCCCATGCAAACACATTGATAAATAGCCTAATTAAATAAGGAAAATGTTAAATGATTTGAGGTACTAGTTAAGCATATTAATAAGGAAAATATGTTTTGGAATTTGTGCATTCAATATATTAAAAAGTATAAAAAGTGATTTTCTCAATATTAATTTCATTTTTTTAATTATTTATATATTTAGCAAGTAGCTGGAGACACTGTTTAGCATGACCAATTAAATAAAGAGAAAAGCAATATTTGTAATAGAAATGAGTTAAGCAACTAACAAGTGTCTTATGTTTATGTTGAAATATTAATTTTACCATTGAGTTTGTCATTTTATATAATTTATTCGAAAGTGCTATTGAGTTGCATTAAATTAAATATACAAATATAAAAATAGTGAGAGCTACTCTGTATTTAACTTGTTAAATTTTTTTTAAAAAAAAAAAAATTTCAATGTAAATTTTTTAACTTACACTTTTTAATTAGTGTTTTTAAGACATTTGTTAGCACAATCCTATTTCATTATCCTTTTGTCATCGTATGTCTTACGGAATGATCATTTTACTCTTCAATTACTTAAGTAACGGACGTTGTAAAAATTAGTAATTTTTATCAATGTCATTCACTACTTATGTAATGGACGTTATAAAAATAAAATCCGAAAGGATGTTTTAAAGGAGTGTCCGTTATTTAAGTAGTGAATAAGATATTTTGGTAAATTCATAAGCCGCGCGAGAGAAAAAGTAGGGTGCCAAATGTAATTGTCTATTTACATAGTAAAAGATTGGCTTAAATGCATTTTTACCCCCCCCCCCCCCCCCCCCTCCCCCCCCCCCCCTATTTTGATTGTTTCGGAATTTTGCCCCCCTATTTTATATTTCTTTGGATTTTGCTCCCCTTTCATATTTGACTCAATATTTGCTTATATGGCGGTAATGACATGTTATGTTATTATACACGTCATTAATTAATTATTATTAAACATTATCTTATGATTTGTTTTTAAATAAAATATTCTTAAAAAATGACAAAATATAAAACGAAAAAGGAAAAAATCAGAAAAAATAAATAACAAAAATAACTATAAAAAATAGCATAAAATTATATGTAAAAATTCTATAAATCAGTATAAAAATCAGTAAATCAGTAAAAATCAATAAAAAACCAATAAAAAAATCAGTAAACCAATAAAAAACGGGTAAATCAATAAAAAAAAACTTGTAAACCAGTAAATTAACAATAAACCAAAAAAAAAAAAAAAAATTAAACCAGTAAAAGTTAGAAGAAGAAACATTTTCAGTGTTGGACTTGTGTGACTTGGGTTTCCAATTTTCTATACCATGGTGCGTGAATTGCTTTTGGACTTATGTTTACTGTTATGGTTTTATTTTTTTGGCAAGTTCTTTTATGATTTTATTATAATAATATTAATTCTAATAACATAATTGGATGAGGTGGATAATAACATAACATGTGAGCACCACCGCATAAGAAAATATGAGTCAAATATTAAAGAAAGGGTAAAATCCAAAGAAATATAAAATAGGAGGGGTAAAATTCCGGATTTTAAAATAGAGGGGGCAAAATTCCGAATCAATCAAAATAAGAAGGGTAAAAATGCATTTAAGCCTAAAAGATTTTAGGCTTAAATATAAATATGGTCCACGTAAATATAGTTTTGATTTTAATCCTTATAATTTTTTTTTTTCATTTTAATCCTTGTAATATGTAAACATAAAACATTTTATATTTTTGTCCATGTTATTTTATTTTAGTACTTGCAAAATTGATAAATATAGGAATCGGTCCCTGTAATTTGTAAAATATTTGATTTTTGTCCTTTAAAACAAGGACTAATTTGAACATGATCATATTTTGCAAAAACTATAACAAAACATAAAGTACCAAAATAAAATAAAAAATTTACAAGAACTAAAATCAAAGGATAATGTTTAAGCCAAGATAAATTTATAAAAAATTTGCAAGGATAATGTTTATATTTAAGCCAAGATTTTATTAGAATAGATGCCAGTGACTTTTATTTTCTCCCTCTGAGGGAAGTTTTTATCCTAATGTTGGTAACATGCATAATGACCACATATTACTGTCATTACTTTCTGATAGAACTGTTCACAGAGTACTTGCATTGCATATTCAGTTTAGAACATAACACAGTAATATCATCCACACTTTACAACACGAAACACGCAATTGCTTTGAAATCCAAGAGGCGGAGCTAAAGCTTAATAGATGGACCAGCATATACACCACCATTCATATAAAGATTACTTGGTTCTGTCTCTGCAAGCCAAGCATATACATCCTCTTCACCAACACTTATAGGTCCATTTCCTGCAGCTGCAGAGCCAATCAAAAAGGGTATTCGTTAAAAAATGTAACTAATACTTCATTGGTATTCTTTTCTTTTCTTTTTTTTTTGTCAAGTAACCTGGTGTTTAGAAATTCCACCCTTAAGGTGAATAAGTGGGGTGTTCAGAGTTCGAACTTTGGCCCTTACATATATAATGTGATGTCCCTACAAATTGAGCTAAGCTCACGGAGACTACTTCATTGCCATTCTACTATGACAAATAATGAGACAAACATGTTCTAAATAAGAAACTTAATATGAGATGTAGTAACAATTTATTTCGATCGAATAAGATTTAGCTTTATTACTGTTAATTAGAGAAAGCAAGCAACATTTCTAAGAAGTTACTTACAGAATGTTGAATAAGGATAATCGTGATAAAAAGTACACTTCCTTCCTTCATTTTCTTTGTAAGGAGGTGCAAGAACGTCCAGCACAGCACAAGGTGTTATTGCTGTGAAACAGTGAAGATTTCCACCATGTTTTGGATATAAAACTGATGTCTCACATGGTGCATTTAAAACCTTATCAACTGCTAACTTTGCTAGTCTTACTGTAACAAACCAAAATATAAATTCAATTATCAAGTTGATTCAAAATAATGGGTGCAAAAGAGAATAGTGAATAAGCCTGACATGAAAATGTGTTAATAAAAACTAGGAGACATCCCTCACTTTACAAGCTAGTTTTGTAGGATTGAATTAGACTCAACCAAAATTTTAAGATATGGTAGCAGAGCTATTCAATGTATGTTGGATTACGGATCACCTATATTATCGGGTCCACTCAGATCACACTCCACATGTCCAGTCTTGGGCGTGAAAAGAGTATGTTGAGAGTCCCAAATTGGATGTTTTATAAGTGGAAGACATCCCTCAATTTATAAGCTAGTTGGGTTGAGTTCGGCTAAACCAAAAATTTAAGAATCATTGTCATAGTTGATCAAAACAAGGGATTAGTTTGCACAATTGCTATTAGGTGTTTTCTTTTCTTTCTATTTTTTAAATTAATAGACAGAGTATAAATGAAACAAAATGATACTAGACAAAGGCTTATAAAACTGTACGCGTATCAGCTCATTGATAACAGAGAGATTTGTTGTTTTTGATATTTGAAAATAGTTTTCAAAATTAAGCCATTGAATAAATTACTGGGTTGAGTCCCGGACTAAGTAGCTCTCTTTAAAACGTTTCGTGGCACTGTCCAAAATTGTGCAAACAGACTATCAACTACGCCGCCTCCAGGATAAAACAGCCCAGATTCAACTGTATACCTAATTGGTACTGCACTTGTAGAAATCGGTTAAGAATTACACCTTGAGTGGTACTACGATACCACTCGAATTGATACTACGATATCAATCTATGAACTAGTGATACTACGATACCACTCGTATTGATACTACTATATCAATCAATGATGGCACTGAGGTCATTCTAATATGGTACTAAGACCATTTTTAATCAAAGGAATTATGGTACAATGATCATTCTTAATTTGAAGGAACTAATGATATTTTTATCACTCTTTAAACAAAATCATACTAATACTAATATTAGTATCACACAACACATAAAATAAACACCAATTCTCCTATAAACAATTAGAAACAAATTGAACGCATGTCTTTCCAATTATCATAGCCAAATAAAGAAGATAACTCATGTGCTTAATTTATACTAAGATCAATATGTCACCTAATCCAATTTCATTAAACTAACATATCAGATTACACACTTGTGATGAAACGGACTTGTGATAGTTAACATATCATACATAATCAACTTTGTGCTTAATTCATAATCATTGATAATAGCATGTGGTGATCACAAGGGAACATAACAGAGCTATGACGTGTATACTGTATTCAAGGAATTGAATTCCATAGAGCAAAATAACTTGCTATAAACATAAGCATATATCCAACATATAGCATACTGCATACATGGTACGTATGACCACAAAAGAGTATAGAAAAAGGAAGTGACATACTTGGTTAGAATGGAAGGAGAATGAAACTCCTTTCTCTATGAGGATTCTAACTGATCAATTATATTACCTTATCCACCGTTTCCAGCGACAACCTTTCTTTTCACTTTTCCTTGTACATATTGTGAACTAGGTTTTTTTTTTCAGAGTGATATGATAGAATTAATAGAAATTATAACTCCCACCAACTTAATTCCTATAAAAAAGGAGATCATGTTGATACTCAATAAAGGGTGAGGTGGCCGTATAAATAAGAAAACATGTTGCGACTTTTTCTACTATCCTTCCTATCATTTAGTAGCCTCAAGTGACTTCCCACAACATGAATAATGTGTTTATAATATATAGAGTCTACCTTTAATTTATATATTTTTAAAATATAAATAATAGTATGCTCTACCATCCAATGTAGGACTTGAGGATTTTATTTTCAATTCACACAAAAATGTGCTCTATGTTCGGCTCAACCCAAAATTTAAGAATCATTGTCATAGTTGATCAAAACAAGGGATTAGTTTGCACAATTGCTATTAGGTGTTTTCTTTTCTTTCTATTTTTTAAATTAATAGATAGAGTATAAATGAAACAAAATGATAGACAAAGGCTTATAAAACTGTACGCGTATCAGCTCATTGATAACAGAGAGATTAAATGTTACAAAATGGCAAGTAATTGGGTTTCATGTCACAATTTGATAACATGCACAAAAGTAAATAAACAACCCTAAAAATAACGACATTCAGAAGTTACATATTAACAAGAACAATATCTTTGAAATTACATATTAACAAGAGCAACATCAACTTTTCAGAAGATAAAATGCAAACAAAATACGAAAGAAAGTCAACTTACAAGCGAATACGATATACAAGTCATACCTGGAGCATGTCCTCCTGGTCCCTTGCTTTCTACAATGCATGGAGGTTCGACCCAGTCATAAGCTTTCACATGTAAAGAGCCATAGAGAAGTTTGCTAAATACAGTCATTCCAGGATGGTCGTGGAGTGGAAGAACTGAAGAAGTCGGAAAACAAAATATAGACATCTGCACCGATTAACATATATAACTGTAAATCTCATTTCAAACAATTTTAAATGTCATGGGAATCACTGTAATTGATGTTATGATACAAACATCATGATTAACTGAATAGCAAGATTGCAATGAACACTGAACAGTTTGGCTATATTTGACTGACGTGAAACATCTTCAATTAGGTGATAGACAAAAATAATGAAAAAATAATAAATGAACATACACATGCATAGACATGAAGCTTGCACCTGAGAAGAGGAAGTACTGATGCCTTATACGCGCACACACGCACACAAGTTGACTATCATATTCCCAACGAAGAGAATGTAACTTGAAGAAATTATTAGATGCTTAAAGTATGACTATACATTGCTAAGCTAAGGTCCAAAACAAGCCGAGATATTCATAATAATTTGCTTGTAAAGGGCTAAAATTAACGGCGTCTTAACTCTTTCAGGTCAATTATTCAACATATAAACTGAACCAAGCTTGGACTGAATTCCGATTATAAAGACTAGTAAATTATACTGTGATGTGATGCATATTTAGCCATGAAAAATTGTAAGAATGGAAACAAATCATGTTCTTACAATTTATGAGCCGTGAGCTTTTATATGCAACACTTTGCTCATATGAGTAATTATCTTATTGATGTGGACGCAAAAGTGCTAACTAACTGCTAAAGCTCACCGTAAAACTATCTGATTCATGAATTTCCACACTTGTTATTGGCTTAGCCCATCGAGCTACTCTATTCAGTTGGTTAACACCAAAAAATCCAAGCCCTCGGTCATCATTTGCAGCTTCCTCTTTAAGCCCAACATCAGCAGGTTTAATTGTGTCTGCTAAGTCATGAATCACAAAACCTAATAGATTAATAATTCATTGCTCAAAATAGTGCAACCTATTGTGCATTTCAAAGTTCAAGGATATATGAAGCGAGGTCTGTATTTTCACAGGGAATGGCTGTGATAGATTATTTATAAAATGCCTAAAAAACAGAATAAATGCTTCTTACTTTGCACAAATAAAACAATGCCAGTGCTCACTTTGCCAATGACCTTACAAGCTAGATAACTACCAATATCATATTCTCTGATCATTGAATAATTGTGAAAAATGAACACATGATGCTACATATACATGAGTCATGAGCTTATGGAGGATTAATTAACTCCTATGAAAGTGTTAACTAACTCATACTAAGTACTCTAAATAACCAAAAGCCAAAGCTAATTTGTTGTTCTACAATTCATCATGGCATCCCCAATAAGTATAAAATCATCTTTTTTTCAAACTGTATAAAATTACCTAGACTCAGCACAATTAACAACTACCCCATATTACAAGTTCAACTATGCACATTCTCACACTTCAAAACCAAACAAGTCCTTTCATACATTGTACTTATATATAAGCAACAACTCATTTTTTAGGTTTTTAAATAACCGATATATCATTGTCAAAAAAAAAAAAAAACTGATATATTTGGTTTCAATTATTCAATAAACCTAAAAAGTAAATAATTGGTTATATATGAGATAGGATGGAGTAACATAAAAGTTATCCCAAATCCCAAGAATCAAAACACAAAGTCTTTGTTTGTGAGTTGGGTTTTGGAGGGAAAGGGAGGGGAAGACTTATTTTTCTTTTCTAAATTGTAGGTCTATAGTTACTATTTTAAGATAATAATTGAAAGAAGAAAGATAAGTTATCACATAATACTTCAATCACACTTAAAATTATTTTTAAAAACATTTTATAATGTTCTTAATTTAAAAAAGAAAAATAAGTCTTCCACTCCAAAATGCAACTCACAAACAAAGCCAAAACTCACATGGTTGGCCCCTAGTGGTGAAAGCTTGGGGACCTTGTGCTCCTCTCAAAGACCCAGGTTTGAAATCTCCCGGTGTCACTATGTCCAGTGTCGGGCCTGTCTATATAGATCAAAACTCCGGCAACCGTAAAACACAATACCCATAATCCAACTTTTCTAATTGAACACTTTTTAGATTTTAGAAAATTTGCTAACTATTTTTTAAAAAAACGGATAATTTTACAACTTAACTCTTTTAACCATGAGCTCAAACCAGTTGAGCAATCCAACCCTAAAAAAAGTTGCAAACTTGAATTGAATATTGAGCAAAATGTAAGAAACATACCCAGTATTGAAGAAAGTTTCTGCAAAGCCTGAGAAGAAGGAGGGGGTATTCCAGAGGGAGAGAAAATGTTATTACAGTGGTCATATAAATCTTGAACCTTGGAGTTTTGGTGCCGCATACTAAAGTACCTTCCAAGTGAACCGAGAACCATCTCCTTGTTCTGTACAGGCAACTTAATCTTATTAGATAATAAATGCTGAAATTTTGCAAATGAAGCGAAAACCATGTCCTTTTTTACTGTTGTCGGTGTTGATCCACCGAACCAGCACAAAAACATACCCGTTTCTCAGCACATAGTTTTTCTTTCGTTACCCCTCAAGATTTTGAAAAATTAATGGACAAAAAGGAAAGGTGAAAATGGTGTGGGCCCATTAATTATATAATAATAATAAAATAAAAAGCTTATTCATATAAGGAGTATTGATGAAAGAGAATGGATCCTCTCAATTTTTTTTCTCTTAATTCTTTCTTAATTTTCACATCTTAATCATCAATCATTTTTACTCCATTACTTTTATAATTATATATTATTTTATATTTGTAATCCAATGATCACTTATCCCACTTTATTTCTTCAATTTTTTTTTCCACTTGAGAGGATCCATTCTCACCGGTGGAGGTATATCCTTCATTTTTTTAAAGTGTCATTTTTGAACACTGTACACTATTAACATAATATATTTTAACCATAATTTTTATTAATATATAAAAACAAATGTTAGCATGTAATATATTTTGTCCCGACAAATATTTTCAAAATAGAAACTTTTTTATAATAGATAACTAATAATTAAAAATATTAGTGATCAAAATTGTATATTGATATGTGTACAATGATTCAAAATGACACTTAAAAAAGACCTCCATTGTAAATGTTGTATGTCTGGAAGTATTTCAATGAATATGAATAAAAGATATTTACTTGTGTTTTTATAAAATGTATGTTATTAGTTTATAAAGTGGATGGTATTTACTTGTGTTATAGGCCATTTTACTAACTATGTGAATGAATTTTCGACTTTATGGTGAATTATTTTGATTCATTTTCTAATATACTATGTAGTAAACAAAATTGCAACAGAAGACCAAAAAATAATCATCTGTGCGTCGCACGGGCTACAAAACTTGTTTAGTTCAAATCGATTGAGTTAAAAACTAAATGAGTAGTCTAACTAAAATATTTTTCTGGGGCTTTTTTTTGGCTTTATTTAACATAGTATTTCATAGGAGAATTGGTATTTAGTAAGAAATTTTTACAAAAAAAAAAAAAGAAGAATTCACAAAAATAGAGAATTTGATCAATCAAAAATTGAATAACCATACATAAGAGAAAGTGATTATAATTTATCAAATCAAATAATTCCACCTAAAAATCTTCTCTTTATTGCATACAAAAATTCTTACTAAATAGCATTTTCCATTTCATAGTATTGAGTAAAATAACAAATACATTCTGCAATCTGAAAATTTGTTAAATACCCCTGTAATTTGGAAATATGCAAATATCCTGTTAAAATTGTAAAACGTCAATCAAATACTTTCCCTTTGTTACTTTCGCCTGTTTTGATGACGTGGGCGTTAACTAAGTACGTAAAAATTGTTTTGATCAGCGTTTTATGTGTTTTGATCTTATTCTTTTGCATTTTGTTTACTGCGTGTTTGTGCTTGTCAGAGGAGGTAAATAATTGATAGGAAAAAAAAGAAGGTAAAACAATTATTTTAATGATTTTGTAACTTTTTAATTTCAATCAAATAGTTCATTGTGATGTGGCATCCAAACTCTGTACAGATCATCATGTCATGTCACTCTTTATTAGTCACATCATCGCACTTGACGGAACAAACTAATTGAATGGGTGTTTGATTGACGTTTTACAATTTCAGGAGAATATTTGCCTATTTCCAAATTGCAGGGGGTATTTGACGAATTTTGAAATTGCAAGGGACTATTTGACATTTCACCCATTTCATATTGCACAAATTGTAAATAACATAAAAATGAATACGAATTTTACAAAATTTACCATTGAATTGAAAATTTATACTCATTCTGTACCACAATATATGTCACTTTGGCACTTTTATGTATATTAAGAAATGTAATTAATATTGTATGAAAAAAGTAATTATGAGTTAGTTTACAAAATTGTCTTTCAATATGGGAAAGATAAATTGAAGAATTGAAAGAAGAGAGAATAATACATAATTAAAGAAATTAAAATGACTTATAATTTGGTACAAATTTTTTCTTCATAGTGACATATAATTTGGTACGGAGGGAGTACCATATAGATCTTCCATAATTTTTTTTAAAGAATTAAAAACAATTTTATATGCCGTTGAGTATGGGTGTTTGCGGTGCGGGTTGGTTTGGTTTTGAGCATAAAACTCATCCAAACCGCAAGACAAAAATGCATGTGGTTCGGTTCAGTTGGTTTTTAAAAAGTCATCTAAACCAAATTAATGTGGTTATAGTTGGTTCGGCTTGTTCAATTTATCGCGATATAAAAAATATGACAATATTACCAACTTGTTACAAAATAAACATATAAAATTTTAATTTATTTTATTATTTATATGATATAATATGCATATATAGAAATTACATATACATAATAACTTACTTTTAAGGCTTAATTGTACATTTGGTCCTTTATGTTTATTTTAGGTTTCAAATTGGTCCCTTATGTTTTAAAAGTTTCAAGTTGGTCCCTTATGTTTATTTTAGGTTTCAAGTTAGTCCTTCATGTTTTTAAAGTTCCAAGTTGGTCCCTCATGTTTTTAAAAGTTCCAAGTTGGTCCCTTATGTTTTTAAAAGTTTCAAGTTTAGTCCCTAAAATAGAGACTAAACTTGAAACTTTTAAAAACATAAGGGACCAACTTGAAACCTAAAATAAACATGAGGGACCAACTTTAAACTTTTAAAACATGAAGGATCAACTTGAAACCTAAAATAAACATACGGGACAAACTTGAAACTTTTAAAACATAAGGGACTAACTTGAAACATAAAATAAACATAAGAGACCAAATGTGCAATTAAGTCTATTTTTAATACCAACAATATAGATCTGAATCGCGTAAAATGATATGTTTTGACAGCCTACCATTTTATGACTCAATTTGAGTTGGACTTGTTAAGTTGGACTAAGTAATAGGTTGATTGGTACTATTTGATAGAGTTAAGTATTGAGGTTTGGTTTAGTTCCGTTTCTGAAATGAAAATCGCAAATTGATGACAGTAATTTATATGATGTTCTTAGTATTATTTATTATTAGTTTAATATTAGTTTTAGACCAATTACAAGGCAAAAACCTAAAGAAGCAAAGCTACTTGTCCAAGAAGTAAAGAATTGAAGAAGATGCATGAAAAGAGGCTAAAATGAAGAAAATGCGCAACTTTCAGTCTTCGGACCATAAATTGAGCTATGAGTATCCTTTGCTATTATATCCTTTACTAGTCAATTTTGAGCCGTAAAAAATAATATCCATTTTCTTTCGGTGACAAACCACGTTACAAGCCTATACACCAGAAAAACAAAAATTTTACCCTCTTTGGAGTTAGGTAGATAGTAGTTCTCTGATCTTGGCAACAACATAAGTTTGGGGTTGCTCATGGAACTAGCAACATCTAAGTTTGAGGTGGGTATACAGAGAACTATTCACTATACAAAAAAAAAAAAGTGGAAAAGAGACGGGTAAACATCCCTTTCCGTAAAAAAGTAGTCTCTTAAAAAAAATGAAAATGGAAAGAGCCAAAAAGGCAAAAATAGTGATAGAAAAGAACCATACAAAGACACATTCGGTTCTTATTCTCTGATACCAAAGTAAAAAGGTACCCTATGGAATAAGGTTGTGTACACAAAAAGGAATCAAAGTAGAACTTAACTCCAATGTTTAGCTTATTTATCCCAAAAATGTCATACCTTGACCCTAGCCACGTTCTAACCCTTAAAGACCTCCAAAAATGTGTATTTGTTTAAACTTTGACCGGTCGCTTAGAGTTCTTGCAAGCCTAGGGTAAAATGGCAAGTTACACGATGATTGAGAGTTAACCCTTTCAATTTCGAGCGAAAAGGTGAGAGAGAGAGAGAGAGAGAGAGAGAGAAGAGAGAGAGAGAGAGAGAGAGAGAGAGAGAGAGAGAGAGAGAGAGAGAGAGAGAGAGAGAGAGAGGGAGAGAAGGTTGGACATGGACTCTTCGTGAACATTTGTCTAACTTGCTACTACTGACGTCTCTAGAGCCCAAGTGTTGACTGAGCATGACCGCTGAGGTGAAGTTCAGTGGTTCCATTGCTGACAAATACATAAGGTTGTGAAATTCTTGTCATCTATATCTGTTTGTTATTTCACTGAAGATTTTGCTTTGCAAGCATGTTACTTGAGGACAAGCAACTTTTTAAGTTTGAGGTTGTGATGACAGTAATTTATATGATGTTCTTATTATTATTTATTATTAGTTTAGTATTAGTTTTAGACCAATTAGAAGGCAAAAACCTAAAGAAGCAAAGTTGCTTGTCCAAGAAGTCAAGAATTGAAGAAGATGCATGAAAAGAGGCTAAAATGAAGAAATTGTCCAAGAAGTTGCTTTAGAAAGCTAAGACGAAGAGCTACAGCTTTTGTGTTGAAGCAAAAACGTAATTTTGCAGTCCCATCATGCTACGGTAGCATACATCGCAGTACGATGAAGCTGCTTGTTGGCCAAGACAGCACAAGTTATATTTTTAAAAGGAATCTTTGCATCGTACCACGATGACATGTATCGTGTGACGATGGCTTTTACTTGGTGGTTAAGTAAACTTAACAATTAAGCAACCAAATCCTATGGTCATCGTGCCACGATGGGATCCATCGTACCACGATGTGTCTTGCAGCCCAAGTCATAAAAACTATAAATAGAGCTCTCCTCCTTCACAATTATTCACTCAGAAATTTAGAGAACTATTTCTCTACAAGGAGCAAAGGAGGAGGAGCTCTAGGGAAGGAACTTTCCTCCTTCAACGGGAAAGGTAACTTCCTCCGCAAGGTAGCAAGGTTATTGGTATGCATTATTTTTATTCTTGTAATTTAATTATGCCTATTAGTAGTTAAACTCCTTTAGGTTAGGTGGAGAAGATGAACTCCCTTATGAATGCTGGAATTATGTAATATGGTTTAAAGTTTATATAATTTTCTATTCAGTTTATTTATTCTATTGTTTATGTTTTAATTACGTAACCTAATTAAAAGCCACAATTAGGGAACGCTTTTAGGGATGGTGATATCTAGCATTGCGCCTTAGGGCCAGGGTTATCACTGGCTGGCAACTAGCCTCAATAGGGCTAGTGATATTTAATATTGTGCCTCAAGGCTAGAATTACCTGAGGGTCGGCAACTTACTTATAGGGTTAGTGATCTAGTATTGTGCCTCAAAACTGGCAACCAACCCCGACCAATAGACAATAGCTTAATTACACTAGTGGTTAAAGGGTTAAAGAACTAATGCAACCGAACTTAAGTGACTACATATTCAGAATCTAAATAATTAGTATAGGAATGTGACAACGTGTCCTACACGAGGTTTGTAGCTAGTAATTAAGGTTCTTTATACTCGTAATTAGGGTAATTATCGTACGCGGTTATTACTAAATATATTAGTTCACCAATAATAAAAAAGAATAGTCAACGATATAGCACCAGCAGGAATAAGGGAGGGATTCCAACTACTTAACCTATCTTCTTAAATTGTCTTTCTTTTTAGTTATATTCTCTGTTTCTTGAATCTAAAATTATCCCAACTTATAAAGCGGAGACAATCTCAACAAATCCTAGAATAAGCTTAGTAACCGAGGCGCTGTCCCTGTGGATATGAACTCATTCTACTCAGTAAAGTGTGAATTATTACTCGACGACAGACTGGTACACTTGCCAGACCGTAGTCAAGTTTTTGGCGCCACTGCCGGGGACGGTGTAGACGAAGTTGTTAAGCTAATTTTAGGAACTTGTATATAAAAATAAAAAAATCTTTATAAAAAAATAAAAAATCTTTATAAAAACAATAATATATATTTATAAAAAAATAAAAAATCTTTTTTAAAAAAATAAGAAATATATTTTTTATAAAAATTTGTTCTTGCAAATTTAAATCTACAAAGGTTCTGGCTAGGAAAAGGTTTGGTATTTAAACGATCCTTGTGATCCACCTCCCTTACTTGGGAATCCTTGTAGAGATAGACTTGCAAAAACAACAAAAAATAAAACTTTTTGAAAAATCTTGTCTTGATTTCTGATTATTATCATTATTATTGTGCTTTACTACTAATCAGTTCTTTGAGTTTAAGTCATGACAATAGGTTGGAGCCAAGATGAATGTTCAAAGATTCTACAAGTCTGTATCAAAGCTTGCAAAGTTCTCAATGCACCGATAGAATGTGTTTTTCAACTATACCATGAATTCATCCAAAGACCCAGAAGACACTCATCCATTGAGAAATCCTTGAGTGAATTCTTAGAAGAAGCTGCTAGTGAGGACTTTGAAGAACAGGAGGGCGAGTCAACTGAATCAGTTACCATCCAAAATGAGGTAGAGTCCATAGGCGATGAAAGTCGAGACTCTGAGGTTAATGAAGTACCATCTGAAACCGCAAGAAGTAAGGAGACAAAAAATCCAGAAGAGAAGCTAGAAGCAGGATCACCAAAAGAGGAGCAACCAGAAAAGAAACCTCAACAACAGCGGGACGACCCAAGAAGTCTCTCAATACCTTGTTCTATTGGGGAGGTGAATTTTAAAGAAGCACCCTGTGACCTTGATTCTAACATAAATTCAATGTCTTTGTATCATGTAAACAGGTTGAAAGAAGCACATGATGAACCAAAAGATCAAGAGAAACAATTGGTTGAAATAGAAACGGACCAACGCGAAGCGTCAAGTGTTCAGGATGAAGATTTCTATAAGGGAGCTGAACCCCAACCGATGAATTTTCAAGAGCAAGAGCAACAAAAAGAACAACGTAGCAACAAAGCAGAGGAAAAAGAAGAGATAGATAAAGTCATTGATATGATTTGTGCTTTGATTGCTACGGTAAAGCTGAAGAGGGTATGGAAGCAATATCCTCTATTTCTCAAATTCCTGGGATTCTTAACAAAGAAAAGGAAGAAGACGGATGATATATTCCATCTCTCATATAAGGCGCCCTAACAGTCTTCTGATGTCTAGCTAATGACTTTAAAGAAGCGCTTCCTGGGAGGCAACCCAAGGTATTTTTATTGCTTTCATTTAAATTCTCGCATTTTTAAGTTTTTTTTTTTCAAATTAGATAAATTTTCAAAACTACAAGATAAGTTTTCAAAAGGGAAGGAATGCAAATTTTTTTAAGCCCAAACAGAATTTTAAAAGAGTTGTTCCAAAGCCCATCGTGTAACAAATTTCCTACTGTATCACGATGAAAATAAAAGCTTTTGAAAAACATGGCATTGGAACAACCATCGTGCAATGAAACTGCTCAAGACACGATGAAAGTTTGGAAGTTACAAAAAGAAACATTGGTTGCAATACTTACACTATCCAAACCCATTAACCCTACATTTCTAAGCCTTCAAATTCACCATCATCATTTCTTTTCTATTCATTCATCCATCACCACAGAAATAAAAACTCCACATTCTTCCTACTCGTCCACCCGCAAAACTTCTATAAAGCCATTAGACCACAAATTCACCACCATTACACCAAAGAAAAAAAAAACTCCAGATTTTTACCAAGACTTTTATACACAACTTTGATCAATATCTCAAGTCCTAAGTAAAGGAGAGACGATCTCTTGGGAATGAGACACAGAAAGGAAGAACTACCACCAGAATTTAGTATCATTCTAAGTTTAGGGTGGACACTACAAAGTTACAAAAGTTCAAAGTTTGGGGTAACAAACCCACATCAGCAGCAGGTTGCATATCAGACTCAGAGCAGGCACATGCAGGTCAATACTCAGATATCATGGACCTGTTGAATAGGGAGCTGAACCCTATATTCTTTACACCTGGAGCATCATCAACCAGGGCAGGCAGTAAGTCATGGAGCATTCCCGCTGTTCCCTTCTATCTTTATATCTTAGTAGTTTATCATCTATGTAATGAATGTCATTTGCTAACAACCCCCTATGCTTACTAAAAAATGCAATATTTGTTTGCTTTTTTATCATCTAGTGCATGTTAAAAGTTATAGGCAAAGTTCCAGTGACGTAATAACTAGATTTGGATGACCTGAATTCCACGCCTTCATACAAAGAACACCAAAGGTGATTTCTCAGAAAGCGCAAAAGTTCGAGAGACAACGAGAAGAGTGACGAAGGTAACGTTCGCAAGATAAATGTTCAATCTTCAGATACCTAAGCCAAGCGAGGATTTGAGCCAAATATTTCCAAACGGTATTACTACTTTCCTTCGATCTACTATGAGAGTACCATGTACTTGTTTATTTTCTAGAAGTTACTTTAATTCTCTGCTGACTGATTGGTTTGACTTATACACATGAGGCAATTGTTTGTTATAACCCAGAGCCTTTTCAAGCCACCCTTATGTTATTATATCCTTTGCTAGTCAATTTTGAGCCGTAAAAAATAATATCCATTTTCTTTCGGTGACAAACCACATTACAAGCCTATACACCAAAAAAACAAAACTTTTACCCTCTTTGGAGTTAGGTAGATAGTAGTTCTCTGATCTTGGCAACAACATAAGTTTGGGGTTGCTCATGGAACTAGCAACATCTAAGTTTGGGGTGGGTATACAGAGAACTATTCACTATACAAAAAAAAAAAAAAGTGAAAAAGAGACGGGTAAACATCCCTTTCCGTAAAAAAGTAGTCTCTTAAAAAAAATGAAAATGGAAAGAGCCAAAAAGGCAAAAATAGTGATAGAAAAGAACCATACAAAGACACATCCGGTTCTTATTCTCTGATACCAAAGCAAAAAGGTACCCTATGGAATAAGGTTGTGTACACAAAAAGGAATCAAAGTAGAACTTAACTCCAATGTTTAGCCTATTTATCCCAAAAATGTCATACCTTGACCCTAGCCACGTTATAACCCTTAAAGACCTCCAAAAATGTGTATTTGTTTAAACTTTGACCGGTCGCTTAGAGTTCCTACAAGCTTAGGGTAAAATGGCAAGTTACACGATGATTGAGAGTTAACCCTTTCAATTTCGAGCGAAAAGGTGAGAGAGAGAGATAGAGAGAAAAGGTTGGACATGGACTCTTCGTGAACATTTGTCTGACTTGCTACTATTGACGTCTCTAGAGCCCAAGTGTTGACTGATCATGATCGCTGAGGTGAAGTTCTATGGTTCCATTGCTGACAAATACATAAGGTTGTGAAATTCCTGTCATCTATATCTGTTTGTTATTTCACTGAAGATTTTGCTTTGCAAGCATGTTACTTGAGGACAAGCAACTGTTTAAGTTTGAGGTTGTGATGACAGTAATTTATATGATGTTCTTATTATTATTTATTATTAGTTTAGTATTAGTTTTAGACCAATTAGAAGGCAAAAACCTAAAGAAGCAAAGTTGCTTGTCCAAGAAGTCAAGAATTGAAGAAGATGCATGAAAAGAGGCTAAAATGAAGAAACTGCGCAACTTTCAGTCTGCGGATCATAACTTGATCGATGAGTATCAGATTGAGACGCAGTCAGTTGCTTTAGAAAGCTAAGACGAAGAGCTACAGCTTTCGTGTTGAAGCAAAAACGTAATTTTGCAGTCCCATCGTGCTACGGTAGCATACATCGCAGTACGATGGAGCTACTTGTTGGCCAAGACAGCACAAGTTATATTTTTAAAAGGAATCTTTGCATCGTACCACGATGACATGTATCGTGTGACGATGGCTTTTACTTGGTGGTTAAGTAAACTTAACAATTAAGCAACCAAATCCTATGGTCATCGTGCCACGATGGGATCCATCGTACCACGATGTGTCTTGCAGCCCAAGTCATAAAAACTATAAATAGAGCTCTCCTCCTTCACAATTATTCACTCAGAAATTTAGAGAACTATTTCTCTACAAGGAGCAAAGGAGGAGGAGCTCTAGGGAAGGAACTTTCCTCCTTCAACGGGAAAGGTAACTTCCTCCGCAAGGTAGCAAGGTTATTGGTATGCATTATTTTTATTCTTGTAATTTAATTATGCCTATTAGTAGCTAAACTCCTTTAGGTTAGTAGAGAAGATGAACTCCCTTATGAATGCTGGAATTATGTAATATGGTTTAAAGTTTATATAATTTTCTATTCAGTTTATTTATTCTATTGTTTATGTTTTAATTACGTAACCTAATTAAAAGCCACAATTAGGGAACGCTTTTAGGGATGGTGATATCTAGCATTGCGCCTTAGGGCCAGGGTTATCACTGGCTGACAACTAGCATCAATAGGGCTAGTGATATTTAATATTGTGCCTCAAGGCTTGGATTACCCAAGGGTCGGCAACTAACTTATAGGGTTAGTGATCTAGTATTGTGCCTCAAAACCAGCAACCAACCCCGACCAATAGACAATAGCTTAATCACACTAGTGGTTAAAGGGTTAAAGAACTAATGCAACTGAACTTAAGTGACTACATATTCAGAATCTAAATAATTATTATAGGAATGTGACAACGTGTCCTACGCGAGGTTTCTAGCTAGTAATTAAGGTTCTTTATACTCGTAATTAGGGTAATTATCTTACGCAGTTATTACTAAATATATTAGTTCACCAATAATAAAAAGGAATAGTCAACGATATAGCACCAACATGAATAAGGGAGGGATTCCAACTACTTAACCTATCTTCTTAAATTGTCTTTCTTTCTAGTTATATTCTCTGTTTCTTGAATCTAAAATTATCCCAACTTATAATGCGGAGGCAATCCCAACAAATCCTAGAATAAGCTTAGTAACCGAGGCGCTGTCCCTGTGGATATGAACTCATTCTACTCAGTAGAGTGTGAATTATTACTCGACGATAGACTGGTACACTTGTCAGACCGTAGTCACAAATCAAACTAAACTGCGCAATTTAGAAGAAAAATGATTAGTGCGGTTCAAACTAAATGCGATTTTTTGCAGTTTTCGGTTTGGATTGGTTCGATTTGCGGTTTTACTTTTGAATTGGTTTAGATACGAACACCCCTAATTGAGATCTATGAAAATTAATTGTATTCAATCAAAATCCATAAATTGTTAATTTGGTTCGGTCTCAATAACATATCAAATAATTTTAAACTTTTTTTAAAAAAATTATGGATAATCTATATGAAAAAAACTTTCAATCCAACAGTGGATTTTGTAAAATTTATATTCATTATAATAATGCAGTTCTTCTGAGATTGACTGCATCATAAGGCTAAAACAACTTGGTCAGAGTGACTTAACTAAAGCACCAATGCTGAAGTAATTAAGTCTAAACCACTTGTGCATATTGAAGATGTGCAGATGCAACATGTTGAACAAGATGTCCTAGACATCTTGTCAATGGGTTCAGAGCATGTTTAGGCAGCATGTCGAACAAGATGTCCCAAGACATATGGGTAGGACATCTTGACCCAGTTCAGCTTAAAAGATAATGCTTATCCATTAAGCACGCGTGTTTGTTCAAATTTGGATAAGGCGCGAATCTTTTAGTAACAAGCTGAGATTAGGATTAATGATAAAGTTTGATATTAATTCTAAGTGTTAGATACGATTGGATTCATATTTAATTTGTGGATAGAGATTAATTCTTTATCTTGTGGAGTTTGTTTTAAAACAAGTTTGTTTTAAAACTAATTCTTATTGATGTGCATCTGAAAGATTGAAGATTATCTGAAGACTTGCACACCTATATAAAGGACTCAATATACAGCTTAAAACTCAACCCACAATAACTGAAGATTGTGAGTCCAAAGTTTTGTACCCACTGTGCAAAACACTTAGTAGCTCTTAGTATTGTTCTCTGATACTTTGTAGCTTTGTGTCGTTGAATGTTGTCGTTCAACAAGTCTTTAAACTTTTGAAGTTTAAGTTTCTTCACTTGGGATTAGTGATTAGAGGGAGTTGGGTAGGTTCTCATATTCAGGGGGAGTTAGCCCTTGGGTAGAAGACTGTTAGGATTAAGAAAAGGTGTTTGTTGTGGTTGTAAGACTAAGTAATAATTCAGAGTAGTAGTGTTCACTTCCTGGATTGGTATCCTCCAGAGTAAGGATGTTTAGCGCCGAACTAGATTAACAAATTGCTGGTGTTATTTATTGCTTTTATTTACTTCAGTACTGCAATAAATCGTGATCCTCATAACTAGTTGTCTAAGACATCTGTACTACAGACACATTGTCCTAGACATTGTATAAGACATCTGTTCTGCCAGATAATAGAATTTCAAATAGTATTCAAGCCTTGTGCACGGCGAAAGACCGAAGTCTTTCACCATAGAGTTCAATGTGTTTTTTGTTCAAACTAAATTGTTGAATTTTAGTTTTCATTCATACAAAAAAAATCATATGTTTTTAATGGACAAAATTTTGACATATTTTTAACATTTTTTAAACATAATATGAACTTATTTGTAGATTTAACATAATATATAAACATAATATGGACACATGCTGAATATAAAAATATCCTAACATTGACAATAACATGAACATAAATTGGTCATCAGGGACTAAAAACAAAACTCGAAGTTTTTGGATGAAAATATGTAATTTTTTTTAAGTAAAAGAGGAAATAAAATAAATAAAAACAGAGTGATACATATACCGGGGGGACATAAAACCTGACCCAACTACATCCCAAACGAGAATACATCGTGATCAATCATACCGGGTGTAATAGCCCTAATCAATCGTAACAAGAAATTATTTTATAGGAACAAAAGAAAAATTCGTTATTTTATAGAGACAAGAAACATATTTAACCCTTTTTTAATAAAGAATATATTAAAAGGAAAGTTAAGAAAATCAATATGGTAATATTTTCTTGAAATGTTTTTATTCCGTTTTAATTATTTTTTACAAGAAATTTTTATTGAAATTAAATTATTTTACAAGATTTTTTGTCCAATAATTTATTGTCTGAACTCACATCAGGACAACCTCCAAATTTTTGGAGGCTATGTGTAAAATGTAAAAGTGGAGCTTATTTTTTAAATAAAAAAAATCATCGATCTAAATTCCAAATAACATTAAAAAAAAATCATTCTTGTTAGTGTTACGTGTAAGATCCCAATTTTCGTGCCACAGTATATTTTACTTCACTTAAAATCTCAATATTTTATTTCTTTATAATTTGGTCCTTTTTGCCGTGTTTAATATATTATTGATTTTAAAAGTTTTTCATTTAAATTTTTAAAGAGTTTAGAAAGTGATAGATTTTGTTATAAGAAAAACAATTATTTTAATCTCATAGTATGATAAAATATTTAAACAAACAAATTAAGACTCTTGTTCTACATATGTTGGCACATATATATATATTGATTTCAAATGCCTAACATATGTGTTTATTTTATAAGCTATATATGATGTGAAAATTTTGAACTACATACCATTTCTACTTGAAATTACGTACGAAACTTTTATAGCTACACTAGTATAATATATGTGCGTATGCATGGATCGCGATGTTGCCGCAATTGTTTTTGATAGAGTGGAATTAGTCCCGTTATAAAAATATTTGCCAGTGTGTGTGTATATATATATATGTATATATGAATAATATTAAACTTGTTGAGATGATATTTTTCATTTTAATAGTAGCAATTTGTCGCGGTGATTTTTGGATATCAAGCTATTGAAGAGCATTGAATCGCAAATTTTAAGTACACCACCGATCTTTTATTTTTCCAAGGAAAAGAGAAAAAGTTCGAAATAACCCTAATTATTAAGAGATTAAAGGTTCAGGGGTTAGTTACGTAAAGAGAAGATATTAGCACCATAAACGTCTATAGTACTCTATAGGAACCTCTTGTTTTATTTTACTTTGTGCTAAAACTAATTTGCTTGTTAGAAAAAAAATATGTACATAAATAAAAGTCTAAAGTGTTAATTGAAAAAGAAAAGAGAAAATGTTTTTGTTATTTTTATTGATTTGGGACACGAGGTCTTTTGCACTCCGTATCCGCGAAGGGATCAAAATCTCGTAAATCGGGGTAAAAATTGTGAAACTTGTTTGTTGATGTTTTTTAGTTTTTGAAAATGTTTTTAAAATAAAAAACCAAGTTTCAAAAGTATTTTTGAATGTGTTTTTGTATTTTTTTTATTTTTGAGAAAAAAAGTTCAATATGTTTACATGAATTAAAAGTTTATTAAGAAAAAGTTTTAAAAAAAGTCTCTAGACGAGAGTCGAGATTTTTTATGAAAAGAGATTCTTTTTTTAAAATGATTTTTGACTATTTGAATGTTTTTAGTTTTTTGATTAATTAATTAAAAAAACTAAGCATGATTAAATAAAACTAACGCGAGAGTTTTCATAACGATGTTGAATCGAAATGAAACTCCTCTTTTCCTTGGAATTTCTACGCTAATATTTTTGGTGTTTTCGTTTTTTGACATAAAGCGATAAAAAAATAAATATGCATGCAATGCAGGTTTTTTCATTTATATATTTACACCAACCCTAAATACATTCTAATTCACAACTATTAAAATAAATATTGATGCAAAAATTAAAAATGCAATAAAAATAAACTAAGTCCTAAATAAAAAAATGAAACAGAATATGGGGGTGCAGTATCAAAATACAGGGTCAAAGCCCAAGTCCAAACCTGCAAAAAAAGATTAGTGTTCACAAAAAACAAGGGGTGAATCAGGACTATCTGATAGAGATCAGAAGGCCCTGATTTAATCACAAGGGTAATGGAACAGAGGGCGCATGATGATACACCGGAAAATGCACTATTTATTTAGTTAAATTATCATAATAATTCAGTTATTTTTATTTCGATTTGGTAACTTTATATAATAAATCGTTATTAATTCCTGGTATTTTATTTTATCAAATAAAAATCATTCAAGTTGAATAAAGAAGCAAAAATGGACCAAAAAGGAGTGAAACGAGACAAAAAGGCCACACAAGTGCAGCCCATAGGACCACACCTGCGTGGCCCAACTCACCAAATCACACGTGCATACCACCGTCCAGCACTACTTGAATCAATCACACGCCCAGCAAACAAAATCTCCACCGTCCAGCACTACTTGAATCAAGCGGTTCCTGTACATCCAAAATAAGTCCCACATCGGCCACTTTTAATTTTTGTCTCTCGGCTAGTAGTATAAATAAGTGTTAATTTTCTTTCATTTGGTACACAACACTTGACTTGGAGAATTGAGTTCTAGGCTTAGAACCACAAGGTTTTCTTCTCTAACTTGAGAGTTTTATTTTATTTTCTGGTGTTCGTACTTTCGGCCTTTTTAATTCAGGTTCTTATTTTATTTTATCGTCTTAATTATTTCTTGTCTTTATTTTATTACTTTTATTTTATGCTTTTAATTTTCGCTTTTATTTTTATTATGTCTTTTTATTTATTTGCTTATTTTATTTTTATGTCTTTAGTTTTAGTTATGTCTAGCTAATTTAATATTGCTAGGATGTGTAATTAGGAGTTAATAGGGGTTCGGTAGTTATAGTCGTTTGACTTGTCATACCCCATTTTTTGACCTCCCTAAATTTTTCATTATTTTTTCTCATTTTTAGAGCATATTGATTTTTATTGTTTTTATATTATTCATTAAATCAAAAAATGTCAACAAATAGTATTTTATTCTGTTTACACTGCTTAACTGTTTTATTTTTAGATAATTAATCACTTAGCTTTTTGAATTTATGTTTTCACCATATAATTTCTTATATCAATATTTTTATTCCCATTTTACCCTTTTCAAAAATTACAAAGAAATAGATTACTTCTTTTGCAAGTAACCTCATTTTTCTCTTTTCTTTATGATTTTGGTTCACAATCCTATTTTCATTCCTTTTATATTTTATAAATATGCCAAAAATATTTTAATTATATTTTATTTCTATTTATATTATTTTATTCATATTATTCTCATATTTAAAATTCAAAAATTGATTTCTTCATCTTCAAGTAACATTTTTTATTCAAACTTTTTTCACTTGATTCCAAACTAATTCACACACTTTATAAACCCAAAAAAATGACATATTTGCCCTTTATCAATTTACATTTCATTTTTCACATTTCCATGTATTTTGTTAATCCATTTTAATTGATTTTTCACCAATTTTCCATCACATTTAAATCCCACAAATTTCTGTTATTTTCTTTTTTTTTTATATAGAAAAAGAATTTTTCTGAAAATTGGATAGAAGAAATTACTGGCTGAGTCACGGTTCAGTTCGCTCTCTTTAAGACGTTTTGCGGTACTGCTCGAATTGTGCAAAGCAGACAATCAACCGCAATGTCTCCTGGATGTAACAGCCCAGTTCAACTGCTCTGATTGAATATTGCACAGTAACAATCGGAAAAGAACACCTTCTTAAGTGATGCTACAACAACACTCGAATTTAGAATGATACAACAATATCAATCTACTGATACTACAATATCAGTTCGTAACCAATGAAACACATGAACCAGAAAAAACAATATCAGTGTCACACTCCTTAGTTCCAAGTCCTACAAGACCAATGTGTTCATCCCATTTTATTTCCAATCACAATGTTTCAACTTCCACACATTAAATGAACACAATTATGTTCATTTTTCAACAATCCCCCACTTGAATTCAAAAAAGTGTTTCAGAGGTTTCTAAAAGATTATGCATAAGCAAATGTGTCTATGACTTGAACCTTAGCATAGCGAGTAAGAGCCCGATTTAACAAGAGTGACACTTGTCTTGAACTCTATCTCAGATTTTTCTCAAACTCGCACACAACCTTTTCACAAGGTGTTTCTTTTTAGCCCGTGCTTTAATGGCCCTGCACGTTAATCCCGGTTTCATGAACGCTCTAGGAATTCTGCCTCGAAATTCCATAGGAACCGACCTCAGTTCCACATTCACATAGGTGAGTCTATCAAGAGTACTCCTGTAGCTTGGTACTCCACTCATACAAAGTATAGATCTCATTAAGAGTTTAATTACCTCATCCTTTCGCTATCAGCATTTATGCTTTTCTTATTTTTAACTGCATGATCGTTGTTAACTTCCCACAACTTATTATTACCCATTGAACCTAATTCTTGGGATCTCCAGTCTTTTAGGTTGGGTTCCCATCGTGAGAAATTCATATAGGCATTAGTCCCATCTTCACAGATGTATTATAGACTTTCTCTCTAGCTAGTCCTTTCGTCAAAGGATCCACTAAATTTTCATCAGTGCGTACATGATCCACTTTCACAGCTCCTTTAGTGATCATTTCTCTCACTATGTTGTGCTTGCGTCTTATTTGACGCTTCTTTCCGTTATAGAATCGATTCTCAATTTTAGCAATAGCCGCGGTACTATCACAGTGGATCAACACAGCTGGCATAGGTTTTTCCCACAAGGGAATCTCAGATAGCAAGCATCTCAACCAACTTGCTTCTTCACTAGCAGTGGTAAGCGCTATCATTTCAGACTCCATAGTGGACTGAGCCAATATGGTCTGTTTCTTTGATTTCCATGACACTGCTCCACCAGCTATACTGAATATATAGCCACTAGTTGGTTTGGAATCATCCGACAAGGTGTTCCAATCAGCATCGCTGTATCCTTCAAGTATAGTAGGAAATCTCTTATAATGTAATCCGAGATTCATGGTCTTTTTAAGGTATCACATGACTCTCTCAATAGCATGCCAATGCTCATTACTAGGTCTACTAGTAAACCTGCACAAGAGTCCAACGACATATCCAATGTCGGGTCTAGTACAATCAGTGGCATATCTCAAACTACCAATGATGCTAGCATACTCGGTCTGTCTGACACTTTCATCAACCATCTGGTACTTCAGGTATCGACTAACAACATATTTTTTCACACCTGCCTCCTCGGTATCATACTTCTTTTTCAGCGCCTCCCAAACATCCTTAGCAGAATTGTATGTACCGTAATAGTCATACAAATCATCACAGAGACCATTGATGATATAGCCTTTGCATAAATAATCATTATGCAACCAGAGTTGTTGTTCCTTTTTCAATTGAAGCTCTTGGGCTTTAATCTGAGCAGCAGAATCTATTTCTTTTTGTTTTTGAGTCGCTGCATCAGACTTATCAACATTATCACCATTGATGGTGAGTGGTTGATTCTTTGTTCCTGAACTTGATCCTACAAGACCAATAGGAACAGTGGGCATATCCTCATTCAAAACATGGACAACTTTTTTCAAAGTTAAGAAGAAAAACATTTTTTGTTGCCAACGTTTAAAATGGAGACCTTCAAACTTGAAAGGCCTTTCGGTTGCACCAACAGCCGAATTTCCAATAATTTCTTCGGTATCCATAGCAGTTTTGAAAAACGTCTTAAAATTGTTATTTTCTTTTTTTTTTTTTTATATTGAAAAAGAATTTTTCCGAAAATTGGATAGAAGAAATTACTGGCTGAGTCGCAGTTCAGTACGCTCTCTTTAAGACGTTTTGCGGTACTGCTCGAATTGTGCAAAGCAGACAATCAACCGCAATGTCTCCAGAATGAAACAGCCCAGTTCAACTGCTCCGATTGAATATTGCACAGTAACAATCGAAAAAGAACACCTTCTTAAGTGATGCTACAACAACACTCGAATTTAGAATGATACAACAATATCAATCTACTGATACTACAATATCAGTTCGTAACCAATGAAACACATGAACCAGAAAAAATAAAATATTTGTGAGAATATTTGTGAGAATATTTGTGAGAAGAAGAGAGTTGTTGAGAGTTTTGTTTTTTTTACGTGTATGTATCAAAGTATGTGTTGTGTGTTATATAAGAAAAAACTCAAACGCAAGGAACCGATCAAAGGAATAGTAACGTAGGGGACAACATTATGTCATGCATTATGTGTGGATTAATTGAGAATCATATCACCAACGGAAATGAAACAAAGTGTGGCACAAGTGGTAGATGCTTGGGCCCCTTAACCATTTGGTCTTGGGTTCGATCCCTGGCCGGTGCGTATGGAAAAACATTTGTTGGGAGAGGTCAACCCCTTAAATGGATCTCAGTTACCTCGAGGGGATTAGTATCTGCAGTTGCGCGCGGAGGATACCTTTGGTTTACCAAAAAAAAAAAAATAACACTCTTCAGTGAGGAGAGAGAACACACACGAAATTCATTCACAAAAATCAGATCAAAATCAATTCCCATTTCTCTCCATTTTCACCCTTTTTCTCAAAATTCATTTTCTTCATAAACCTCAATAAAACCTCAATTTCTTCAATAAATTAGCTTCAAAACACTTCCAGTAACCATTTCCTAACCCAAAACACCAAATCCAATCTCATAATTACGAGTTCAAATCACCACAAAAAAGCTCAAAAAAGTGTTAATCCATTTGAACAATTCAAAGCTTCTCAAAGATTTCTATCACTTGATTTACACTCATAAACATTCTCTGAAGCTATTCCAATGCTCAATTTGAGTTAATTCAAACCAAATCTCACGTTGCCATTTTTGAATGTTCTTCACTTTTCTTCTTCGTGATTCACGTTTCAGGCTTCAAAATCAAGATCTAACCATTGATTCATGACTAGGACCAAAAAAAAAGTAGGTTTGAACTTTGTTTCGAACGATTTGAGCCATTATTGGTGATTCTGGGTTTTTTTGGAATTGGAAGGGATGAAGGTGGTAGCTACGACCGTTTTTTCGTAGCATAATCGTAGCCGTTTCGTAGCAAATCGCGTGTCCTTCGTCCTGCAGCCACGCGTTACCCAGATTCGTTCTCGCTCGTCCGATCTCCAGGACATAACGCGTCCGTTGGATCATTTTACAACCAGATCCTGCGCTTGCCGAAGCGCGTTCCACCGTAGATTTCTTTCCCTGCGTCACACCAGATCCTTCAGGCCGCCTGCTGGACGCACGTTGGACCTGGGCCTGACTTGTGAGCTTTTACTTTCCACACCCCCCTTTTATTTCGTTTTAATATTTGCACCCCTGCCTATTTTAATTTTTATTTTAGCTTTTGAGATAATTGCTTTTGATATAATCATGTTTTGGGCTATGTTTTCTGTTTTATCATGAAATTAATTTTTGATTGATTATTTTTCTATTTTTAAATATTTATTTAATTATTTATCTCTTAATTAAGTTATTAATTAGTTAATTATTGTTTAATTTGTTTTATTTATGAACTAATGATACAAGTTGCTTGGCATATGTTTGTTTAAGCTATTTTAGCCTATTAAGCACAAAGTTGAAGTTTACTCTAATTTTTTCCATTTTTTTGTCATTATTTACTTAATTTAATTATTATTAAATCCCTTTTAATGTTATTAAATTAGTAACTCTTAATCTTATTTTTTATAAATCTTTAAGTTTGTTATTAGGAACTATTACTCTCTGCCTTTAATTATTTTTATTATTATTACATAATTTTTTATTTTTTATTTATTAATTTAAAATGCAAAATTCATATGCTAGGTTTATGTAGTTAATTCTTGCTTAGTATTTTTGATTTATTATTATTGTCTAGTTTTACCTTATGCTTTGAGAATATGCTTGAGCCTTGGTTTCAAGTTAGCTCTAGGTTTGTTAATTATAATATGCCTTGGTCTAATTGCTGACAAATACATAAGGTTGTGAAATTCCTGTCATCTATATCTGTTTGTTATTTCACTGAAGATTTTGCTTTGCAAGCATGTTACTTGAGGACAAGCAACTGTTTAAGTTTGAGGTTGTGATGACAGTAATTTATATGATGTTCTTATTATTATTTATTATTAGTTTAGTATTAGTTTTAGACCAATTAGAAGGCAAAAACCTAAAGAAGCAAAGTTGCTTGTCCAAGAAGTCAAGAATTGAAGAAGATGCATGAAAAGAGGCTAAAATGAAGAAACTGCGCAACTTTCAGTCTGCGGATCATAACTTGATCGATGAGTATCAGATTGAGACGCAGTCAGTTGCTTTAGAAAGCTAAGACGAAGAGCTACAGCTTTCGTGTTGAAGCAAAAACGTAATTTTGCAGTCCCATCGTGCTACGGTAGCATACATCGCAGTACGATGGAGCTACTTGTTGGCCAAGACAGCACAAGTTATATTTTTAAAAGGAATCTTTGCATCGTACCACGATGACATGTATCGTGTGACGATGGCTTTTACTTGGTGGTTAAGTAAACTTAACAATTAAGCAACCAAATCCTATGGTCATCGTGCCACGATGGGATCCATCGTACCACGATGTGTCTTGCAGCCCAAGTCATAAAAACTATAAATAGAGCTCTCCTCCTTCACAATTATTCACTCAGAAATTTAGAGAACTATTTCTCTACAAGGAGCAAAGGAGGAGGAGCTCTAGGGAAGGAACTTTCCTCCTTCAACGGGAAAGGTAACTTCCTCCGCAAGGTAGCAAGGTTATTGGTATGCATTATTTTTATTCTTGTAATTTAATTATGCCTATTAGTAGCTAAACTCCTTTAGGTTAGTAGAGAAGATGAACTCCCTTATGAATGCTGGAATTATGTAATATGGTTTAAAGTTTATATAATTTTCTATTCAGTTTATTTATTCTATTGTTTATGTTTTAATTACGTAACCTAATTAAAAGCCACAATTAGGGAACGCTTTTAGGGATGGTGATATCTAGCATTGCGCCTTAGGGCCAGGGTTATCACTGGCTGACAACTAGCATCAATAGGGCTAGTGATATTTAATATTGTGCCTCAAGGCTTGGATTACCCAAGGGTCGGCAACTAACTTATAGGGTTAGTGATCTAGTATTGTGCCTCAAAACCAGCAACCAACCCCGACCAATAGACAATAGCTTAATCACACTAGTGGTTAAAGGGTTAAAGAACTAATGCAACTGAACTTAAGTGACTACATATTCAGAATCTAAATAATTATTATAGGAATGTGACAACGTGTCCTACGCGAGGTTTCTAGCTAGTAATTAAGGTTCTTTATACTCGTAATTAGGGTAATTATCTTACGCAGTTATTACTAAATATATTAGTTCACCAATAATAAAAAGGAATAGTCAACGATATAGCACCAACATGAATAAGGGAGGGATTCCAACTACTTAACCTATCTTCTTAAATTGTCTTTCTTTCTAGTTATATTCTCTGTTTCTTGAATCTAAAATTATCCCAACTTATAATGCGGAGGCAATCCCAACAAATCCTAGAATAAGCTTAGTAACCGAGGCGCTGTCCCTGTGGATATGAACTCATTCTACTCAGTAGAGTGTGAATTATTACTCGACGATAGACTGGTACACTTGTCAGACCGTAGTCACAAATCAAACTAAACTGCGCAATTTAGAAGAAAAATGATTAGTGCGGTTCAAACTAAATGCGATTTTTTGCAGTTTTCGGTTTGGATTGGTTCGATTTGCGGTTTTACTTTTGAATTGGTTTAGATACGAACACCCCTAATTGAGATCTATGAAAATTAATTGTATTCAATCAAAATCCATAAATTGTTAATTTGGTTCGGTCTCAATAACATATCAAATAATTTTAAACTTTTTTTAAAAAAATTATGGATAATCTATATGAAAAAAACTTTCAATCCAACAGTGGATTTTGTAAAATTTATATTCATTATAATAATGCAGTTCTTCTGAGATTGACTGCATCATAAGGCTAAAACAACTTGGTCAGAGTGACTTAACTAAAGCACCAATGCTGAAGTAATTAAGTCTAAACCACTTGTGCATATTGAAGATGTGCAGATGCAACATGTTGAACAAGATGTCCTAGACATCTTGTCAATGGGTTCAGAGCATGTTTAGGCAGCATGTCGAACAAGATGTCCCAAGACATATGGGTAGGACATCTTGACCCAGTTCAGCTTAAAAGATAATGCTTATCCATTAAGCACGCGTGTTTGTTCAAATTTGGATAAGGCGCGAATCTTTTAGTAACAAGCTGAGATTAGGATTAATGATAAAGTTTGATATTAATTCTAAGTGTTAGATACGATTGGATTCATATTTAATTTGTGGATAGAGATTAATTCTTTATCTTGTGGAGTTTGTTTTAAAACAAGTTTGTTTTAAAACTAATTCTTATTGATGTGCATCTGAAAGATTGAAGATTATCTGAAGACTTGCACACCTATATAAAGGACTCAATATACAGCTTAAAACTCAACCCACAATAACTGAAGATTGTGAGTCCAAAGTTTTGTACCCACTGTGCAAAACACTTAGTAGCTCTTAGTATTGTTCTCTGATACTTTGTAGCTTTGTGTCGTTGAATGTTGTCGTTCAACAAGTCTTTAAACTTTTGAAGTTTAAGTTTCTTCACTTGGGATTAGTGATTAGAGGGAGTTGGGTAGGTTCTCATATTCAGGGGGAGTTAGCCCTTGGGTAGAAGACTGTTAGGATTAAGAAAAGGTGTTTGTTGTGGTTGTAAGACTAAGTAATAATTCAGAGTAGTAGTGTTCACTTCCTGGATTGGTATCCTCCAGAGTAAGGATGTTTAGCGCCGAACTAGATTAACAAATTGCTGGTGTTATTTATTGCTTTTATTTACTTCAGTACTGCAATAAATCGTGATCCTCATAACTAGTTGTCTAAGACATCTGTACTACAGACACATTGTCCTAGACATTGTATAAGACATCTGTTCTGCCAGATAATAGAATTTCAAATAGTATTCAAGCCTTGTGCACGGCGAAAGACCGAAGTCTTTCACCATAGAGTTCAATGTGTTTTTTGTTCAAACTAAATTGTTGAATTTTAGTTTTCATTCATACAAAAAAAATCATATGTTTTTAATGGACAAAATTTTGACATATTTTTAACATTTTTTAAACATAATATGAACTTATTTGTAGATTTAACATAATATATAAACATAATATGGACACATGCTGAATATAAAAATATCCTAACATTGACAATAACATGAACATAAATTGGTCATCAGGGACTAAAAACAAAACTCGAAGTTTTTGGATGAAAATATGTAATTTTTTTTAAGTAAAAGAGGAAATAAAATAAATAAAAACAGAGTGATACATATACCGGGGGGACATAAAACCTGACCCAACTACATCCCAAACGAGAATACATCGTGATCAATCATACCGGGTGTAATAGCCCTAATCAATCGTAACAAGAAATTATTTTATAGGAACAAAAGAAAAATTCGTTATTTTATAGAGACGAGAAACATATTTAACCCTTTTTTAATAAAGAATATATTAAAAGGAAAGTTAAGAAAATCAATATGGTAATATTTTCTTGAAATGTTTTTATTCCGTTTTAATTATTTTTTACAAGAAATTTTTATTGAAATTAAATTATTTTACAAGATTTTTTGTCCAATAATTTATTGTCTGAACTCACATCAGGACAACCTCCAAATTTTTGGAGGCTATGTGTAAAATGTAAAAGTGGAGCTTATTTTTTAAATAAAAAAAATCATCGATCTAAATTCCAAATAACATTAAAAAAAAATCATTCTTGTTAGTGTTACGTGTAAGATCCCAATTTTCGTGCCACAGTATATTTTACTTCACTTAAAATCTCAATATTTTATTTCTTTATAATTTGGTCCTTTTTGCCGTGTTTAATATATTATTGATTTTAAAAGTTTTTCATTTAAATTTTTAAAGAGTTTAGAAAGTGATAGATTTTGTTATAAGAAAAACAATTATTTTAATCTCATAGTATGATAAAATATTTAAACAAACAAATTAAGACTCTTGTTCTACATATGTTGGCACATATATATATATTGATTTCAAATGCCTAACATATGTGTTTATTTTATAAGCTATATATGATGTGAAAATTTTGAACTACATACCATTTCTACTTGAAATTACGTACGAAACTTTTATAGCTACACTAGTATAATATATGTGCGTATGCATGGATCGCGATGTTGCCGCAATTGTTTTTGATAGAGTGGAATTAGTCCCGTTATAAAAATATTTGCCAGTGTGTGTGTATATATATATATGTATATATGAATAATATTAAACTTGTTGAGATGATATTTTTCATTTTAATAGTAGCAATTTGTCGCGGTGATTTTTGGATATCAAGCTATTGAAGAGCATTGAATCGCAAATTTTAAGTACACCACCGATCTTTTATTTTTCCAAGGAAAAGAGAAAAAGTTCGAAATAACCCTAATTATTAAGAGATTAAAGGTTCAGGGGTTAGTTACGTAAAGAGAAGATATTAGCACCATAAACGTCTATAGTACTCTATAGGAACCTCTTGTTTTATTTTACTTTGTGCTAAAACTAATTTGCTTGTTAGAAAAAAAATATGTACATAAATAAAAGTCTAAAGTGTTAATTGAAAAAGAAAAGAGAAAATGTTTTTGTTATTTTTATTGATTTGGGACACGAGGTCTTTTGCACTCCGTATCCGCGAAGGGATCAAAATCTCGTAAATCGGGGTAAAAATTGTGAAACTTGTTTGTTGATGTTTTTTAGTTTTTGAAAATGTTTTTAAAATAAAAAACCAAGTTTCAAAAGTATTTTTGAATGTGTTTTTGTATTTTTTTTATTTTTGAGAAAAAAAGTTCAATATGTTTACATGAATTAAAAGTTTATTAAGAAAAAGTTTTAAAAAAAGTCTCTAGACGAGAGTCGAGATTTTTTATGAAAAGAGATTCTTTTTTTAAAATGATTTTTGACTATTTGAATGTTTTTAGTTTTTTGATTAATTAATTAAAAAAACTAAGCATGATTAAATAAAACTAACGCGAGAGTTTTCATAACGATGTTGAATCGAAATGAAACTCCTCTTTTCCTTGGAATTTCTACGCTAATATTTTTGGTGTTTTCGTTTTTTGACATAAAGCGATAAAAAAATAAATATGCATGCAATGCAGGTTTTTTCATTTATATATTTACACCAACCCTAAATACATTCTAATTCACAACTATTAAAATAAATATTGATGCAAAAATTAAAAATGCAATAAAAATAAACTAAGTCCTAAATAAAAAAATGAAACAGAATATGGGGGTGCAGTATCAAAATACAGGGTCAAAGCCCAAGTCCAAACCTGCAAAAAAAGATTAGTGTTCACAAAAAACAAGGGGTGAATCAGGACTATCTGATAGAGATCAGAAGGCCCTGATTTAATCACAAGGGTAATGGAACAGAGGGCGCATGATGATACACCGGAAAATGCACTATTTATTTAGTTAAATTATCATAATAATTCAGTTATTTTTATTTCGATTTGGTAACTTTATATAATAAATCGTTATTAATTCCTGGTATTTTATTTTATCAAATAAAAATCATTCAAGTTGAATAAAGAAGCAAAAATGGACCAAAAAGGAGTGAAACGAGACAAAAAGGCCACACAAGTGCAGCCCATAGGACCACACCTGCGTGGCCCAACTCACCAAATCACACGTGCATACCACCGTCCAGCACTACTTGAATCAATCACACGCCCAGCAAACAAAATCTCCACCGTCCAGCACTACTTGAATCAAGCGGTTCCTGTACATCCAAAATAAGTCCCACATCGGCCACTTTTAATTTTTGTCTCTCGGCTAGTAGTATAAATAAGTGTTAATTTTCTTTCATTTGGTACACAACACTTGACTTGGAGAATTGAGTTCTAGGCTTAGAACCACAAGGTTTTCTTCTCTAACTTGAGAGTTTTATTTTATTTTCTGGTGTTCGTACTTTCGGCCTTTTTAATTCAGGTTCTTATTTTATTTTATCGTCTTAATTATTTCTTGTCTTTATTTTATTACTTTTATTTTATGCTTTTAATTTTCGCTTTTATTTTTATTATGTCTTTTTATTTATTTGCTTATTTTATTTTTATGTCTTTAGTTTTAGTTATGTCTAGCTAATTTAATATTGCTAGGATGTGTAATTAGGAGTTAATAGGGGTTCGGTAGTTATAGTCGTTTGACTTGTCATACCCCATTTTTTGACCTCCCTAAATTTTTCATTATTTTTTCTCATTTTTAGAGCATATTGATTTTTATTGTTTTTATATTATTCATTAAATCAAAAAATGTCAACAAATAGTATTTTATTCTGTTTACACTGCTTAACTGTTTTATTTTTAGATAATTAATCACTTAGCTTTTTGAATTTATGTTTTCACCATATAATTTCTTATATCAATATTTTTATTCCCATTTTACCCTTTTCAAAAATTACAAAGAAATAGATTACTTCTTTTGCAAGTAACCTCATTTTTCTCTTTTCTTTATGATTTTGGTTCACAATCCTATTTTCATTCCTTTTATATTTTATAAATATGCCAAAAATATTTTAATTATATTTTATTTCTATTTATATTATTTTATTCATATTATTCTCATATTTAAAATTCAAAAATTGATTTCTTCATCTTCAAGTAACATTTTTTATTCAAACTTTTTTCACTTGATTCCAAACTAATTCACACACTTTATAAACCCAAAAAAATGACATATTTGCCCTTTATCAATTTACATTTCATTTTTCACATTTCCATGTATTTTGTTAATCCATTTTAATTGATTTTTCACCAATTTTCCATCACATTTAAATCCCACAAATTTCTGTTATTTTCTTTTTTTTTTATATAGAAAAAGAATTTTTCTGAAAATTGGATAGAAGAAATTACTGGCTGAGTCACGGTTCAGTTCGCTCTCTTTAAGACGTTTTGCGGTACTGCTCGAATTGTGCAAAGCAGACAATCAACCGCAATGTCTCCTGGATGTAACAGCCCAGTTCAACTGCTCTGATTGAATATTGCACAGTAACAATCGGAAAAGAACACCTTCTTAAGTGATGCTACAACAACACTCGAATTTAGAATGATACAACAATATCAATCTACTGATACTACAATATCAGTTCGTAACCAATGAAACACATGAACCAGAAAAAACAATATCAGTGTCACACTCCTTAGTTCCAAGTCCTACAAGACCAATGTGTTCATCCCATTTTATTTCCAATCACAATGTTTCAACTTCCACACATTAAATGAACACAATTATGTTCATTTTTCAACAATCCCCCACTTGAATTCAAAAAAGTGTTTCAGAGGTTTCTAAAAGATTATGCATAAGCAAATGTGTCTATGACTTGAACCTTAGCATAGCGAGTAAGAGCCCGATTTAACAAGAGTGACACTTGTCTTGAACTCTATCTCAGATTTTTCTCAAACTCGCACACAACCTTTTCACAAGGTGTTTCTTTTTAGCCCGTGCTTTAATGGCCCTGCACGTTAATCCCGGTTTCATGAACGCTCTAGGAATTCTGCCTCGAAATTCCATAGGAACCGACCTCAGTTCCACATTCACATAGGTGAGTCTATCAAGAGTACTCCTGTAGCTTGGTACTCCACTCATACAAAGTATAGATCTCATTAAGAGTTTAATTACCTCATCCTTTCGCTATCAGCATTTATGCTTTTCTTATTTTTAACTGCATGATCGTTGTTAACTTCCCACAACTTATTATTACCCATTGAACCTAATTCTTGGGATCTCCAGTCTTTTAGGTTGGGTTCCCATCGTGAGAAATTCATATAGGCATTAGTCCCATCTTCACAGATGTATTATAGACTTTCTCTCTAGCTAGTCCTTTCGTCAAAGGATCCACTAAATTTTCATCAGTGCGTACATGATCCACTTTCACAGCTCCTTTAGTGATCATTTCTCTCACTATGTTGTGCTTGCGTCTTATTTGACGCTTCTTTCCGTTATAGAATCGATTCTCAATTTTAGCAATAGCCGCGGTACTATCACAGTGGATCAACACAGCTGGCATAGGTTTTTCCCACAAGGGAATCTCAGATAGCAAGCATCTCAACCAACTTGCTTCTTCACTAGCAGTGGTAAGCGCTATCATTTCAGACTCCATAGTGGACTGAGCCAATATGGTCTGTTTCTTTGATTTCCATGACACTGCTCCACCAGCTATACTGAATATATAGCCACTAGTTGGTTTGGAATCATCCGACAAGGTGTTCCAATCAGCATCGCTGTATCCTTCAAGTATAGTAGGAAATCTCTTATAATGTAATCCGAGATTCATGGTCTTTTTAAGGTATCACATGACTCTCTCAATAGCATGCCAATGCTCATTACTAGGTCTACTAGTAAACCTGCACAAGAGTCCAACGACATATCCAATGTCGGGTCTAGTACAATCAGTGGCATATCTCAAACTACCAATGATGCTAGCATACTCGGTCTGTCTGACACTTTCATCAACCATCTGGTACTTCAGGTATCGACTAACAACATATTTTTTCACACCTGCCTCCTCGGTATCATACTTCTTTTTCAGCGCCTCCCAAACATCCTTAGCAGAATTGTATGTACCGTAATAGTCATACAAATCATCACAGAGACCATTGATGATATAGCCTTTGCATAAATAATCATTATGCAACCAGAGTTGTTGTTCCTTTTTCAATTGAAGCTCTTGGGCTTTAATCTGAGCAGCAGAATCTATTTCTTTTTGTTTTTGAGTCGCTGCATCAGACTTATCAACATTATCACCATTGATGGTGAGTGGTTGATTCTTTGTTCCTGAACTTGATCCTACAAGACCAATAGGAACAGTGGGCATATCCTCATTCAAAACATGGACAACTTTTTTCAAAGTTAAGAAGAAAAACATTTTTTGTTGCCAACGTTTAAAATGGAGACCTTCAAACTTGAAAGGCCTTTCGGTTGCACCAACAGCCGAATTTCCAATAATTTCTTCGGTATCCATAGCAGTTTTGAAAAACGTCTTAAAATTGTTATTTTCTTTTTTTTTTTTTTATATTGAAAAAGAATTTTTCCGAAAATTGGATAGAAGAAATTACTGGCTGAGTCGCAGTTCAGTACGCTCTCTTTAAGACGTTTTGCGGTACTGCTCGAATTGTGCAAAGCAGACAATCAACCGCAATGTCTCCAGAATGAAACAGCCCAGTTCAACTGCTCCGATTGAATATTGCACAGTAACAATCGAAAAAGAACACCTTCTTAAGTGATGCTACAACAACACTCGAATTTAGAATGATACAACAATATCAATCTACTGATACTACAATATCAGTTCGTAACCAATGAAACACATGAACCAGAAAAAATAAAATATTTGTGAGAATATTTGTGAGAATATTTGTGAGAAGAAGAGAGTTGTTGAGAGTTTTGTTTTTTTTACGTGTATGTATCAAAGTATGTGTTGTGTGTTATATAAGAAAAAACTCAAACGCAAGGAACCGATCAAAGGAATAGTAACGTAGGGGACAACATTATGTCATGCATTATGTGTGGATTAATTGAGAATCATATCACCAACGGAAATGAAACAAAGTGTGGCACAAGTGGTAGATGCTTGGGCCCCTTAACCATTTGGTCTTGGGTTCGATCCCTGGCCGGTGCGTATGGAAAAACATTTGTTGGGAGAGGTCAACCCCTTAAATGGATCTCAGTTACCTCGAGGGGATTAGTATCTGCAGTTGCGCGCGGAGGATACCTTTGGTTTACCAAAAAAAAAAAAATAACACTCTTCAGTGAGGAGAGAGAACACACACGAAATTCATTCACAAAAATCAGATCAAAATCAATTCCCATTTCTCTCCATTTTCACCCTTTTTCTCAAAATTCATTTTCTTCATAAACCTCAATAAAACCTCAATTTCTTCAATAAATTAGCTTCAAAACACTTCCAGTAACCATTTCCTAACCCAAAACACCAAATCCAATCTCATAATTACGAGTTCAAATCACCACAAAAAAGCTCAAAAAAGTGTTAATCCATTTGAACAATTCAAAGCTTCTCAAAGATTTCTATCACTTGATTTACACTCATAAACATTCTCTGAAGCTATTCCAATGCTCAATTTGAGTTAATTCAAACCAAATCTCACGTTGCCATTTTTGAATGTTCTTCACTTTTCTTCTTCGTGATTCACGTTTCAGGCTTCAAAATCAAGATCTAACCATTGATTCATGACTAGGACCAAAAAAAAAGTAGGTTTGAACTTTGTTTCGAACGATTTGAGCCATTATTGGTGATTCTGGGTTTTTTTGGAATTGGAAGGGATGAAGGTGGTAGCTACGACCGTTTTTTCGTAGCATAATCGTAGCCGTTTCGTAGCAAATCGCGTGTCCTTCGTCCTGCAGCCACGCGTTACCCAGATTCGTTCTCGCTCGTCCGATCTCCAGGACATAACGCGTCCGTTGGATCATTTTACAACCAGATCCTGCGCTTGCCGAAGCGCGTTCCACCGTAGATTTCTTTCCCTGCGTCACACCAGATCCTTCAGGCCGCCTGCTGGACGCACGTTGGACCTGGGCCTGACTTGTGAGCTTTTACTTTCCACACCCCCCTTTTATTTCGTTTTAATATTTGCACCCCTGCCTATTTTAATTTTTATTTTAGCTTTTGAGATAATTGCTTTTGATATAATCATGTTTTGGGCTATGTTTTCTGTTTTATCATGAAATTAATTTTTGATTGATTATTTTTCTATTTTTAAATATTTATTTAATTATTTATCTCTTAATTAAGTTATTAATTAGTTAATTATTGTTTAATTTGTTTTATTTATGAACTAATGATACAAGTTGCTTGGCATATGTTTGTTTAAGCTATTTTAGCCTATTAAGCACAAAGTTGAAGTTTACTCTAATTTTTTCCATTTTTTTGTCATTATTTACTTAATTTAATTATTATTAAATCCCTTTTAATGTTATTAAATTAGTAACTCTTAATCTTATTTTTTATAAATCTTTAAGTTTGTTATTAGGAACTATTACTCTCTGCCTTTAATTATTTTTATTATTATTACATAATTTTTTATTTTTTATTTATTAATTTAAAATGCAAAATTCATATGCTAGGTTTATGTAGTTAATTCTTGCTTAGTATTTTTGATTTATTATTATTGTCTAGTTTTACCTTATGCTTTGAGAATATGCTTGAGCCTTGGTTTCAAGTTAGCTCTAGGTTTGTTAATTATAATATGCCTTGGTCTAATTGTTTTAATTAATTGCAAGTGTTTTATGTTAATTATTTAATTAAACTCACATGAATGTTTGCATGCTAGGTTAAATGCTTGATGATTTTATGCTATTCCCATAACATGCTAGTTTGTTATTTTTTTTTAATTATCTTCACCTTATGCTAGTGTTTCATATTTTGCTTTACCATGTTCATAATCACTTGTTTCGCGCTTTACGTTCGTTATTCATTACATGTTTTACATTCATCACATGCTTTATATTTGTATATGCTTTACATTTATATTATGTTGTTTATGTTTTATATTTATTCTTCATTATTATAATTAGTCATGGTATCTTAATTTAATTCCCCTTTGCATGTTTCCCCCCTGGTTGTATATTTTAATGCGCGTAATTGGCGCAATTTATATTTGTTCATCATTATTATTATCATTTAATTCCCCTTTGCATGTTTCCCCTCTGGTTGTATATTTTAATCGTTACCCATTTTTTATCCAAAACTTGAGGTCAATACCTCTTTTCAAAAATACCAAAAACATGTTATTATCAAACCATTTTCAAAACACTTGGATTTTAAACCAAGTCACATCTTTTTCTCAAAAACAACCTTGGACTTCAAACCAAGTGTTCGCGCCATTCTTTCTCAATCAAACTTCAATCAATCTCTAATTACTTAGACTTTCCTTTCACAAATTTAAAATCAATCAACCTCACTCTTTTTATGCCACTTTGGGCTTTTACTTTTAAAATCATTTCCAAAACCTTAAAACCAATCAACACATTTACTCGCAATTTTTACTCGAACTACGGTGATTTTGATCCCTCGGGTACGTAGTGCAAAAGGCTCTAAGTCTTTCCAAATCACACAAAATAACAAAAACATTTTTCTCTTATCTTAATCACATAAAATAACAAAAAAAAAAATTCTTTTACAAACTTAACTCATTTTCTTAGTCAAATCCTCTTTTCTCAATCACCACTCTATTTCCCTAAATCTTGTACAGTTTGCAAACAATTAAAATCAAGCGCATAGATTAAATAATACAAGAGGTTCCTATAGGATACTATAGATACCTAGGGTGCTAATACCTTCCCTTCGTATAACCAACCCCCTTACCTCGATCTCTTTAGGGTATTTAACGGACTTTCTTCCTTCTTCGGAAAAATAAAGCTCGGTGGTGTAATTAAAAATTTGAGATTCGAAGCTAATTAATAGCTCGGTATCCAAAAATCACCGCGATAGAAATGACGACTTCACTGGGGATCCCCCGAGCGGGTTGAACCTATCTTGTATTCTTTTTATTTGCGCTTGTATGTTTGTTTGTTTATATGTATGCATGTTTTATGTGCTTTATTTGGGAAAATTGCTTGAGTGATATAAGTCCTAACCCGGACTTGAGGGAAACAATAAGATAGGATAGTGGTAGGATCATAGCGACGGAATCGGAGTAGTTCGATTCATGTTTCGCATGTGATATAACCACACTCAGTCGAGGAAGCTCAAAGGTGGAAGTGTTAACATGAGTAGTTATGTTAACGTTCTATTTTTGGGGGACCGACAAGACTGTGGGCCTTTAGAGTTACACTTAACCCATCTTGGCTTTTAGAACGTGGTGCGGTGACCGATCTAGAGTAGTCTTGGATTGGTTGATACGCGAAACCACACCCGAACGAGATTGTCTTGCGAATATTATTGGATCGGGAGTAGTTCCGTAAACCGATAATATCCAAAAGACGGTTTATAACTTTGGGAACTTTGTAGAACCCGCAATACAGGTACAATGCAAACCTTAGTACTCACCATGTGGGAGGGGCTCTTACCATTGGCTCCAACATTTTACCTTAACCCAACCATGTTTGCGCATTATCATTGCATACATGCATTCATTCATAAATCTTTTCTCATATGATATCGAAGGACTTAAATTAAATTTTTTATAAACATTGTAGATGTTAATATTTTAAGAAGCATTAGGAAATTTAATTTCAAAAAGCCAGACTTGTCAACTACTTTGTCAATGTTCCTAAGCTCTGTTTTAAAAAAAAGAGAACTTCCTTGTAATGTGTCAGATTTTCAAGTGTAATAAATCTTATCCACAATGTTTACAATCAATTTAGTATAAGTCTTTCGATATCAAAAAAAAAACCTTTGCATATTTTAGCATAAACACATCATGCATTCATAAGTCTCCAACACCGAGTCTCATACTTCCACTATTCTCTCTGCCTCGGTCAAAGAAAGTGGCCCGGCATTTTTACTACAAGTTTACCCTTATTTACAACACTCAAGCAAGTTAGGAAGATGGAACGTCTCGAGCAAGAGAACCAAGCGCTCCGTGAGCAATTAACAAATATGAAAGGGGAAATAGAGAGGTTAACTGCCATAGTGACTGGTGTTTTGGTTAATCAAGGTCAAGCTCAGGTGTCTGTCCCCCAGCTCACTAGCACTTCTCTGGTTCAACCAACTACTGTGTTCACCAGCCTTTCTCAGTTAACTATGTCCGAAGGACACCCATGGGGCATGCCTCGTAGCTCCATCGAAGGGCTTTACTTTCCTAATTCTGGGGTCCCGACTTCTATTGTGCAGCATACAAGTGTTATTCCCCAACATGTGGCAACTTTTCCTCAAACTAGTGCTTCGGTTCCACCTTCAACGAGGACTCTTCCCACTTCTACAGGTCACAATGTTCCCTATATGAATGAACCCATCTATCATGAAGAACCAATTGGAGATGTAGGGGGCACATGGTCGCATGAATGATCTTCAAGACAAGTTTGATAAGATGCACCTTGAGATCAAAGCTCTTCGTGGGAAGGATTTATTTGAGAAGAAGGCCCGCGACCTCTATTTAGTGCCAAACGTCAAGATCCCGCCTAAGTTTAAGGTCCCTGAGTTTGAAAAATATAAAGGAAATTCTTGTCCCCAAAGTCATTTGGTGATGTACGCTCGGAAGAGGTCTCCTCATGCGGATAACGATCAGCTGCTCATCCACTACTTCCAAGATACTTTAACCGGTGCTGCTCTGAATTGGTATACGGGTCTAGATAGCGCCAACATTCGAACCTTCAATGACTTGGGCGAAGCTTTTATCCGCCAATACAAGTACAATTTGGACATGGCCCCTGATAGCGATGAACTACGAGCCCTGACCCAAAAGGAAAATGAATCATTCAATGAGTATGCCCAGCGATGGAGAGAACTTGCTCCCCAAATTCGTCCACCCTTAGAAGAAAAAGATTTGCGCAAGATGTTCCTTTATACTCTCAGCCCCTTTTACTATGAGAAAATGGTTGTTAGCGTGTCCAAGAATTTCAATGAAAAGTGGAGATAGGAGTACGCTTAGAAGAGGCAATCCGCGAAGGGCGGTTGACAAGAGAAAATGCTCCAGCTAATAATGCCAAGAGGTATGGCGACAACTTTTCAGAGAAGAAGGAGCCTGGAGTTGGTATGGTGGCCCAAGGGAGGCCAAGGAAAGGTAATTACCAACAACATCATGTTGTTGCTGCTACACCTGCTGTCAGTTCAGGAAACAAGCCTAGAGAAAGGTTTGACCCGATCCCAATGTCTTATACTGAGCTGCTTCTCACTTTGATTGAGAGGAACCTTGTTCAAGTTAGAGCACCTCCTCGAGTACCTGCAAAATTACCATGGTGGTACAAACCCAATCTCTCTTGTGCTTTCCATCAAGGGGCACCTGGACACAGTACTGAGCATTGTTTAGTTTTGAAGTCAGAAGTCCAAAGGTTAATTCGGGATAATATCCTCTCCTTCAAGGATTCAGACACAAATGTGCCAGTTAATTCTGTTAGACTACTTGGCTAACCACTTAGAAGGGGGGGTTGAATAAGTGGCCCTTTTAAACAATGTTGATTTTAAAAATTTAGTTCAAAAGGTACGCGCGGAAGCACCACCGGATCGGTAGTCTCTTTGCACCCGATTGATCACTGGAAATGTAGTATAGCCTTGAACGTGCGATGATAATGGATAAGAAACGACCGTGTGCAAAATATTCAAATTAAACAATCCAATAACACAGTCCAATCAAGTTACGAGAATTCAAAGCTAATCCAATCACAATCAAGATATTTATCAATTGAATTTTGGGGCACACTTACGAACACGAAAATTCAATTGAATCGAAAATTAAAGCAATTACGTAAAGTAAAAGATTAAGGAAGAAAGACACAAACGATTGATTAGGGAGTTCCCAACGGCTTTCGTGTCGTCCTCACGGTCGGCCGGGTACGTCTCCCCCCAAATAACCAAACGGGTTATTTGAGCGTTTATTGATTAAAAACGATTGAACTATAGTGCACAATTTACAAAGACTCCAATAACCCTATATCGAATCTAATGCAAACTATGCGTAATAACCTCAACAAGTAATGAAGCTTCTCCCTCTGATTCCAACGATCCTAACCGTGCGCAAATCCTCGCACCGATCGTCCAGCTGAGTACCTCGCTTCTTCGTTGTTGATCCTTCAAGATATCGCACAATCTTGAATCCTCAACAAAACCCAAACCTTATTCACAAATCAACTCGATCACGCCTTTGATTCACCGCAAGCCGTACCGAACGTTATCGATCAAATGTACAACCTTTATCCGAATGATCCCATACCCACTCTGCAATGAACTGCAATTTGATGGAAGATGATGATCTTGTGAAGAATAACCCTTTGATCCAAATTATTCACCCAATTTGAATCCCAAAGAGTTTATCAAAGCTATTTCACTTTCTCACAGGTTTTCTCTCTTTTACAATAACAAAGCACATTGCTATTTATAGAGAAAATTGAATTTAGGCAAAACTGAACAGACATGTATCGATACAAATGATGGTTTGTATCGATACAAACCCTTTGACCAGCGTTCAAATTTGAAAAATTTGATCTATGTATCGATACAAACACGTATGTGTATCGATACATATATCAGTTTCTTGAAATCTTGACTGATATGTATCGAAGCATGCAAGCATGATTTAATACAACATGCGTTCTCTGGTCTTTTGAGAGATATAGGTGTGTATCGATACATGCAAGCATGATTCGATACACAAGTGACTCTCTGTCTCTGAGAGACCAGTTTTGTATCGATACAAGTGATGTATGTATCGATACAAAAAGCACAAAATCAGGCTGAAGTAATTTCAGGACATTTGTATCGATACAGATGAGTATGTATCGATACAAAATACCTAAAAATCAATTTTCCAAAGTTTAAAAATAGTTTTTCGCTGTCAAGTCATTTGTAATGTTGCCAAAATATGTTCTACTTTATTTTCATGTGTTTTGACAATTATTAAAACATGAGGATGAACTGGTGCACTTACATTCTCCCCCTTTTTGATAATTGTCAAAACTTTGCATAAGCTAACTAAGCCTATACCTAATATGCAATAAAATAGCAATATGTATACTGACGCAATTACACCAAGGCTAACAATAAGCACGCTCCCCCTGAGTTGATGCCATAATGCGTTTGATATTGTTGATAACATTCAAGACTCTTTAGCTATTCATCCTTAGCTTGTGCAATCCAAATCTCTCCCCCTTTGACAATATCAAAAAGAAGAAGAGAACTCATTAGAGGTATCAAGTTCAAAAAGTTTTAACCATAGTCATATCGTGCACTTACATTTGTCGAAATGCACTATATGATGAAATTTCCTAATCAAAATAATTACATACAAAGATATGCCAAAATATATGAATGACGAATACCAAATATCATGACACATATGGAATGTAGAACAAAAAACCAAAACCAACTCATGAATATCGTAACACATCGACATTTTAATCAAGTAACATATCCAAATATGGGACGAAATAAACAAAGCAATGCAACAAGTGCATAAACATAACAAGGTTTCCATACAAACAAAATTATCCAAAGTATCAAGTTATACAAAACCAAAATGAATGTTGTCCAAACATGACAACATTAAAATTATCCGTACAACCATATTGAAATAAGCGAAGTCATAAGAAATAACGAAATAAAATTGTTTGAAAAATAATTTTTATGACTTCCAAATAACATCTATGTATGAAACACATATAATCAACAAGGTACATACTTATGTATGTGAACAAAAACAATATCAAAGCACATTATAACATGAGAACACATGTTAAACCATATATGCATGATAAAACATTCACATAAATGAATCAAAGTACCAAAATTAATCATATGAAGATATATGTGTATGTATGCACACAAAGTCACATATAAGAACAAAACAAGCATATACAACCCAAGTATGAACTTAATATAGCATTTGTAATGATTTTTGTTAAAGCCCATTTTAAACATATGAGTCTCAAAAACTTATAAATATTTTTGAGCAAAATTCTTGGAAATGGAGGATTAGACAACTATCAAAGCAAATATCATATTAAGGTAAAAGTTATATGTATATGAACCAATGTACAAACGCTAAGTAAAAAAAATATAAAGGTAAAGGTAGAGAACAGAATCTTCCCTTAAGTGTTAAGTGGAGGAAGTGATCAATTTCCACAACTTTGTAAGTGTTGAGTTGAAGCTTTTATCATCATTTTCCTTGTTCATAAGTCTTGAACTCCATTGTTGTCGGTGTCTTTCGTCAATGGTTCAAGACGATTTCCTACATACTTAGACATTTGAAATAGGTCCCCAACTCATGTTGGGTCCTAGTTGGTTAGTAGCAACATTATTGCTTAACTTAGGTAACCATTGCAATTTGCCTTTAGGTACCAAGGTTTTTCGAGCATGGCATTTTGCAATAGTATGACCCTTGTTACAACAATAATGACAAACGATATGAGGATTACTTTTCTTAGGATCCTTTTCAACAAATTTATACTTTTTATTTCTAGGTTTTACTGATTTGTTGAATTTAGATGGATCAACCGCAAAAGTAATCTCCGGCTTGGGTGGTTCTTTTAGCTTATCTTGTAACTTTCGCAAGTCTCTATATAAGTAAAAGCATCCATCACATCCGGTTCCATCGTTACCGTAACTATCAAAAGTCACAAGAGGTTTTTGAATCATAGACTCTTTGAGGGCTTTCAACTCAAGCTCCGTTTCCGAAACTTTTGCCTCAAGATATTTATTGACTTGCATCAAACCTTTTAGTCGTTGAAAAGCCTCTCGAGTTTCTTTGTGTAACTTTTCAAAAGCGACTTGCAACTCATGATATTCTAAAAGCGTATATGAGCTAGAGGGATTTTGGTTTACCTTTTTAGGAGCAAGTTTCTTACGATCATAGGATGTCAAGCACACATTTGCCAATCCATCTTCACTACTTGAGCTAGAGCTTGATGATGAAGAAGAAGATGAGCTTCCGCTCTCCCATGCAACATAAGCTTTCTTTCCCTTGTCCTTGCTTCCCTTTTTGAATGACGGTGACTCTTTCTCTTTTCTCTTGAGCTTAGGGAAATCCGGCTTGAAATGACCAACTTGGCCGCATTCATAGCATGCCCCTTTCTTGGAGTATCTACCACTATCACTCTTCCGGCGGTAACCACTATCTTTCCGAAACTTCTTAAGATTGTCATCGGAGTGCCTTATCTCATCCTTTCTCACATATCTATTGTAGCGTCGAACGAAGAGCCCCATTTCCTCATCATCGGAATCGTCTTCGCTTGAGCTACTTTCCACTTGCTCAACCTTTTTGGACTTGGATGTGAAGGCCTTTAGAGCAATGGACCTCTTATCCTTTTCTTTTTCCTTTTCATTGTGTTTCTCCTTTTTCCCACCTTTCTCATGCTTTTCCAACAAATTAAGCACTTGTTCATGTTCCGTTAGCTTACCGAATAAGGTTGTGAGACTCAAAGTTGTGAGATCATTCGCTTCTTTGATTGCGGTGACCTTTGGTTGCCATGACCTATTAAGACATCTCAAAATCTTATTAGTAGCATCTTGATTAGTGATTGGTTTACCTAGACCATGTAACTTGTTGGTAATTTTTACAAACCTTTGTTGCATATCCGCAATGGTTTCACCATCTAGCATATGAAACAATTCGAACTCTTGAGTTAAGGTGTTTATTTTGGATATTTTGACCTCATTAGTACCCTCAAAATGAGTAACTAATGTATCCCACATTTCTTTGACTGATGAACAATGCGTCCGTAAGCCCCTCAAAATTGTTCAATCCCAAGGGATGAAATAAGTATATTTTATTTTGTGCCTTTGCATCGTAATTGACCTTTTTTCTTATCATCGTCCGTCCATTGTGCCATAGGCTTATTGGTGACAATGCCATTTTGATCGGTGTTTGTCGGAACAAACGGACCGTTCTCAATAGCATTCCACACTTCACCATCAAAAGAATTGATGTGTATGCACATACTACTTTTCCAATAATCAAAATGGTCTCCATTGAATATAGGTGCCCGATTATAAGCCCCTTTAGGTGCAAAAGCCATGTTTTCTAATAATTGCCACAATCCACCGAATTTTGTGAACAAAATTGAACCGGGATCGTGATACCACTTTTTAGACTACTTGGCTAACCACTTAGAAGGGGGGTTGAATAAGTGGCCCTTTTAAACAATGTTGATTTTAAAAATTTAGTTCAAAAGGTACGCGCGGAAGCACCACCGGATCGGTAGTCTCTTTGCACCCGATTGATCACTGGAAAGGTAGTATAGCCTTGAACGTGCGATGATAATGGATAAGAAATGACCGTGTGCAAAATATTCAAATTAAACAATCCAATAACACAGTCCAATCAATTTACGAGAATTCAAAGCTAATCCAATCACAATCAAGATATTTGTCAATTGAATTTTGTTGCACACTTACGAATACGAAAATTCAATTGAATCGAAAATTAAAGAAATTACGTAAAGTAAAAGATTAAGGAAGAAAGACACAAACGATTGATTAGGGAGTTCCCAACGGCTATAGTGCACAATTTACAAAGACTCCAATAACCCTATATCGAATCTAATGCAAACTATGCGTAATAACCTCAACAAGTAATGAAGCTTCTCCCTCTGATTCCAACGATCCTAACCGTGCGCAAATCCTCGCACCGATCGTCCAGCTGAGTACCTCGCTTCTTCGTTGTTGATCCTTCAAGATATCGCACAATCTTGAATCCTCAAGAAAACCCAAACCTTCTTCACAAATCTACTCGATCACGTCTTTGATTCACCGCAAGCCGTACCGAACATTATCGATCAAATGTACAACCTTTATCCGAATGATCCCATACTCACTCTTCAATGAATTGCAATTTGATGGAAGATGATGATCTTGTGAAGAATAACCCTTTGATCCAAATTATTCACCAAATTTGAATCCCAAAGAGTTTATCAAAGCTATTTCACTTTCTCACAGGTTTTCTCTCTTTTACAATAACAAAGCACATTGCTATTTATAGAGAAAATAGAATTGAGCAAATTTAGGCAAAACTGAACAGACATGTATCGATACAAATGATGGTTTGTATCGATACAAACCCTTTGACCAGCGTTCAAATTTGAAAAATTTGACCTATGTATCGATACAAACACGTATGTGTATCGATACATATATCAGTTTCTTGAAATCTTGACTGATATGTATCGAAGCATGCAAGCATGATTCGATACAACATGCGTTCTCTGGTCTTTTGAGAGATATAGGTGTGTATCGATACATGCAAGCATGATTCGATACACAAGTGACTCTCTGTCTCTGAGAGACCAGTTTTGTATCTATACAAGTGATGTATGTATCGATACAAAAAGCACAAAATCAGTCTGAAGTAATTTCAGGACATTTGTATCGATACAGATGAGTATGTATCGATACAAAATACCTAAAAATCAATTTTCCAAAGTTTAAAAATAGTTTTTCGCTGTCAAGTCATTTGTAATGTTGCCAAAATATGTTCTACTCTATTTTCATGTGTTTTCACAATTATTAAAACATGAGGATGAACTGGTGCACTTACAAATTCATGAGACAAGAGGCATCCCGTAAAGTTAGTAGGCCAACAAAGAAGCTCATTCATAGGATCATTAGACTCTTTTATTGCAATTTCTTTCTTGCCAGCATTTCTTTGCATTTTAAAGTTGTATTTTTTAATTAATGTTTCTAAAAACAATGAGCATGCATATTTTGGAATCCATTCATTCGTACTCACTCTTTTTCTATGTTTTTCACTTCCTACGTTAACGAACTTGAGGGGAGGATGATGTAAACAAATTGATTTAAAATTGCTGATATATGCTGATACATGTTTTCATTAGTAAGACCCGGTTGACGATGTAAGGCATTGTTTCACTTCCCAAACACCGGAGAAATAAGGAGATAATCCGTATTCAACCCCTTTGAGCCAAAAGTTGGTGTTCTTTCTTTACAAAATACAACCCTTAAATCTTGACCCGGGGCAGGGTAGTTTTTCAATTAATTCAATGATACATTCTAATACAAGAGGATACATTTGTCTGAGATACAAGAAATCAGGAGGACCAAAGCTCACAATGTCATGTGGCAGTCACAATCGTCCTACATAAAAAAAAGGGACAAACACAAACATTGCTAAAAAAAAAAAAAGAGCCCGCTAAGCATGAAGCTTAAGCAAAAAATAAAATAAAATCAAGGCATCCCGATGGTTCATAAAACCCCAGAATGGTCCATACAAAAATTAGGGGATCAAAAGCAAGCTTGTGAATAAATAAGTGACTGCCACTCCATGAATCTCATCAAGACGACGACCAAAGGGTCGATCTCAAACATCATTGTCAAAGAAATCCTCTGGATGACCAAAGCGTGTCTGATGAATTAAGTGAATATCTAGGAATGAGGGACATCAAAGAAGAGTGGGTGGGTAAAAACAAAAATTTGAGCCTAAAAATCTTTTTTTTCAAAACCATGAATCAGGCCACGTTATAACCCTCAAAAGACCTAATTGAAATTGGGTCACTTTGAAAGCATAATCAGCAAAACCTTGTTAAAACTGACTCCACCTGTTTGTTGAGTAATTATCTTTTACACACACTACACGTGTTTTCTACAAAATCTTTTTTTTCGATTCCAAAACTTGCATGAACATTATTCTAAAAACACTTTTCAAAAGAAACAATTTTATTCGCAAGCTTATGTTTAGCATCAAGGAGATTCAAGCAAATGATCTAATCAAGAGTGGATCAACTTAAGGTTTCATAATATGGGACAGGTTACCTCGTCATTTTGCCAATCAGGGGCAGGTTACCTCGTCATTCTACATCCAGGGGCATTCTCTTCAAAGATTCAAAGTCAGGATTTTATTAATTTGGGGCAAGTTACCTCAGCATTTTGCCAATTTGGGGCAAGTTACCTCGTCTTCTGCCAAACAGGGGCAAGTCCTTATATCCAGGGGCATTCTCTTCAAATATTCGAAGTCAAAGTTTCCCTAGCCTGGGGCAACTTATTTCAAGATCCTGCCAATAAGGGGCATATCTTTCAAAGATTCAAAGTCAAGGTTTCATTCACTTGGGGTACCTCAGCTGTCAGAGTACTTCCGATTGAAGCATCATGAGTCGTAGAAGCATGCAAAAGAAACAAAAAACAAACAAAAAGAAGAGGAAGAGGAAAATGAAAAAAGCATGGCTGATAGTGGATATTGTGGTTCAGAGTGAGAAATTGCGACTTCTGCCAAATTTCTGATTAATGGGCATTACCCCCAAGAAAATGTTCATTTCGCCATCAGTTGATACTGTGTACCGGGCCTTGCCCCGATGATTTGATTTAATTCATCTACAAGGGTGTTATCCCCAATGAAGAATTGCCGAGTGGTTGTACAAGCTATGCCGGGCCGCTTCCTATCTTACCTGTCCAGTCTTGTCTCGTCCAAGTCTTATACAGTCATACAAATACAAGAGTCATACGTACAATGCATACATAACATTCATAAGTTCTTTACATTCATTCATACATAATATACATGCCATATAATTTATGCATGACTGCATTTTTTTCCACATATTCATTAATTCACTTGTCTTGGTCGTGTTTATTCTCCAATAATAAAGGTGGGCGTGTCATTCTCCCCAAATAGATTGTCAGCCATAAGCAGAAAATGCATATCATTTCTACATTCCCCACCGAGATAATCCACGTGGAAGAAGGTTGCTTCAGTTGTTTCCCAACCGAGTTTATTCCTCATTGGGTATAGAGTCTTGTTTAACTATTTTCTCTCCAGTTCTTTCCTGGATTGAGTTCTTTTTCCAATCAGCAAGTGGCAGTCTCTTTATTTGAGTAGCTTGCATACAAACAATTAAACTTTCACTTTCCCCAAGTGATGCCGTCACCAATGTATCCGGTAAAGAGACGTTAATCAATTTACTTCACAAATAATGTCATCTTTCATGTTGCCTAGGTATACCATCATTTGTATGGTAGTGGGTAATCTTAGTCATTTGTCTAGATATGCAATCTCTCGTCGATAGTAGATAATGTCTGATACTTTCGCATTTACCTTCATTAAGCTATCACTCACATGATAACAAGTAATACCTTCCTCAGTGAAACAATATCATGCCTCCAGTGGAGTTGAATTCCTTTACTTTATGGAATTGAATATCCATTTTGTTATCTCCCTTCACCAGTCGGGTCATTTGCGTCATTCCCTTGTGTTTGTCCCAGTCTCCCCCAGTGATAATAATTTGTTCCTTGGGGCATCTTTTCTCACAAAATTCAGAGCCTCACATTCATAACATCATATCTACAAACCACATTCATACATTCATATCATACAGTTATATATATATATATATTCATAACATACAATTATTCATACCTTAATATAAGCTACATTCATACGCATTCAGTCATAACAAACAATCATTCATAGTGTGATACATACATACACTCATACAAACATTTGTACTTCCATTTTATACGTACATTCATATAAACACTCATCCATACATTCATGCAAACAATTGTACAAACGTTTTATACATACATATAAACATTCATTCATACAACATACAAAAAAAGAAAAAGAATCATTCATACATGATTGCATTGACTATCCAGTGTCTTGCTTCCATTATTTCACAAAAATAAAAAATCATCCCCAGTGTGTCTGGTCCAGAGATGTCTCCATCAATCTTATATTACAAAAAATGTCATTCTCAGTTTACCTGATCCAGGGTGTCATCACCAAACATATCTCAAGTAGCAGATGCTACAAACAATCTTTATCTTCAATTCCCCAAAGAGGTCACTCTCAGTACCTCTGGTCAAGTCAATTTATCTTCTTATCATGTCCTGCCCTCCTACAATGACAGCAAACAAAGTCTCTTCTCCCTTTTATGTCTTGCTCTCCTACAATGTCAGTTGACAGTTCATTCCCTTGATTATGTCCCTACCATATTCCAATGATTGGTAAAACACTGTTATTGCTTCTGTCCGTTTACAGGACTTTACTGCTTTTGTCCGTTCACATGACTTTACTGCTTCTGTCCGCTTACAGGACTTTACCGCTTTCTGTCTTCACTTCTGTCCGCATACAGGACTTTATTGCTTTCCTTGTTATGTCTCGCTCGCCTACATTGACAGCAGACAATATATCACCTTGTTGTGCCTTTACCATCCCACAATGTTGGTAGACACTGTCTTTACTTCTGTCCGTTTACAGGACTTTATTGCTTTCTGTCCATTTACAGGACTTTATTGCTTTCTGTCCGTTCACAGGACTTTATTGCTTTCTGTCCGTTCACAGGACTTTATTGCTTCTGTCCGTTCACAGGACTTTACCGCTTATGTCCGTTCACAGGACTTTACCGCTTCTGTCCGTTTACAAGACTTTATTGCTTCTGTCCGCTCACAGGACTTTATTGCTTCTGTCCGTTTACAGGACTTTATCGCCTTCTGTCCGTTCACAGGACTTTATTGCTTTCTGTCCGCATACAGGATTTTACTGCTTTTTGTCTTCATCATTCTTGTTCCGCAGTGAACTCGTCTCTTTCCCAGTCAGATAACTCTCGTCGTCTTACATTTTCAACACTCACCAGTATAACATTCATAACATTGCATCATAGCTTTTTTCAGTATTGTCGGTCAAAAAATGGCGTACTCTGTATTTAAGTCTCTTCTACCGTCTATTCAAAAACAAAAAACATCAAAATTTCTTTTTCTTTTTTCAAATCTCCGGTAGAAGAAACTTAAATAGGGGCATCTGTCATACCCCATTTTTTGACCTAAAAATAGTATTTTATTCTGCTTACGCTGCTTAACTGTTTTATTTTTATATAATTAATCACTTAGCTTTTTGAATTTATGTTTTCACCATATAATTTCTTATATCAATATTTACACATAAATAATTTTTTATTCCCATTTTACCCTTTTCAAAAATTACAAAGAAATAGATTACTTCTTTTACAAGTAACCTCATTTTTCTCTTTTCTTTATGATTTTGGTTCACAATCCTATTTTCATTCCTTTTATATTTTATAAATATGCCAAAAATATTTTAATTATATTTTATTTCTATTTATATTATTTTATTCATATTATTCTCATATTTAAAATTCAAAAATTGATTTCTTCATCTTCAAGTAACCTTTTTTATTCAAACTTTTTTCACTTGATTCCAAACTAATTCACACACTTTATAAACCCAAAAAAATGACATCTTTGCCCTTTATCAATTTACATTTCATTTTTCACATTTCCATGTATTTTGTTAATCCATTTTAATTGATTTTTCACCAAATTTCCATCACATTTAAATCCCACAAATTTCTCTTGATCCTTATCTCTTCAATTGATCCTAGCATATTCCTTTGCATCACAGCTCATCATAGCACAACATGTGCTCTCATTTTTTTGATCAAAAACCCACAAATATCTCATAATACAAAACTCAAAAAATACCCTTTGTTCTTATCCAATTGAAGGCAATTCTTAACCTAATTTTTCACTACAAATAACACTATTCAGTGAGGAGAGAGAACACACACGAAATTCATTCACAAAAATCAGATCAAAATAAATTCCCATTTCTCTCCATTTTTACCCTTTTTCTCAAAATTCATTTTCTTCATAACCCTCAATAAAACCCTAATTTCTTCAATAAATTAGCTTCAAAACACTTCCAGTAACCATTTCCTAACCCAAAACACCAAATCCAATCTCATAATTACGAGTTCAAATCACCACAAAAAAGCTCAAAAAAGTGTTAATCCATTTGAACAATTCAGAGCTTCTCAAAGATTTCTATCACTTGATTTACACTCATAAACATTCTCTGAAGCTATTCCAATGCTCAATTTGAGTTAATTCAAACCAAATCTCACGTTGCCATTTTTTAATGTTCTTCACTTTTCTTCTTCGTGATTCACGTTTCAAGCTTCAAAATCAAGATCTAACCATTGATTCATGACTAGGACCAAAAAACAAGTAGGTTTGAACTTTGTTTCGAACGATTTGAGCCATTATTGGTGATTCTAGGTTTTTTCGAATTGGAAGGGATGAAGGTGGTAGCTACGACCGTTTTTTCGTAGCATAATCGTAGCCGTTTCGTAGCAAATTGTGTGTCCTTCGTCCTGCAGCCACACGTTACCCAAATTCGCTCTCGCTCATCCGATCTCCAGGACATAACGCGTCCGTTGGATCATTTTACAACCAGATCCTGCGCTTGCTGAACCGCGTTCCACCGTAGATTTCTTTCCCTGCGTCACACCGGATCCTTCAGGCCGCCTGCTGGACGAACGTTGGGCCTGGGCCTGACTGGTGAGCTTTTACTTTCCACACCCCCCTTTTATTTCGTTTTGATATTTGCACCCCTGCCTGTTTTAATTTTTATTTTAGCTTTTGAGATAATTGCTTTTGATATAATCATGTTTTAGGCTATGTTTGTCTGTTTTATCATGAAATTAATTTTTGATTGATTATTTTTCTATTTTTAAATTTCTATTTTTAAATATTTATTTAATTATTTATCTCTTAATTAAGTTATTAATTAGTTAATTATTGTTTAATTTGTTTTATTTATGAACTAATGATACAAGTTGCTTGACATATGTTTGTTTAAGCTATTTTAGCCTATTAAGCACAAAGTTTAAGTTTACTCTAATTTTTTCCATTTTTTTGTCATTATTTACTTAATTTAATTATTATTAAATCCCTTTTAATGTTATTAAATTAGTAACTCTTAATCTTATTTTTTATAAATCTTTAAGTTTGTTATTAGGAACTATTACTCTCTGCCTTTAATTAGTTTTATTATTATTTCATAATTTTTAATTTATTAATTTAAAATGCAAAATTCATATGCTAGGTTTATGTAGTTAATTCTTGCTTAGTATTTTTGATTCATTATTATTGTCTAGTTTTACCTTATGCTTTGAGAATATGCTTGAGCCTTGGTTTCATGTTAGCTCTAGGTTTGTTAATTAGCGGAGCATATTCAACAGGTAAACCGTGGGGTAGTCGCACAATGTTTGATGTTGAGGACTCTCTTGGTGGAACCACAACCACAGGTACTGGCACTTCCGTTGTGATTAGTTGTGTCGGCCGATTCAAGCTAGTTAACATTTCCAGGACTTGATCCAATTTGCCAGACAGCTGGGTTACCTCACCCTTTAGGAGATCATGTTGCTCTTGCCAGTTCTCCATGACAATTTTTCAAGTGCTTCTAGTCCGGTATCAGTGTCGGGAATGAAGCTGATGGGTTTGAAATGAATGAAAATGAGCTTATTATTATTTTTTGAATGATATGCAAATGCATGAGGATGCATGTGGATGCGAAACTATTTTGATTGTGAAAAGTAAATTGCGTATGCAAAAATTATTTTTCATGGATGCGGATGCAAACATGTAGCAGATCACGTCATGGTGAAGCAGCAGTTGAAGCACACATTCTGAGGTCAAAAAGCTCAAAGTACCTGCAACCCATCCATTTCAGATGTTATTCTAGGGTTATATACTCGGTTTGCTCTTTGGAAACAACGTCGTTGTTGCAAGAGCTCACGACAAATATCGCCAAAAAGTAAACCTCCTCTAGGTGAGATCACCGTGTCAACCGGGTGGGCTGACATCGCGTAATCTTGACACGGGTTCTAGACTGGTTAGTAGAGGCATTGACCTAACAAAGAAGCATTGACAAAGCGGTCATACGTCACGCTTGCCAACACCCCTAAGAAGGTCCCCCCTAGGCGGCGGTTTTCGTGCCAACACCATGGTCATACGTCACATGGGCCAACACTACACAACCACCAACTTATCTCAAAGTTTTTCTCAAGCCCTGGGTATTGGAGCTTTTCTATCATAACCCAACAGATCAAGCCACAAGGGCAAAAAGAAAAAAGAAGAAGGAGTAGAAGTAGAAGAACAGTCAACCAAGCAGATAATAGAAAATAAATAAAAGATAGAGCAGATACGACAAACCTGACCAAAGCAAGCAAGCAAAAACCCCTAAACTAGGCTTAACTCTCAAGAGTCCCCAGTGAAGTCACCAGCTGTAGCGGCTGGAAAATTCTCATTTTTACAATGAAGTCGCCATCGATGTTTATTTATCCCAAAGAGGGAAAGGAAAATACCGCCAAAACCTTTGGTTAGCATGGTTGAAAAACCATGGCGGGTTCGGGAGTTGGTTGTGCGAGAGGAAGGTGTTAGCACCCCTCGCACCCATCGTACTCGATGGGAACCATTCAGAGGTTTAAGGTTGATTGCTTTTAGGTTTAACTTAACTGCTCAATATATGATTATCCGCTTATTTCTACTCCAATTATTAATTAAAAAAAAGGTTTTATTTATCGAATTTGACGGTTGTAGGAGCCCGCTCCTACGTATTCCCAAGTGCAATGGGAAACTCAAAACTCACGTAATTCTGGTAAAAACGTTTGTGTGTTTGTTGTTTTTATCGAATAACGCTTATGTCGCATTCCGCCGACACAACTGTGCTTGTATGCTCGCAATAGGAGGCTTAAGCGTAAGTATGCGTCAGAGGAATGGATAAAACATTACTCGTTTTTTAGAAAGAGGTTAATCAACCTATAGCGTTTAAGTCGCATTCCACTGATACAACAACGCTTATATGCTCGCAATCGGAGACTTAAACTTGTATGTATCAGGGGAATGGATAAAACAAATACCGGGTTTTATTGAGAAGAAAAAGAGTTTAAGTGAGTTGGGTTGTTTTTAGCGTTTTTGAAGCGAGAGTAACCCAATTCGCGGTCATACGTCACGTGTCATGAATCACTCGGGGTCGGAATAGTCATACGTCATATCCACTCTTTTTCACTTGTTTTTTATGAAAATGTTATTTAGTTTTTTATTATGAAAAAGGAAAATCTAAACAGATCAAGCAGTCAAAGACATATGAGAGAAACAATCACAATAGTAATATCAATTAATAGAAACATAATGAATGCAAATGCGTGAATGATAACATGAGACATGAACAATTAAATGCATGATCAATATGGTGAAGGAAAGATGAACAACTATATATGATGCAATAATTAACCAATAAAAGTAAGTAGCGAATGATGAACAAAGTATTAGAAAAAAGTAATTAAGCCTTAAAAAACACTAATCATAGTAATTTATTTCATAACCTAAGAATTAAAGTATGAGACTAACATGGAAACAATTTTATTTGTGCAAGAAATGACTTAAGTAAGCAAAAGAGCTATTCTAGTTCAATTAAGCACTTATTGAATAAGCTAAAAAGTAACCACTTATGAAAGCAAAAGTCAAAAGTTTAAAACTATATGATCTGGAAAATTGATTAATCTAGTGCAAAATATTGACCCAAATATGCTAAAGAGCTTTTGGTTCAAATAAGCACTTATTGGATTAAATTAAAAAGTGATTAAGTTGAAAGGAACTTATTAAAATAAGCTATTAATTTTTTAATTATAAAAACTGAAAGTATAATTAATATTGTGCAACTTATTGAATTAAATAAGCTAAAAAGCTCTTTAAGTTCAAATAAGCACTTATGAAAGTAAGTTAAAAGTGATTCTAGAAGGGGTGCAAAAAGTAAATGAAAATAGGCAGGGGGTGCAAAAGCATTTATGGGCCCAAGGCCCGTTTCACAACCAAACAAACAGAAATAAATAAAAAAAAGTCAGGCGCGTGACTAAGACGCGCGGGGAAAGTGAGCGCGCGTTAGGCGCGTGTCGAACACGCGCGCGTCTCCCTGCTGGGCAGACAGCCGGCGCTGTTTTCTGGAAAAGGAAGGGACAGGCACGGAAAGCGAGACGAAAATGTAAGGGAATGTTATTGGTTTAAATGTTGCACGGAATTTCATGGGAATAAAACAAAAGCTTATGCAAAATGATTGGTATTGTTTCCTTAAACTTTACAAAACCTGAAAACACGTGAAAACAAATAACAATAAAATCGTGGGACCCATTATTCATACAATTTCATCTTCTACCTCACAAAAATTTCCAGAAACACGTAGAACACCAACAACAACACCAAACCCTCATATTAACACTACATGATTCTCAAAACTTAACCAAAAAATTCACATGAATATATCATTTTGCTCAGAAAATTTCGTAGATCACAAATATGAACTTAGATTTTACAGATCATGCATATAAAAAATAATATAAAATCATAAAGTTTCGGCTCTACCACATACAAACTCAAACTAAGGTAGATTTAAACAAATTAGTTCATGGAAAAGCATCAAAGCATGTAAAGTGGAGTAGAGACACGAAAACTTACTGGCTTTGAGCTTTATTTCGGCCTAGTTACCTCAAGCTTTCTCTTTGACACTTTAAGCTTTAATCTACCATTTCCACTTGATCTCTGAAGCTTTGAAGGTGTTGGTTCAGCTACTGGAAGTGTGTGATGAAGGTTTGAAAGAAGAAATTCGAGATTAGATGGAGATTTGAGTGAGATTGGATTTTTGGTAAAAATGGTGATTTTTGAGAGAGTTTGTTGGTGTACAAGGTGATGAATCAATGAAATAGTAAGAAGAGGACAAAGACAGCAGCCACAAAATATGAAAGGAAGAATTAATTGCATTGATAAAAGAGTAACTATTTATACAAAGAGTAAAGTTTGCCACATAGGCCCTAAAAATAAAAACTTAACAGACAAGTTCAAAAAGTACTTAACATAGTAAATACTAAAATACCCTTAAATATAAATTACTTCTAACACCATCCCTTAATTTATATTTAGACAAAACTGACAACACCAATTCCATCACTCAAACGAAGAAATTGATCAGTTTTGATAGCCTTTGTCAACACATCTGCCAGCTGCTTCTGAGTGCTACAGTGCACAACTTCAAGCACTCCATTCTGAACCTGATTCCTCAGAAAGTGATACTTGGTCTCAATATGCTTGCTTCTTTCATGCAGCACTGGATTCTTGGCAAGATTGATTGCAGACTTGTTATCAATCATCAGCTTCAGAGGCTTGTTTACCTTGATCTTCAGATCCTGCAGTAAGTTCAGAAGCCACACAGCTTGGCATGCAGTCACAGCGCCTGCAATATATTCAGCTTCACAGGTTGATAGAGCAACAACAGGTTGCTTCTTGGAACACCACGAAATAGGACCTCCCAGAAATTTAAATAAATATCCAGAAGTGCTTCTTCTATCAACTCTGTCTCCACACCAATCAGAATCTGAATAACTCAGAAGTTCTGATTCAGTCCTTCCTTCAGAGGGAAATAGCACTCCATGCTTCAGAGTCCCCTTGATATACCTCAGAATCCTGACAGCAGCTTGGTAATGGGACCATTTTGGTTTACTCATAAATCTGCTAACCATTCCAACTGCAAAACAAATATCAGGTCTGGTATTACACAAATACCTCAGAGAACCAACCAACTGTTTGAAGGTTGTAGCATCCACATCCTCTCCATCAGAATCGGAATCCAACTTTTGATTCGTATCAGAGGGTGTGATAGCAACTTTGCAATTCTCCAGCTTAAATCTCTTCAGAAGCTCAAGTTCATACTTCAACTGATGCAAAATGATTCCTTTCTCAGAATATAGAAATTCCATCCCTAGAAAGTAACTCATTTTTCCAAGGTCTGTCATCTCAAACTCATTCATCAGAACCTTCTTGAACTTAGCTATCTCTTGTTCAGAACTTCCTGTCAGCAATATATCATCAACATACAAACATACCAGAATCATATTGCCTTCTGAAGTGTGCTGAACATAAACACCATACTCCAACTCACATTTCTGAAACCCTTGTTTCTTGAAAAATGAATCAATCCTCATATTCCAGGCTCTGGGCGCTTGTTTCAATCCATAGAGGGCTTTATGCAATCTATACACCATCCCTTCCTGATTCTTTTTCTCAAAACCAGGAGGTTGTCACACATATACCTCTTCTTGTAATGGACCGTTCAGAAATGCAGATTTCACATCTAAATGCATCAGAGGCCAATTCCTGTTAGCAGCTATTGCAATTACCAGTCTAATTGTTTCGTGTCTTGCTACAGGTGCAAACACTTCAGAATAATCTAGTCCAGGTTTCTGCAGAAATCCTCTTGCTACTAACCTCGCTTTGTGTTTGCCAATTGATCCATCTGGCTTTAGTTTCTGCTTGAAAACCCATCTGACGCTGATGGCTTTCTTGCCTTTTGGAAGTTCTGATAGCTTCCAAGTCTTGTTCCTCTTTATAGCATCAAGTTCTTCTTTCATGGCCTGCAACCAGACTTGTTGCTTAAGAGCATCTTCTGTGCTCACAGGTTCAGAATCTACTAACATTGCACACTGAATAATTTCTCCCTCAGAGTCTACTTCAGTGTCTTGCAACATTTCAAATCCTGCAAATCTTCTTGGGATGCTTCTGATTCTCCGTAGCCTCTGAACTTGTTCAGAAGCACCTTCAGAAATTCTTTCTTCAGAATTTTGACCTTCAGAATTCTCTTCAGAATTTTGACCTTCAGAATTGTCTTCAGAATTCTGACCTTCAGAATTGGCTTCAGAATTCTGACCTTCAGAATTGGCTTCAGAATTCTGACCTTCAGAATTGGCTTCAGAATTCTGACCTTCAGAATTGGCTTCAGAATTCTGACCTTCAGAATTGGCTTCAGAATTTTGACCTTCAGAATTGGCTTCAGAATTCTGACCTTCAGAATTGCCTTCAGAATCAGAGTCAGATTCAGAATCACCATCATACTCAGAGTCACCATCAGAGTCATCTCCATCTTCTGAATCATCTTCAGAGCCTTCAGATTCTGACTCACCTTCAGAGCCATCCTCTGAGATTCTCACATCAGAATTTGATTGAGACTTGTTCCAATCCCAAATTTCAGATTCCTTCACAATGACGTCTCTGCTGAATTCAATTTTATTAGTCTCTGGACAATAAAGCTTGTACGCACCTGTACTGTGGTACCCCACCAGTAACATTACTTTGCTTCTATCATCCAGCTTCTGTCTTCTGGCTTCTGGAACATGTTTATAGCATACAGATCCAAACACCTTCAGATGACTAACACTTTGCTTCTCTCCAGTCCACTTCTGAATAGGAACTATTTCCTTCAGCTTCTTCGTTGGACATCTGTTGAGCACATATGTTGCAGTGGCAACAGCTTCTCCCCATAAATGATGAGGAAGCTTCTTCTCTTTCAGCATGCTTCTCACCATATCAAGCAAAGTACGATTTCTTCTCTCAGCAAGACCATTGTGTTGAGGAGTATAAGGAGCTGTAACCTCATGCTCAATTCCATTCTCCTCACAGAAAGTTTTAAACTCATTAGAATTAAACTCACCACCACCATCAGTTCTGAGAATCTTCAGCTTCTGACCACTCTGTTTCTCAGCCTTCACCTTGAACTTCTGAAACTCAGCAAACACTTCATGCTTGAACTTGATGAGTGTTACCCATGTCATCCTTGTGAATTCATCAACAAAAGATACAAAATACTTGTTTCCTCCAAGTGAAGGTACTGGAAATGGTCCACACACATCAGAATGTACTACTCCCAAGGCATGTTTTGCTCTTGGAGCTACTTCTGATGCAAACGGCAGTCTTGGTTGCTTCCCTTTCATGCACACCTCGCATGATTTTTCAGGCTTCTTGATTATAGGAATTCCATGTACCAGATTCTTTGACTTCAGATTCCCCAAGCTTCTGAAATTCAGATGACCAAATCTTCTGTGCCACAACTCACTATCCTTCTCAACACTTGTTGCACTAAGACATTCAGAGTCTGCAGTTCTAACATTCACCTTGAATGTTCTGTTCCTTCCCTGTTCTGACTCCATAATCAACTTCTGATTACCGTCATACAGCTTCAGAAGATTGTCTTCAATAGTAACTGAAAAACCTTTCTCAATCAATTGACCCACACTCATCAGATTGCTTTTCATGCCTGGTACATACCACACGTTCTGAATCAATGCTGCTTTCCCATTGTTCAAAATGACTTTGACATTTCCCATACCTTCAGCGTTGAGGTATTTATCATCAGCACATCTGATCTTTGTACTCTTTCTAGAGTCAAAATCAACCAACCACTTCTTGTTTCCAGTAAGATGGTTTGAACACCCTGTATCCATATACCACCACTCTGAATTCACATCATCAGATTCAGAAGCCATTAGTAAAACAAATTCACTATCAGAGTCATCAGAACTTCTGGCTATATTTGCTTCTTCTGACTTTCTTTCTTTGTTTGACTTGCACTCAGATGCAAAATGGCCAAACTTCTGACAAGAGTAACACCGTACCTTTGTCTTATCTTTTCCTTTCTGAGCATACTTCTGCTTTCCAGAAGTTGAGGTTTTTGGATTCTGAGCTCCATCAGATCTATTCTTGGCTTCTGACCAAGGCTTCTTCTGAAGCTTCTTCTCAGAAGCTGCTTTCAGAGCCTGCTGCTCTACTTCTCTTTCAGAGTTTCTCTCAGTTAGACGCAACTCTTGTGCTTCTAGACTGCTCTGTAACTCTTCTATTCTCATGGTTTCCAAATCTTTGGAATGTTCAATAGATACAACAATGTAATCAAACTGAGGGGTAAGGGATCTCAATACCTTCTCAATGATTACTTGTTCTGAAAGAGTTTCTCCACAAGCTTTCATCTCATTAGTAATCAGAATTAGTCTGGAGATGTACTCACAAACCTTCTCATTGTTCTTCATGTTGAGATTCTCATACTGTTTTCTGAGGGTTTGAAGCTTTACCTTCTTTACTGACGCATCACCACCGTAACACCTTGTCAGAAGATCCCAAGCCTCCTTCGCCGTCACTGAATCAGCAATCTTCTCAAACACACTCTCATTCACACACTGATGAATGTAGAACAACGCCTTCTGATCCTTCTTTCTTGTAGCTTTCTGCGCCTCTTTCTGCTCCTCTGTTGCATCTGCTGCAACAGGAACGTATCCTTCAGTGACAAGCTCAAGCACACCTTGAGCACCGAACAATACAAGCATTTGTTTCATCCAACGATTCCAGTTTTTGCCATCAAACACTGGAAGCTTGGTACTCATGCCACCATTTCCGTTCATCTTTAAACCTTGTACAGTACACTCAAATCTCACTAACACTCGTGTTTCCCAATCCCACAAAATCAGAAAAAAGTGATTCTGTTCAGATTTTTTTGTTCAAGATTCAACACAAATCAAGAACCAAAAAATCAAACACACACAACTCACGTTTCACTCGTGTTTCCCGTGGATTCGAACCGGAGCTCTAGATACCAATTTGTTGGTGTACAAGGTGATGAATCAATGAAATAGTAAGAAGAGGACAAAGACAGCAGCCACAACATATGAAAGGAAGAATTAATTGCATTGATAAAAGAGTAGCTATTTATACAAAGAGTAAAGTTTGCCACATAGGCCCTAAAAATAAAAACTTAACAGACAAGTTCAAAAAGTACTTAACATAGTAAATACTAAAATACCCTTAAATATAAATTACTTCTAACAGAGTTTTTGTGATTTAGAATTGTGGCCTCTTCTCCCTCTGCCTCCAGCTGCGCCCCCCCTCTCCATTCTCTGAAGGTTTTGGCTTTTATATGTGTTAAAATTAGGTTTTGAGTCTTGATGAGGTGGAGTTTTTTTTTTTTTTTTTTTGACAATAAATGAGGGGGAGATTTGAAAGGGGTAAAAGTGAGAAATCAAAAAATAATTTTTTTTGCATTTTTTGGCTTATTTCAATGAAGTGATGATGTAGTGAGATGAGAATGTTCTAGATTATGAGGTGAAGATGAGTAGAGTTTTTTTTTGTAATTTTTTTTGGTTTATGGGTTAATTGCTCACAAAATAACTAAACATTAATAAATAAGAAAAAATAGAATATTTGAATTTTAAATTAAAAATGCAAATGACATGAGAAAATGCAATTTTTTAGAGAAATTAATTTTTTTTGAATTTTTATGCAAAATGTTAATTAAATGTGAAAAGAAATACTATTTTATTATGCCGGGCAAAATTGGGGTATGACAATGATGGAAATCTGTGAATAAGCTGAAACTCAGATGAAGAATATTATTTTATGGAAGTTCTGGAAGTTTATCAGAAGTTAGGGGGAGTCAGAACCTTTGTATCAGAAGTTTAAACAAACCATCTTCTGGTATCTCTATCAGAAGTTAGGGGGAGTCAGAACTTATGCATCAGAAGTTTGGACAAACCATCTTCTGGTATTTCTATCAGAAGTTTACATGAGTGGTTCTGAACGTGACGTGGCAGTAACTGTTGAGTAACCTCTTCAACTGCTGTTGCTAACGTGTCAGATATTTAATTGAGCTTCTAATACACGTGTTTGTTTGCTATTAGAGAAAGAAGTTGGTTAGTGATGATTGTGTTCTAATTCAATTTGTGAATTGTTAAGTTACTCTTTTACCTCTGTCATTTTAGTTAGTACGTTTTTGCGCGTTTATTTCCTTTTAAACTCACTAACTGTTCACATTCACACACTTGCACACTCACTACCTACACTTTCATTTCTTCTAAAACTCAGAGAAATTTCTTTCTTCTCCCAAATTAGCAAACCCTAACCTTATAACTCAGAATCATGTCGTCTTCATCTAGTAAACAACGACAACAACAACAAGGAGAGAAATTTCTTAATGTCCCTTCTATTGCTGACATTGAAGCCTCAACTCCTGGAGTTCTTACAAAAGATAAAGTGGGTTTTCCCATTCCTGATCTTTTCTTGCTTATCGAAAAAGCGGTGGATTTCGAAGGCATAAGAGTAAATGGAGTAGATGGGGTCAAGGAAGTGTTTCAAGCACAAGGGTTGCTTATTTTCTTGGACATTCTTAATGAACCTGTCTATCCAGAAATTGTAAAGGACTTCTGGATGAAGGCAGAAGTGATTTCTAGAGGTACATCTCAAATAGAGAGTGATGAAGCGTCTCAAGATGATGGAGGAAACGCTGATCAAAGGAAAGATTTGGAATTTTTGGGCAAAGAGATTCGTTCAGAGGTTGGTGGAATCTGTATAAGGATCACACGGGAGCACATTAGGCAAGCAGCAAGGCTACCTTTATCTGGAGTTGCTCCTCTTCCTACTGAAGAATCAAATCATATTATTTAGGAAGAGATTTACTGCAAGCATTCCACTTCAAAGAGCAACAGGGATATGAAACCTCTTTACAAGATGATTTACAAAATTCTGTGTGAGTCAATAATACCAAAACCTGGATCATCTGACCAAGTTTCTCAATACTATAAGACCATCTTATACTACTTGGGAAATAAGGCTCTTGTGAATTTTGCTAAGGTTATTTTTGATCACATGTGTAGAGCCATCAATGAGAGTAAAAATAAAGGCATCACAAATGTGCAATATAGCAGATTTTTGTCCTTTATGTTTCACAGAAGTTACTTATTGCAATCATTAAAGCCGTCTTCCCAGGATATAGTTCTTTTATTGATGCAAATCCATCTATGATAGACGACGCTACAGTGAAGAGAGTTGTGAAGACCTCTAGTCCTTTGGTTATCCCTCAAGTCACCTTTAAACCAAAGAAGTTTGAAGAGAATAAGTATTTCTTTCTTACTACTGTGTCTATGGAAGAAGTTGGACTTATTGCATGAATGCATAAGAAACTTCTGGAGGAAGGAGGAACTCAGAAGTTGGATGACAGACTTGCTACAAGATATATGTTGCCTGCTTAAGAAAAGAAGAGGAAGGCTGGTGAAAGGCCAGAAGCAACAAAGTCTAGATCCAAGACAGCAAGAGGATCCACTCCAAAGAAGTCTGTGAGTACTTCTGGTGAAAAGGATACATCAGAAGTTGGAAAGAAGGTTGTTGAAGAAACCCTTGTGAACCCAGAGCCTGCTGTTCAAGAAGCAGAGGCAAGTGAAGTTTCAAGAAGGCCACCTAGTACTTCTGGCACTGCTGCTGCTGCCCCAGAAGTACCTAGGAAGAAGAAATCAGTAATTAAGAGGAAAAGGCAATTGAAACTGGCTGTTGAAGATCAAGAGGATTTGGAAACACAAGATGCTTTGAGGCAGGTAGCAGAATTTACTGCTAAGGAGGAAACTAGCTGGGATAGTGGTGTAGATGTTGAGCCTAATGCATTTCTGGACACTCCTATTCCTAAGGATGAGTTGGTGATGAGATTGGCAAATCAAGGTATTTACAAAAAGATTAATCTTAAGAATATTCCTGATTATGTCATTAATGGTCCAAAGCATGCTAAAAACATCCCCTATGCTTTTTACCATCCCTTGAGTCAATGAGGAGATTTTCTGAACATGTGTTTTCACTGATTTCCGAAATAGGTGTTGCTACTCCTGCCCCAGTGGAGAATATTGAGCAAGTAGCCTCAGAAGTTAATGAAGAGGTTGCAACTTCTGATGCTCTTCCTCAAAATAGCCCTCATGTGGAAACAATTACTATTCTATCCCCTGTACATGAGTCTATTCACCCTGTTTCACCAAGGTCTTTTGATTCAGAAAAGACTCTTTCTGATCACAACCCTAGTCCTCCTGTTGTTGAAACCTTAGTTGAAACTGCTATACATCAATCATCTTCTGATATTGTTGTATCCAGTATTCCAGAACCTGTACAAGCAACACTACAGAAGCTAGCCTTGGATTTAGAGAACCCCTCACCTCAGAAATGACAACCACAACTCACAAATGTCCAAAATAACTTTCTTAAATCCTTTGAGTAAGTTATTAAACCACCATCAGATCAACAAATCACAATCATTCCCACAGCTACCCTAGACATTCCATCATCATCCTCTGCCCCAACCCCTCAAAAGGCCATCACTTCAGAAGATGTTAAGCATGTGATGATGGGCATTAATGATAAAATCAAGGGATTTCATCAAGATTTGCCTATACTTTCTGTTGCACCTGTCTGAGATGTAATCAAGAGTGTAATGCTCTGTCTGAGATGTGCAAGCAAATGCTTATTGACTATAGTTCTCAATATAAGAAGGACTATATCATGAACATTGCTATGAGGAAGTTTACTGAAGCCAAGATTGAGGAGGCAAGAGTGAAAGAAGCTCAGAGGTTGTATGATGAGAAGATGAAGTTGGTTATGCCAGAAGCAGAAGATCAGTTATCTACTCTCTATGCTAAGGAAATGGAAAAATTTCTTCAAGTGGATACTGAGTCTACAGGTCTTATTGGTAAAGTTGATTTAGAAGCTGTCATCAAGAAATTGGAACAGATATCTGCAAATGCTCTGAAGCAACTACAAGAAAAATTGCTGAACCCATTTAACCAATCTCAACCCTAGGATTCTGGCACATTTTTTTTGTGTTTTTATTACTATGTGTTTTTATGTTTTGTTGAACTTGTTTAATTTTAATTGTTTGAATGTTATAATATTATTGTGGTTAATTATTATGGTTCTATTTATATTGTTCAGAATCTATATATCAATTGCTACATACACATAATTGCATTCAAATAAATTTGTTTTATTCATATAAAATTGCATTACAATAACTTTGCATTTTTCTAGATTTTTGCATTACAATAACTTTGTTCTAAGAACAAATTTTTGCATATGAAAAATCCAGATACATATGAAAACCTAAAAGAAATTTTTGCAAGAAGATGACTTGGAAGAACTAAACCAAAGGGTGTTGATCCAAACTTCAACTTTGGAGCCTGGAACCATTAGCTAATCTGATGATTCTTCTCAACCTCTCAAGCTACAAATTTCCTGTTTTGAAAACTTGGAGCCTGCCTTCAGTTCGTCCTGCTCATCCTCCTGCATATAGAGAAATCTTTGTTCTTTTAAGAACAGAAGATGGTTGAGAAACTTGCATCTGATTTTTGAGCCAAACTCTTCACCATCTTCATATGTTTCTTAGAAATCATATTCCATGTGGTTGCATCTCTTGTTGATGAGATTCTACCCTGTTTCTCCTCTGAAAATTTCTTAAACTCATTTCTTTCAATCACTCTTCTATCCTCATCAATATTTTCTATCATTTTGTTGAAGAAATGTCATGGAAGTGTTGAGTGAAATGACAAAGAGTATGGTGCGTTTTTATAGTAACTCTGGTTGTTAGACGTTACCTCGTTTTTCGTTTTGCATTAAATTCTTTGTGGTTTTTATCATTTTTGAATTTTTGACTTGACTAATTCTTTAGTCACGTGTTTTTAGTTATTTGACTCTTTCTTTTTCTTTTATTCTTTTTGTTTAATGACAAAAGGGGGAGTAAGAGTAAATTAATTTAAGAACACTAACTGAAGCCAAATTAAAATTTATTCATTTAATTTCAGTTATTGAATATTATCAGTTATGATTTTGAAAAGGAAAATTTTTCTATTGAGATTAGAACTCTATACATGATACACGTAAGAGAAGATTGCACTTTTCTCTTAGGTAGATCTGACCAAGGAAGAGAGCTTGCAAACCTATCTTCTGGAAGTCAAGTGTATAATGAAGTTCTGGATTCAATGTTAAAATTTTAAAACTATTTTAATCATTTATTACTGAATTCAGGAGGAGCTTGCAAAACTCATAAACCTGAAGGATGCACTCTATGATTAAAATAACAACCATTGTAAATTAATACTTGGTTTGTCATCAATCAAAAAGGGGGAGATTGTTGGAACAAAGATTGGTTCTAATATAACCCAAATAGTTTTGATGATAACAATAGTATTAATATACAATAAGGAGTACTGATAATTTACTCTAATATGCAGTTATATAAGTTAAAATTTTATATACACTAGAAATTGAAGTTCTGGTTGCTATGCTAAGAAGCGCTCCCAGAAGTTGGGAAAAACAAGTTCTGGAGAATGACATCAGAAGTTGTGGTCACCAGAAGTTGTCAAGTCAATGTCAACCAGAAGTTGAACTCATCAGAAACAGAGTTTACTCCCAAGATTCTGATAATGATGAAACAGCAGAATTTGCCAGAAGAACATTCTATTCTCTATAACGACTATCATCTATATGACAAATTCAGAAGAGGCAGAAGAAATCTCTTACAAGACCGTTATCCTCATGATAATGACGTTTGTACTATTGTACTATCCTTATTTTCCTGATATGGGCGAATATTCGAAATCAAGGCTCAGATTTTATTCTTTACTTGATTTGAATAAGCACATTTCAAATGAAAATATTAGTACAGTACTACGTAGCTGTTTTCATCTTTGTCCGCTCAAATTCAAGACGCTCTAACATCATCTATAAAAGGAGGAAGAATTTGAAGACAAAAACAACACACCTACGAAGAACAAAAGCGCTGTTATACTGCTGAATTTCTAAGAGCAATTTTTAACTTAGATACAACTTGAACTTATATCAAAATTCAGGACAAATAGTTTTCAACTTCTAACTAGTCAGTTTTTGAACCTTAGTTTTCTTTTTAAGAATTCTAAGATAAGTCTTGTTTTAAAAGTTGTATTGTTTTGTTCTAAGAACTCTGATATTGTTTATCAGTTGTTCAAACATTGTTTTTATAATTTGTTTTAGAAGTCTCTTGCTTCAGTTACTTGTGAGCTTGAGCATTGGAAGTCTCTTGTATTGTGTTACTTGAGCATAGGAAGTCTCTTGTTGTTGGCTTGAGCATTTGTAATCTTGTGTGATTATAGTGAAATCCCTTGGAAGTGCAAGGGGACTGGACTACTCTCGGTTTGTGAGAGGAACCAGTATAAATCTTGTGTGTTCATCTCTTCTTTCTCTCCTCTTTTTTTCTTTCACCATCGCCAAAAGTTGTTTGTGTTTAAAGTTATTCCGCTGCTGATTCTGATAAGTTGCAAAACTTAGAAGAAGTTTTTAAAACTACCCAAAACACAATTCAACTCCCCTTCTTGTGTTTTCACACCTTCAATACAGGGCTAAGACTACGTACAAGTTTGAAAGTCTTTCAAACTTGTACGTAGTCTTAGCCCTGTATTCTTTTTGTCTTCCACTTTTGGATTGATCAATGACGAACAGAAGATGGTCCAAACTCCCCCTCACTTCTCGACTGTCCAAGAGAGAAGGCTATGGAGTGACGTGGAAGTGATATGACATTGAAGATTGTTCGTGTTTCGAATAACGCGAATTATGTCGCTACTCTTATGCATTTTTTTAGTTTCCCTTATGAACTTTTCAATAATGTTCCATCTACGTGGCAGTAACACTAGACTAATGAGTTGTGTCAAGAATCTATTTGTAATATTTTGGAAACCTATATTTATGCAGTGGTGTGTTAAATAAATGAGTCTTCTATTTTAAAAGTTTCAAATTTTCCGCAATTTTTAAAAGAAGTTTCAAATTTCAATAATGAGACATAGGTCGTCTCAATTGATACCGAAGCAACACACTCCTATATATTTTTTGAATACATGAAGCGTCTTAGTATTCCCGTGTCTGAGATGTCTAGTTGTATGGAAATAGAAACCCCTGCTAGTGGTTTGATGTCTACTAAAATTGTATGTGCTAAGTATCCGGTGACTATTTTTGGTAAACATTTTAGTATGGATTTGGTGTGTATTCCTCTTAGCGGTATAGATGTAATTTTTGGTATGAATTGGTTAATCTTTAATCAAATTTATATTAATTGTTGTGAGAAGACTGTTTTATTCCCTAAGATAGAAGAGAGTCCTAAGTTGTTGTATGAGGAAGAGGTGAAAGGATTTTTGAAAGAGCGTGGAGAGTTGTTTGCTATGTTTGCATCTTTGAAAGTTGAAAGTGAGGTTAGAATTAAGGAGTTACCGGTGGTACAAGAGTTTTCCGATGTGTTTCCGGATGATGTGTCAGATGTACCTCTTGAAAGAGAAGTAGTACCCGGTACAAGTCCAATATCTATGGCACCATATCGGATGTCAGCATCAGAATTGGATGAGTTGAAGAAACAACTGAAGAATTGCTTGAGAAGAAATTCATTCGGCCTAGTGTATCACCTTGGGGAGCGCCTGTTTTATTGGTCAAGACGAAGGAAGGGAGTATGAGGTTGTGCATTGATTATCGTCAGTTGAATAAGGTAATAATCAAGAACAAGTACCCACTTCTGAGAATTGATGACTTAATGGACCAATTGGTTGGTGCTTGTGTGTTTAGCAAGATTGATTTGAGGTCGGGTTACCATTAAATTAGAGTGAAGGCGGAGGAAATTCCAAAGGCGACTTTTCGTACAAGGTATGGTCATTATGAGTACTCGATTATGCCATTTGGTGTGACCAACGCACCCAGAGTTTTCATGGAGTACATGAATAGGATTTTTCATCCATTCTTGGATAAGTTTGTAGTAGTGTTCATCAATGATATTTTAGTCTATTCAAAGTCCGAAGAAGAGCACTCTAAGCATTTGAGAATTGTGTTGGAAACATTGCGAGAAAAGAAACTATGCAAAGTTATCAAAGTGCGAGTTTTGGTTGAAAGAGGTAAGTTTTCTTGGTCATGTGATTTACACTGAAACTTTCTTAAACTCACTCTAACTCAACTTGATTTCTCTCTCGAGACTATTAATCTTATCATGACATGTACTACCACTTCTAACTTAGTGTTAAACTTGATAGATGAATAAAGAGAAGGTGGACAGTTTTTCTCCCTATGAGCACTAAGACAACAGATCTATATCCCCTTATCTCTTTTTTATGTGTGGAAAAACTTTATCTTGTCATATCCAAGAAAAGGTCTGACCCAAAAAAATGGAAGCCGGTCAAGTCTCCAAGCATGGTCCATCTATTTCTCACATTTTATTTGTAGATGGTTGCCTTTTGTTTACTCAAGCTAAGACCTATCAGATCAAAAATTTTGTCTAGATTATGGGTTTAAAGTTATATTCATGAGTCCAGGTTTTTTCCTTATTCTAATTCAAGTCATGCAAAAGTATCTACATATATGCTTCTTTTATTGACTTTCATCATACTCAATATTGGCATATATTTAGCCTTCCCTCAATTATCTGGCCCAATAAAGAAGCAAGATTTTCACTATATTTTTTATAGAATTCAATTTAGATTAAAAGGTTGGAATAGTAGACTTCTTAATAGACCTTGAAGAGTGATCCTTATCAAATCATTCATCACCTCTATTCATGTCTACTTTATATGGGATTTGTGGATATCAGTTGTAGTGTGAAACAATTTATTTCGAGTGGCAATACTGATTATTGGTAAATTGAAAGACTATCACACTACCTAAGAAGCAAGGAGGTCTTGGCATATGTTCAGCTAGAAATACTAATATATTGGCACTGTTAATTGAAGAATATGAAATAAGAATCATTTTTTTTTTTTTGCTATTTACTATATTCTCCTTAATCATATAACGTGTTTATTATTAAATCAACAAGTTGTGAAATTCTCCAATGTTTATGAACTAGTGTAAATCCCCGTGCAATGCACATATGTAAATATAATTTTTTATTTCATATTTTAATTGTTTAATTAAAAAAATAGTGTTAAATCCATCATAAATTCTTCATTTAATATAAGTTAGGTCGATCCATGCAGTTTATTAGACGAAAGTTAACATGAAAATTTTTTGAAAGGAAACCAAGATGAACTATAGTCTGTATACACACATCTATGTAGAAATTTTCAAACTAAAAAGCAATGAATATAAGATTTCGATGACTATTTAGTTGCAAAATAAGATTTTGTTGCCTATAATATGATGGCATATAAGAGATATAACCGAAGAAAATGAATTCTTTATCCATAATCATAATTGTAATGCTAGCAAAAACTTTAAACAGCAAAAACCAATTCATTCAATTGATAAAAAAAATCAAGTCATTACTCATTCCCTTATATAAAAAAAAAAAACCCTCACAATTTATCCACTATGCCTCTAAATTAAAGAAAGGGTCATGCTAAACAGTGCACCAGATGCACTTGTTAAGCATGCTAAAAATGGAAATAAAAGACAAAAGTAATATAGATAAGACAATTTTTTATACTTTCAAACCATTGAATGCACAATTTCCAAGAAAAAGTTTCCATAAAAACTTACTTAACTAGTGCACCGGGTGCACTATTTAGCATTTTCCTAAAATGAAATGTGATACAAAAAGTATATAATGAATAACATGGTAGATTAATACAAATTCAATCAAGATATAATTGACCATTGTGTCACACTTGGTTTGAGTCCCTAAGAGGACAATTTCCAGCATGACATACATACAAAGAGCATCATCTGAAAAATTGTAACCTGCAATGAACAATTTCAACAAAATGGAATTCCAACCACTGCAACTTTCAAGACACACCAATTTCCTGAGTAAATAACCAAACCTCTAGAGTTCAGAGTTTGCGAGGTAAGTAAAGTAAAACAAAAATTTATTTCAGTTTGTGATCGAACTCAGGTATTTCGTAAATCATTTGATCCAACCAATTGATTACATTACTATAAATTTTACTATAATTTAAAACATATTCTCATAATAGATCATAATGAGCACTCAAACTACATCAATCAATTACTACCTCAAAAATCATAAATCTCATATTCTCCTGAATGTTGTCAACAATCATTGAAGTAGCATAAAACATATTCTCATGATAGATCATAATGAGCATGTTAGAAATACTATAAAACTTGATGTGCCATATCCTAACAGCTTAAGCTTTTGGGATAATCGGTTATTTGACATGGTATCAGAGCTTCTATGACTAAGTGGTCAAGAGTTCGATTCCCGCTCCCCTCACTTTCTAATTAAAAAGTGGAATTTAAGCGTATGGTAGGTGGACCTATGCATTATCCACGCTTTAAACCCAAATGGGCTCTTGCGTGAGGGGCGTGTTAGAAATAATATAAAACAATTGATCGCTCCCCTCACTTTCTAATTAAAAAGTGGAATTTAAGCATATGATAGGTGGACCTATGCATTATCCACGCTTCAAGCCCAAATGGGCTCTTGCGTGAGGGGCGTGTTAGAAATAATATAAAACAATTGATGTGCCATATCCTAACAACTTAAGCTTTTGGGATAATCGGTTATTTGACAGAGCACTCAAATTACATCAATTAATTACTACCTAAAAAATCATAGCTCTCATTCTCCTGGATGTCATTCACAATTATTGGTGTTAAATTAGTTGTATTTCTAGAGTAAAAACGTCTATATCCACCCTTCTTGTCTTTCCTCAATGAAAAAGAGAGGAAAAAATAGGGTCAAAAGAAGATGCCATTTTGGAGTTTTATCAACAATTTGCTTGTGTAGGCGGATATCCTATATTCCTTGAATCTTTATGTGAGGAATTACAAAAAAATAAATTCAATAAAGATGTGAATTAGGAGGGATTGGTCGGCGAAATATGAACCGAAGGCTGAATATTGATATACCTGAGAACAATCCATTTTTGTTAAAGCGAGATATATTAACAGCTGCGGATCATTTGATTGGAATGAAATTTAGAATGTTAATCTAATTCTCTAATTCATAGAAATTTGGTCCAGTAAAATGGACGAATTATAAATCTCTAAAATAATAGAGAGAAATACCGCAAATAGAGCCATTGCAATCGCCATCAAAGGAGTAGTTCCCCACCCCGGAGCTACCTTTCCATATTCTGAATTCAATGGTTTTAATAAATCTCCTACACAATTCAACCAAACAACCAGAATATAGATCATATATTTTAATGTAAGTCAACCTAATTCATTATACCACAAATTTGTGGTCTTCCAGATGGATAAAATTGTATAAGCTATCAGTTTTGGCACAGACCCCTGTAGTCAAAAAATAAATTAACAGATATCAATAAAAGATAAATCATATAAGAGAGTATCATGATTTTCACAAATATGAACCTTGTCTTCATCCGGAAAATTAGTTTATATGGGTGAAGTTTTGGTCTATAAGCACCAGCAATAAATAACAGAAAAATGTGACAGCTTATAAACATCCCCTTCATTGATGTTTTTCTCAAATAGATACAACAATTATTTCCTTGTTGAAGCATGAATTTTGTCTCACTATGAATAATTGTATAATAATTAAAATAACATGTAAAATAAAATATTATAAATATCACTTCGACCAAATGCAATTACTTGTATGAAATTCAAACATTATTTAAGTCAAAGAAAGGAAGCAATTCAAACAGTTTTATTTGCAAATATCTGATTTCATTACATTTTAAATGCAAAAAATAGAATCATTATTTTTATTTTTACTAAAGAATCATTAATTATTTAAACAACACAATTGGGACGTTTCTTATATTTTTCTAATTACCACCTCTCATAAACATCAAGTAGGAAATGCTAACTATCTGCTACAAAGTCTAGTTTGCACAATGTCATTACATTTGTTGCAAGAAGCACCATCAGTACGATGTCAGTGATTCACATTAATGAAGAAAAAAAATTGATTTACTGATTCTTTAAAAGAAACTTATGTTGGGTGGTATCTCATTGAGTTGATTAGTTATTCTCTTAACATATAATTATTATATCAAACACTGTTCTCGTTTGAATGATATATTGCAGCAATTTTTCTTTGCGCACGTGAATCTTACAAATTGATTTTTTATTCCAAAAACCATGGCTGTCATGTAACGGAAATCAATGAATTTTCGTCATAATGCAAAGTTTTCAGTTTTTATCTTCTCCCGTCTTTAACTAAAACCTTATCACTTCAACATGACTAATCTAAAAAGAAAACATTAAGGCATTGATGGAAATTAGCATAGAAGAAGAACTCAAAAAGTTAATGGTTCGCATAATATGCATAGGCCAAACCTCTACACAAAGGTAAAAATGTTGAACTTGATCATATTGACTTCACCATATATCTTACTTTTCCAGGCTCAAGTGAAGGAACAAACAACATGAATTAAAGGGTCAAATATGTGAAAAGAATGAATAACAAACATATAGCAAACTACATATTTAATTGCATGGCATTGTGCTCAGAAATAGGAAACACGGAAAGGAAGTAAAACATAACCAGCAAGTAAACTGTGGTTTCTGGAGAATCAGAGCAATAAAGATTGGAACTTGGAAAGATTCCTTAAGGACAGGTGGATGGAAACTGGAATACATAAACATTTGATAGAAGAACAGAAGATATACTGTAACAAAGATCTGCTTTGGTAAAAGCATAAGCAACAAAAGAAATGAAAGTTGTAGACTGTAGTTCGTAGGGACCGGAATACTAATAGTACTCCCTCCGTCCCAATTTATTTGAGCCATTTAGAATGTTTGCATTATTCATATATCTTGTTTTGACCATATTTTTCTCTCAATAAATAAAAATAAATATTAGCATATAAGATGTCGTTGTATTCATCTCGATGAGTATTTTCAAAATATTAAATTTTTATAATTTTTACTATTATACAATTAAAAATATTAATCATCAAAGTTGTACATTGATATGCGTGTTGAAATCAACTGGCTCAAGTAAATTGGGACGGAGGGAGTAGTAAATTAAAGGAGCAAAGACTAAGAATGGCAGACTAAACAATAAGTAAGCAGAGAAATTGCAAAGTTAATTCGAGTAAAAACTAAACCAAAAAGCCAAATGAAAATAACTTGAAAGAGTTGACGGAAAAGAAAATGCTACAAAAATATAATGGGCAAATATAAACGTACAATTGACTTAAGCAAGGAAATACACTAAAATGGTAACCATTTCAACTGAAATCAATTCCCGACTCCGAGATGACAGTGCGACTTGACACTCTGCTTTGAGACAGCAACAATTCTATAAGATTTTATTACTACATATGAAATAAAGTATGCTAGAGAGAAATAATAGTACTAAAATATGCTAGAACTCAAGATAAAATCATTATGACCCTAATTATCAATATCATTTAATCAAGCTCAAGTCAGATCATAAATAGGAGCTTTAAATTGGGGAAAAACAGAAGAAAAAAAAAACTTTTTACCTTAGCTGCATAAACCAGTGAAGAGCATTTTTTCTAAATAAGGTATTACATATCACCGTCAAATACTACAAAGGTAGCACTTGTATCTATAATCTTGACAGGAGAATAGCCAAAATTCTACTGTTAAATTCATTTTGTGATTGTTTAGTTTTAATTATTATTATATTATGAGCTATTTATGGCTACCGATTTGGGTAATCCAAATTTTGGATTTGCAGGTGTTGTATGATCTCACACGCATGTTTGCTGACTTATGTTTTATGTTAGCTGTAATCAACTTAAATTGTTTTCCCTCCAAAAATTTGAAATGTATTTATTATTATATTATTATATGACCCTGAATTTTGTGTATAAATATGCGGTCTTATAAGTCATTCCATACTACATCTTCCATCTTGCCTATTTGTTCCTTAAGTTTTATAGATAATTTAAAAAAATCAGAGATGGAGAATTGTATGGGTGGAAAGAAAAAAAATTCAGAGATGGAAAATTGTATGGGTGGAAAGAAAATTGATCGTCTATGTGATATTCTACCTGGGAAGGATTCGTGGCGTATTAACGTGCGAGTTATTCGAATGTGGAAAGTTCCTGCTTTCCAGAATCCATCAGACACATTCTCTTTGGAAATGGTTTTGATAGATGAAGATGTATGCTTAATTTATTTTGTTATTTTTTTTAATTATGTTTAGGTTTTTGTTATCTGTTATTTGTGTGTTATAACCGTGTATTTGATGATTGATAGGGTTCGAAGATTCATGCAACTATACGGAAACAATTGTTGTATATGTTTGTTTCCAAATTTGAAGAAGGAGAAGTTTATCAGATGGTCAATTTTTCTGTTACCCCTAATACTGGATTGTATCGTTCTACCATTCATCCTTATAAGTTAATTTTTCAGATGAAGACTAAGGTTCAAGTTAGTTCCAGTGTTAAAATTCCTGATTACGGTTTCAACTTTACTAAGATGTCTGAAATTGCTGCTCATGATCGTGATTATGAGTATTTAGTAGGTATGTTTATGTTTGATATGATCTTTTGGTTTGTGTTGTTGGTTGTGTTTTGAAGTTTAAATTTTTGTTTTTTTTGTTGGTGATATGTTTAGACGTAATGGGATTGATGACTGGTTTGTCTGATGAAAAGGAATACCTTATAGATGGAAAAATAACAAAGATGGTGGTCCTTGAGTTGACTGATGATAGGTTGCATTTCATTTATATCATGCTTTTGAATTTTTTTTTGAATTGAAGTGTAATATACTTAATTTTTGTTTTTGTTATGATCCATTTTTTTTTTAGTGGAAAGTGTGAGGTTGCCTTATTTGGGGATTATGCTAAAGATTTGCAGCGGATGGTTGGAAAAGTCGTTAATGGAATGCCCGTTGTTGTGGTTCAATTTGCAAAGTTGAAGATATTTAGAGGTTGTAAATATTTATATGTTGTCATTTTCCATTGTTTTTCTTCCTGTGTTACTCTTTTATTATAAATATGATGTTTTTTTGTACTCAATGATTCAGAAAAGGCATCGCTGCAGAATGTTATTAATACCACGAAGTTATATGTTAATCCTCATATCCCTGAGGTTGAAGAGTTTAGAAATATTTTGGCTGTTAATGGTATCGATTGTATGGCTGATGTGAGCGTTATTGGCTCCCGTTCTAAACCTTCTTTCGAGGAAGAATTTCTTCGTATGTACCCTAAAAAATCTGTAGGGCAGCTACTTGAGTGTGTTGAAGATGGTGTTTTCTCTGTATATGGTTCCATTAGTGGTCTATTGGATGGCCAGGACTGGTGGTATCCAGCTTGCCGTTGCCATAAGAGTGTTGTAGCTGACTCTGGGTCTTATTATTGCAAAGGGTGTGATAAACATGTGTTTCAAATTGTTCCAAGGTTAGATCTAACATAAAATTAGAATACCTGATTTCCTGTTATAGAATATTGCAATCTGATATTATTATTTCTAATTAGGTTCAAAGTTAAAGTTCATGTTGTTGATGGAGATTCTTCCTGTGTTTTGTTGCTGTTTGACAATGATATGAGTTACATCCTTGAGAAGTCATGTGCTACCTTCGTTGCTGCGTCTAAGGTTGTATTTGCTTTTAATCTCTTCTCCTCTTGCGTTTTGTACCATTAATTATTTAACTAATGTTTGTTCTTGCTCCTCCTCTGTAGCATCAAGGCTTTGTTGGTTATCCTAAGGAGTTTGATTATTTGGTTGGTCAAAAAATGCTTTTCATTGTTGATAAGGGTTCTTCTCCCGTCCCTGTCACTGACGGCTCATATAGGGTTAAGCGTGTTTGCCTAGATTCTGCTGTAATTGCAAAATATCTGCTTGAAGGTTATGATATTACTCCGGTTAAGGTATTGTTTGAGTTTCTGGTTATTTGATTAATACATAATCAGTTAACTTTATTATCGGTAATTACAGAATCCCCTATTTTTTTTTCATTTGTTGCAGTCCGTTTCCCATCCCATTGTTGATCTGGATGATTCCGATGATTTTGAAGATGTTGATGTTGTTGGAGATTCACAAGCCACTGATTTTGTCAATCAACTTATTGTTTCTCCTCCTGAGCCTGCTGTTAAGAAAGCTACTAGGAATAAAAGGGGATTTAAATCTATCAAGAGAAACCTATCTAAAGTGTTTGCCCAGGTTGATGAGGTTGATCGTTCCAGACCTTTGAAGCCTGTGAAAATAGAAAAGGAGTAAAGATTGGTGATTTATGTCGGTTGAAAAAAGCATCCACCATTTGTGTGTAATAAGTTGAATGCTTTAGTTTAGTCTATAACAAGGTCCCCTAATGTGTAATAAGTGTCCAGATTTGTGATGTTTTCTACTATGGTCTTTTCCTTTTGTGGGTATTGGACCTAGGTTAATGTAACGCTTAAATTTATATTTGTTATGCAATATGTAATCGAAGAAACTATTGGTTCCTTATTATATATGACTCTCCTTTGTGGGTTATGATTTGTTGTTTGTTACCTTTTAATATGTGTTTTTTACTGACTAACCAATTATATTAAACATAATTTGGTTAATTGCTATTGGTTTATTTATTAAAAATTAATGTACAAATAAAGATTAATTTTTGAGTATTTTTAAGTAAAATTCATGTCATGTTCCCTGCATATCAAATGCATATAATTTCCAATTAAGGAATAATAAGTCAATTTTGCTTATGGATGTTTATGATTTATCGAAAGTTATATAAATTGTTGATTGATTTATATTTAGTTCCTCAATAATATATAATCCACTTTAATTTATGAGTTAAATTGATGAAATTCATGCGTTTTTTATAACAAAATTATTTGGATAATGTATACATTATTTGTATTCACTATGAGAAAATAATTGAATTGGTATATCATTGGTATTAAATTGGAATTTCATTAAAATAGTTAGCAGTATATTTGAAAGAGTAAAAATTATGTCTTTGCTTATATTTTGGTTGTAGACTAACTACTTTTTATTTTTTTTTATATTTTGTGAATAAGGAAGTAAATTAACAACCAATTGAAAATAATTGAATTTATTTTGTAAACATTTACGAATTATTGTTTGTCGTTTTTTTATTAATTAGTATTAAAAGTTGTATAATCTATTTATACTTTTTCAATTTGTGTTCCATGGCAAGTCCACTTTGTCCAATAACTAATTTAATGTAGTTTTGATATAAATTTCGTAAGTTTTGGTGTTATTTTATCAAAATGTACATAAGTTCTTGATTAAGTTATATTTATTTCTTCCACAATATATCGTCCATTTTAATTTATGTGTTAAATTTATCATATTGTTGGTTAAATTATAACAAAATTAAGCTATATTCCTTTTTCTTTTGTTATGTTAACAAAAAATACATCTATAATGTAGACTGTATTTGTATTGGTTATGAGAAAATAATTGAAATGGTAAATCAATAATATTTAATTGGAATTTCATTAGAATAGTTAGGATAATTTTTTTTAAGAGTAAAAATTATATCTTTTCTTATTTTTTGTGTGAATTCTAAATAATTTTTTTTTATAATTTGTCAAGACGGAGGTATTTAGTTTACTTTAATAACAAACTATTATACAGATTTTAAGTATACATTATTTTATTATAGCCAATCTAATGTGCTTTTGATAATGAAAAAAATGTTTTATACGACAAGAAAATATTAATGTGGTTGAATTTAGTGAGAGATAAAATTTAATTGCACTTATTAATTGTTGTTATGTAAGTTTTTTTTTTGGCTATGTATGAACTTTTTTTTAATAATATAATATTGGGGTGGTCATTTTATTTGTATTTAATAATGTTTAAATATTATAGTTTTCCCCCCATTTCTTTCATTTGAAATTCACCCTATCATCTTATTGTTTTCTATATATATATATATCCCCCTTTCCTTACTTATCTTACATAGTGGTAAGTGTGAATAAAAATTTATAAGACATAGCTAATATATGGCTCCAAATAATAATATTGTGGACAATTCTAATTTGATTAAGCAGTTGAAGGAATTCATTGGTGGAGCAGACATTAAAAGTCTTAATGAATTAATTGAGTTAAAAAATAGTGGAACGTATGTTGTTTTGGCCTGCTTTGATTCAGTTGTGGAGGGGGTGGATTTGTGGATGGAGGATGATCCTGATGTTTCTAATGTAAAAAAATCAAGGTTTAAATTTAATTATTTATCTTATTTGTTATTTGTATGAATTAAATTATTTGTTATTTGTATTATTTAAATGTGTTAAGAATCATTTTGCCTGATGTCAAGATTTTTGAATTGATAAAGATACAGGATGAAGATCTGTGTCCAACATGATGGCCACGAAGCTGTTTTCGTGTTGTTTGATGAGGATGTCCAAAAGCTAGCAATGGAAACCTGTCCATTGTTAAATTCTTTGGTATTTTGTACAAGATACCAAGTACAATTGTTGATTTACTACAGTTTTGAATTCATTTTCTTTAATAATTTGTGACTAAACATTCAATTGTTTTATTTATTTGTAAAGGGTGAGGCGTGTTCCCTGTATCCTGATGAAATGGAAGTATATTACGGTGATCCAATTTTATTCAAAGTTGAGAAAACTATTGATGCTTATAAGGATGGTTTGTGTTCTTACCGTGTGATTTCCACTTGCAACGAAGTCTCAATTGTCGACATGTTTTATGATATTTGCATTCCGGATATGGACATCTATGTTAGTTTTATATTAATCATTTCAGAACTTTCAAATATTTGTTGAGGTTTGATTGCATCGTCTAAAAATTTTGTGTCAATTTTGCAGAAATCGTGTTCGGGCATAACATCTCTTCCAGATCTGACTTATTCTCCAGAAACGTGTGCTTCTGATGTTGAATATTCCGATATTAATGTTTTGCAATATATGGATCCACTTGCCGCATCCTTTGTTGATGAATCTCCAGAAAGGTGTCTTAAGAGGAAGTTTGAAGAGGTTGTTTGTGAAAATGTTGCTGATGAGGTCAAGCAAGTTTCCAAGTGTTTGAAGTCTAAGATCATATAGCTAAAAATTATGTTTCTATAAATAAGAAATCCTGTAGTTGTAGTTGTATTTCGAAATTTGATTTGTTGTTGTTGTTTTAAATCTACCTTTCTTGGTAGTGACCTGATGAACTCTTAAGTTCTAAATTAGTGTTTAAATCAATGTATTGTTGTATTTGTAATGTAATATTTAAATGTTCAGTATTTGCATTGAATCTTTTGTACATATTTTATTTATATTAGTTTTACTATGTTTATGTTATATTTGATCAAAGATGAATAACAATATATATTATACCAATGATTCTCGAAATTTTCCTAATAAATATTGATTGCCTATTATTTTCTTAAATTGGATGGTTTTATTTAGCTCTGAATATTTGCTACATTAATATAGAAATATTTTGGACATTTGTTATTTATTTAACTGTGTCTAAACATTAGTAAAATATGTTTGTTTTAATATTTTTTTCAAAATTTATAGTATTTGGAATATTTCAATATCCGCATTACTTGGAATTCTCAATATAATCATTTTTTACTGTAAAAATAACAGTCTAATATATTATATAATTTGATATTGTAAAATACCCAAGTAAATTAATTAAAATTTTTGTTAATTGTTTTGAAATAATTAATGCAAACAAAATTTTACCTATGTTACTATTTAAACTATAATTTTAATTATGTATATTGTTGTCTTAAGATTGATATTCCTTATTTGAATTTGTCAGAGTTGAATTCATCATTTGTTTTACAGATTGCATGTTCTTAGCTTCCATATCCAAGGGCAGTTGTGTAGTGGTTTCTCTGGATAACATACTAAAGTCTCCCACTTTGCAATTTCTTTACGTAATCTTTGTAAATATTTTGTTTTTTGTGTTTAGTTTTAAATAGACCTTTAAATATTGTAAAAATCGAATAAATTAAAATTATGGAATTTTATTTTTGTTATTGGAATTGACAAGTTGTCTATATAATTTTTAACAAATTTAATTCGTTCTAAATATTGTCACTCTATGATTTATTTGATATATTTTCGGATGTATATATTTTTGGAGAGGTTCTATATTATAACCAAAATTTTTGTTTATATTTGTGGTGTAATTTTTTACTAAAAATAAATTTTTCATGTTTGTATTTCAGAAATCCATATTAAATTGGTTAAATCATAAAATTTATATATAACCAATTTTGATTAAATCATGGTTCAATCTGAATCGTATGAACCCCAACAGTTATAGACCACTTTGATTGATTTATTGATATATGTTAAAGTATAATTTTTTGAATTGTCAACTTCTTTTGAACTTCTATATTTGTTTGATGATTAATTTTGTAAAAGTACTATAATTGAGTGAACTTTCATATCCTTTCCCATCGCATTAAATGCAAGTTCTATTCTGATGTATTAGTTTATTTTCCTTTTTTGGAGTATTTACTGTTATAGCCTTACTGTGATGTCACTCTAAATTTTTAAGTGATATGTGATTTTTTTATTTATTTGTTTGGTGAATGCCCTAAGGTCGTTCTAATGCCTTTGACAAGTCATTATAAATAGGATAGTCATTGTGGTTGTTTTACATCTTACTTAACACCTCTGATATTTGAATATAATTGTTGTTTCTCTTTCGAATATGATGTCCAAGGCGAAAACAGTGTATGATAACATTATTTCTGTTCGTCCTGTGAAGGTAGATTGGAAGTTTCAAGTTAGGGTTATAAGGAAATGGAAAACATATAATATCGCTTTGACTAAGTTGCCTGTTTCACTTGAAATGATTTTGTTGGATAGATTTGTAAGTAATTTTTTTTTTGTTGTGTTGTTTCATTCATTTAATTGTCTATATATTGTTGATCTATTTTAAATTGAATAATGTGGTGTTGTTTGTTTGTTGATCATTTTTCTTTTGGTTTCTGTTTTGCTTATTATTTGATGTGTTAACAGGGACACAAAATCCAGGCAACGATTCCATGGCAATTCATTCATATGTTTGATGGTATAATCACTGAGGGAAATGTTTATGAGATGTTCATGTTTTCTGTTGTGCCGAATACGGATGCCTTAAAGACAACATTTCATAAGTTTAAATTAATAATTTAATTTGAGAACTGAAGTTGTTCCAATGGAGGTTTATATCATCAGTTCCACTGGATTGTCGTTGATTAATTCTGAAAAATGTGTTTGAGGCACTCCAATGGTTATGAATACTTGGTTGGTGAGTGTTGGCACTTTTTAAAATCTTTGGATATTTGGATTTTATGGCGTTTCATTTTATTATTTATATATATCTTTTTTTTTATGTAGATGTTGTTGGTGTTATGACAAGTATTCATCATGAGAAAGTTTACTATTTTGATGGACCCTCTTTAGAGAAAGTCAAGTTTGATCTATGTGACAATAGGTTTGTAATATTTGTTTTTTTGAGTTATGTACAGTTTAAAAAGTTGGTGTATTTACATTTGATTTAAGTTTGTTTAAATGTGTGTAGGACTAAATATCAGTGCGAGTTGTTTGGGGATTTGGTTGGAGTACTTCGTAATTTGGTGAAATTTGCTTGTCCTGGCTTGCCCATTGTCGTTTTGCAGTTTGTAAAAATCATCACCCGGGAAGGTTGGATTTTACCCTTTATCATTATTATTATTATATAGTTATTGTGACTAAAAGATAATTTTGTTTCCTGTAGGAACTGCTGTGGTTCAAAGTGTTGAAAACATAACTAAGGTGTTTGTAAACCCGCCGTGTGCTGAGGCTGTATATTTTAGGATGGGGTATGTTTCTGATTTTATTTAATTTAATGTTGGCTAAATAAAATTTTATGATTGTAAACAATATATCATGTTTCATTTTTGTAGATTGGTTCTCAATCTGTCCAAGGTTCGAAGTTATTTGGAATTGGGTATCCGGAAAGAAGTTCCCTGCGATTTAAAAGATGTTGATTTTGATCGCAAGTATGTTTTTAAGACCATTACACAGCTGCAATCCGAAAGTGGTGTTGGTATATTTGCAATGAACGGTAGAATTGTCGACATGTCCCGTCCTGCATCTTGGTGGTATCCCATATGCGCGTGTCACAAGCTGTTTGAAGGTTACATTGGAGCATTTTATTGTGAAGTTTGTTGTCAAAGTCAGTTTTATGTTAAGCCAAGGTATATTTGTAAGCTTTCTTTATTTTTTATGTAGATTTGAGAATAAAATGGAGTGAATTTGTTTTGACCTTGAGTTGTTTAATTTTGTGTAGATTCAGGTTTACCTTAACTGTTGAAGATGAAACTGGTTTGGATGTATTTGTTGTGTATGATGAAGTTATGCAAGCTATCACCTCTACCAAAGCTAGAAACCTTGTTTGTATCAATTTTTATATTTTGTGTGTAATTATATATATTGTTTTGTTAATGTGACCAAATATATTATTTGTAGGGAAGAGCATTGGATATTTTTCACAAATCTTTCGAACCAATGCTGGGAAAAAGTGTTGTTTTTATTGTGAAAAAAATGTTGCATTCATTGGATGCTTCGGATGTTACCTATGAGATTTTGAATATGACTTCTAATGATTCTGTGATAAAACGTTTTGTTGAAGATGGTATGGTTCGTGCTCCTTACAGGGTAGAGACATGTTGTTATTGATTTATTTAAATTTCTTTAATACAAGACGTTAATATTGATTTATTTAACTTTTTAATTTATTGTTTTTAGGCTGTTCGACAGTATTCTTCTAAAGAAGTTTCCAAATCCAAGCAAATCAAATTTGCTCCTCCCACTACCTCGACTGAGTACTTGACTGCGGAATATCTGATTCCATTCTGACTATGGCCTTCCAACGCTTATAAAACTGGACAAGTTGTTTGGTAGCTGGTGTATAGTACTATTAAAGCTTTTTGTTTGTATCGAAGAATGCACGAATGTATTGAATTATTTAAAGGTTCTTGTGTTTGTAATATGAAGGTCTCCATCTTTCTATAAGTTAAATGTGTGTTTGTAAGAGTTGTCTACGTTAAGTGGCAGGGATTTTAGTCAGTATTTATTAGAAAAAACATTGTGGCAGGGATTATAGATTTTGGATATTTTGGATAGTATGTTTGGGTCCCATATGTATAATTAATGTATATCTTGTGGAGTTATTGTAGCTGAGATCTGCTTGATGGTTCCTTATTTAAATGATATGATTAAAGTATGTTTAGTTTATTTAATTGAACTTAAAATATGTTGTTGGGATATATTCAATATAAATATATTGAGTATTTGTATTGCTTTTGTCTTTTGTTATTTATGATTTTTTACTTTCCAATGAGACTTTTTCAGACTGGTCACATGGCACTATTTATTTTGAATATTTTGAATTTGTCAAATATCCTTTGGATATTCCTACACGTTTTTGTCTCTTTGCCATGTTGATGGTATTTATATCCTCTCACCATCCTCATTTTGGGTAAGAATTATCTTTGCGAGTTTTTGGTCTATCTGTTTGAAATCCATGGCTGTTTCATCTCCTAGGTAAATATCAAATATGTTGATGTTTTTAATTTGATTTTCAATGTTCTTTATTCTTAGTTTTTTTAGATAATATTGTTTATTTCTTCGTTGTGAAAATTTATTTCAGACTTTCGTGTTATTTTTTATGTATATTTTTCCAGTATGAATTCTACTCCCAATCGATGTCGTTTTAAATTTAAATGGGAAATGAAGGTTACCAGGGCAATTGCAAAGGGAAGAAACGTATTGGTATTATTTTGTATTATGTTTGTCATTTATGTAGTTACTTTAAATTTAACGTAGCTGATGATAATTTGTGCATTCTCAAATTTATATATATTTTGGTTTTTTATGTAGAATTTCCCAAGGGAATATTCCAGAAATTGCTTATCTGATTCCGACCGCATTATTTACCTTATTGATGTGGATTCTGATGAAGTGTTTAAATCGTCCATATTTACCTCCTCCACCAATACGGAGGACCGTTTCATATACTCTGGCTGGAAAAGATTTGTTAAGTGTAAGAAATTAAAGATCAGGGACACGGTAACTTTTACTGCAGAAATCGGGAGTAACATTATTGGTGTTCAAGTGCGTAGGAAGTGTTCCAAATAAACTCATTATAGTTTGTCTATGTTTGTTTTGAATGAATTGTAGTGATCTAAGTCATTTGTTTTCCTGTATTTGTGGTTCCAAATTTGTGTTGAGGATTTAAGTTTAATTTGGGTGATAGAATAAGATAATTTGTTGTCATTGTAATTTGTAACTGTCACGTTTAATTGTATTATATATATATATATATATATATATATATATATATATATATATATATATTCTATATTTCTGTATTAGTGAAAGCTTCTATTCTATCTTGGTGGAATTATATTGGTGTTTGCCTTGAATGATGATGTCAATTTTATATATATTCTGTTATTGATAAATTTAATATATAAGTTATTAATATATGTATGTATGTGACTGCGTGGCCTTTGGATTGACCATGTGTTGTTGCGTATCCCAATTTTACAGTTTATCTCTTATTTCAAATGTGTCAGTATAATTGTTTAACCGCTAAAGGTAAGTATGGTTGAAATTTGATTTTCAAATATAATATCTTCACGCAAAGTAACCTAGGCTGTTCCTCTTTAGTAGTGTGTTTGACTTATTGTGTGGTTGCGTGTTGTTAGGATTTTTCTAAAAAAAGATAATTGAGTTATGCTATTTTAATAGTCATTTATTTGAGTTATTCTGTTTGCCTTACTACAAATATTTAGTAATATTATATTGTTATGTTGTCCATTAAATTAAATGGTTAATATTAATTATAGTTGCAGCGAACAACTTTTGTTTGGTGATATTTATATTTTTCATTTAGTTATTTTAATATAATTTGAAAAAACCATTTATTTTATTGCGTGTTTATTTTTTTATTTTATTTGTTTTTATTAATTGGATATTTTAAACTATGTGGATGTGATGTAAATTTTTTTTTAAAAAAAAAACTTCCATCTTTTAAAAACAGTGATTTAACGGTAACCTTAGCTCCCAACGGTAAAATTAACTTTTGCTAACGGTTACTTTTTTTTTTATAAATACTTCACTTTCATTCGTAATATTTCAGATACCTTTAGATATAACAAATTTATATCACTAAATGACATTTTCAATTGCTAAATTCTTTCTTTCAGTCGTCACTCTTATTTGTTTTGGTCTCTGTGTACTTGGATATTTGAAGTATGAAGAAGTTGGAGAGTTGATAGTGTTATTAATGTTTGTTATTATTCCTTTTTTGATTTTAGCTTGGTTGATATAAGAATGTTATAGTTGTTGTCATTCTTTAAAAATTATGGTTGTAATGTTTTTATATTTCTATTTTTTTAATTTTTAATTAAGTTGTATACAATTATAATCAGTTTGTATAAGTGTTGGTTTATTGTTTTGTGTAATTGTAATTTTATTTTAATTATGTAGACTTTAAGTAATTATGTAATTTTATGTAATATTTTGCTTTATTGCTTTATTTTTATAGATATTAATTTTATTTATCTAATGTGCTGTGTGATCTTTTAATAAATGTACTTTTTGAATTAATAAATTAATAATATTACTGAAACATTTGTATATGTCATTATTCTATTTGTACTTTTATGGAAATAAAATGTACCCTGGTACCTTTCAACCTATTGGAGTACAGCTAATATTTTTTTGTTCTTCTTGAATAAATAATTTAAAATTACATGATGATAATATATTTTACTTTATGACAGCTGTAATGTTGCTGTCGATTTCAATTTATCCTTCTTCCCCAAGATTCAAAATTCTATTTAATCCCAAGATTGCTCTTCGAACTTTGTCAAGCTTAGTGATTGCGTATCCATTTTCTTACTATCTTTATGTTTTTGTTTGGAATTTGTTTGGAATTTGGAATTGGACTTTGGAATTTTTAAAAAATATCCTTATTTGATAATAAATATATTTTAGTTATCAGTGTATCACTCATGAATGATAATATTGAAATTGAAAGGAATAATGCTAGGGAGAGGCGACGTAGTCGAAAGGAGAAGCTGAGAATCAAACGATTGAAAATTCCATGTTTGTCAGCTAAAGTTAGTATCAGGCGTGGACGTAGGTTTCTTTTCCTCTGAGATCCTCGAATTTTCGTCGGCCTTATTATTTTTATTATTTGTTAAATATTAGTCATTTTTATTAGTTGATAAATTGTTGAATTGATATATGAATTGTTGTATAAATTTGTTTAGTTTCGAGATCAATGGCAGGGGCAGCTTCTTTGATTCAAACACAATGGGATGTATCCCATAATCCATCTTCAAGTATAATTTAAATTATATGTTGATTTATTTTTGTGTATGTTTGGATTCTTTAATTTGAAAATTTTATTATAATTTCAAATATTAATATTTAGATTTGTATAACGACAGGTAGTGTACATGATTCTTATATGGATGAATATTCTATTGAGCGTGATATTTCAAATATAGATATATTCCGCAAGGGTGAAGTACAAGGTTGTTGATTGTGTTTTAAAAAAATTATTATTATAAGATATATTTCATTGATAATTTTGTTTTGATTATTGTTCTTTGTTTTTTAGACTATATGGATATTGGGGATATGGATGTTCTTTGTCCATTTTGTGGTGCTATGATTTGGTATGGTGAGAGGGCTGAGAAGGATCGTGCTGCATCCCGTATTGTGGTGTCTCTATGTTGTAAAAAGGGAAAAATAACACTTCCATTTATGATTGAACCTCCAACATTGATAAGACAGTTGTTTAATGGAGTTCATGCTAAAAGTGGCCATTTTCTCTCGAATGTTAGGTCGTATAATAGCATGTTCTCATTTACTTCCCTTGGTGGCAAAATAGAAACTCGAGGAAATGATGGTGCTGGACCACCCCAATTTGTTATATCTGGACAAAATTATCATCGTATTGGAAGTTTACTTCCTAATGATGGAGAGACTCCAAAATTTGCTCAGTTGTATATTTATGATACTCAGAATGAGGTCAACAATCGTCTTTCGCATTTTAGGTAAATAATATATAATGTTATTATTTTGTTTCTTTTATAATTTTTTTTGACGTACTAATTTTATTGTTATTAGATTTCCTGAATCTGATAATCAACTTGATCCCATTCTGGTGAGCGACATTCTTGCTGTCATGGATGAACATAATAAATTGGTGCAAAGTTTTCGAATGGTTCGAGATTATATTAATATAAATGAAAATGTTTCTGTTAGTTTGCGTCTCTTTCGTGAACGTTTGCAAGATCCCCGAACTTATAATATACCTGATGTTGATGAAATTGCTGCTTTAATTGTTGGTGACATTGGTGATGATGAAGATGGTAGGGACATAGTTGTTCGTGCAAGGGATGGTTTGATGCAAAAGTTGCATGAAACTCATGTTAAATACATACCATTGCAATATCCTTTGCTCTTTCCGTTTGGCGAGGACCAGTATCAAGAAAAAATAGAACTAAATTCCTTAACATCCTCATCCTCTGACAAAAAAAGAGTTCGTGTATCTATGCGTGAATTTGTTGCCTTTCGTATGCAAGAGAGAATATTCGAGGATTCAATTGTATTAAAAAGTAAACGACTTTTTCAACAGTTTGTTGTTGATTTGTACTCTATGATTGAATCCCAGCATTTGTCGTGGATTAGAAACAACCAAACCAAAATTAGATCTGATTTTTTGATGGGTATAGAAGAAGCGGTAAGTCGTGGTGATGTGATTGCTTCATCCATAGGGTCTCGCATTGTTTTGCCCTCTTCTTTTACTGGAGGTAGAAGGTACATGTTCAATAATTGTCAAGACGCTATGGCGATATGCAAAAAATATGGTTATCCTGATTTGTTCCTTACTGTTACTTGCAATCCTAAATGGATGGAGATTCAGCGTCATATGTCCAGATCTGGTAATTATTCAGTTTATAGACCTGACATTTGCTGTCGGGTTTTTCAGTTAAAGTTAGAGGAAATGATGGATGATTTTAGAAAAGGCCATTTCTTTGGTAGAGTCATTGCAAGTAAGTTTGTCTCTTCGCTATATTTTTTATTTTCATTTTTTTAAAATTACTTTAGATTGTTTAATTAATTTTATTTATTTTCTTTAGGTATGTATACCATTGAATTCCAAAAGCGAGGATTACCTCATGCCCATATTCTATTATGGCTAGATTCCCGAGATAAACTTCATTCCTCAGATGCCATTAATTCTGTAATATGTGCAGAGTTGCCTGACAAGAATTTGTTCCCTAAGTTATATATTCATCTGTTTCAAATTTTATGATTCATGGTCCCTGTGGACATGCGTTTCCAAAGTCACCATGCATGAAAGATCGTAAGTGTTCGAAGTTTTATCCAAAGAAATTTGTTACTCGCACTTCATTTGATCCAACTGGTTATCCTGTGTATAGACGTAGAGATTCCGGTATAAATGTCTTGAAAAAAGATGCTCTTTTGGATAATCGCAGTGTTGTACCTTACAACCCAAAACTCATTATGAAATATCAAGCCCATGTAAATATCGAATATTGTAATAAGTCCAATTCGATCAAGTATTTGTTCAAATATATAAATAAGGGAGTTGATAGAGTAACTGCTACTTTGCAAACATGTGATGACGAATGTGTCGATGAAATACAACAATATTATGATTGTCGATACCTATCTCCGTCCGAATCAATATGGAGAATATTTGCGTTTGATATTCATAATAGATGGCCTGCTGTTATTCGACTGACTTTTCACTTGATGGGTAAGCAAAGGGTTGTTTTCAAAGATAATTCGAAACTTGATGCAGTTTTACAACATAATAAAGATGTGGGAACAATGTTTCTGGGATGGATGGAAGCTAACAAGAAATATGTTGAGGGTCGATCTTTGACTTATATCCAATTTCCATCGAAGTTTACTTATGATTCAGATACCCGGTCGTGGCATTTGAGAAAGCGTGGTGGATCTATTGGGCGTTTAACTTTTATCCCTCCAAGCAATCGCGAGTTGTATTATATGAGGGTTCTGTTGAATGTTCAAGTTGGTTGTACCAGTTTTGAGGACGTAAGAACTGTTAATGGTCACGTTCATGATACTTATCGTGAGGCTTGTGGTGCTCTCAGATTGTTAGAAGATGATGGTGAATTTGTTCGGGGCATCAAAGAAGTTGCAGATCTGGGGTCAGGATCTACCATACGTCGTATGTTTGCGGGCTTGCTGTTAACAGCTTCCATGAGTGATGCAAGGAATGTGTGGGATCAACTCTTTGATATTTTATGTGATGGGATTTTATATCAAAAGCGTCGTGCCTTAAATAATCCTGGTATTAAATTATATGCTTTTGAAAAATATGTCAGTTTTTTTATTTGCATTGATGATTCATTGTTTTTTAATGTTTTTGTTAGATTTGGTTATGTCCCACGAAGATTTGGAGCAAAGTTGTTTGCTTGAAATTGATAGCTACCTTCGTGAAAATGGAAAATGTTTGGAGGAATTTGAATGCATGCCTGAGCTTCTAACATCTAATAATGGAATTTTCAACAATATCCTCTTGGATAATGAGTTTAAATATGATTGCGATGAGATGAAGTTGTTGCATGATGAGCATTTTAACAATCTAAATTTGGAACAGTTAAATGTTTATCGTAATGTCATTGAAGCTGTTGATAAAAGTTTGGGTTCTATGTTTTTTGTTGATGGATTTGGTGGAACCGGAAAGACATATTTGTATAAGGCCATATCATTTAAGCTTCGTTCAGAGGCCAAAATTGTGTTAAATGTTGCATCCAGTGGCATTGCTTCTATTCTTCTCCCTGGTGGTCGAACTGCTCACTCGCAGTTTGCTATTCCTTTGGTCTTATCAAAAGAATCTTGCTGTAGAATTGACAAGGGTAGTAAAAAGGCAGAGTTGTTAATTATGACGAGTTTAATTATATGGGATGAGGCTCCCATGATTCATAAGTGGGCTTTTGAGGCTTTTGATCGAACCTTGCGTGATATTATGAGTTCGGTTGATGCTGATTTTGGAAATATAATATTTGGTGGTAAGATTGTTGTGTTTGGAGGAGATTTTCGACAAATTTTACCAGTTATTCCAAAAGGTAATCGAGCTGATATTGTGCATGCAATAATTAATTCGTCTTACTTATGGCGTTCGTGTAGGGTTTTCACGTTGACAAAAAATATGAGACTTCAGTTTTCTGATAATTCTGTTCAAAATAAAAACTTGAAAGAGTTTGCAAAATGGATACTTGATATCGGTGATGGAAAGATAGGCCAAAATGAAGATGGTGAATTTGTTATTGAGATTCCTCCTGATATTGTTGTTCAGAGTTTAGGTGATCCTATTAGTGATATTGTTCGAGTAACTTATCCTAATTTGTTGGAGAATATGTTCGTTTCCAATTTTTTTGAAGAGAGAGCTGTTTTAGCTCCCACCCTTGAGGTTGTCGAACGAGTCAACGATTATGTTTTGTCTTTAATTCCTGGTCTTGAACATGAATATCTTAGTTGTGATACTGTTTGTAAATGTGATGAAGATGTTGGTGTTGATCATAGATGGATTACTTCTGAATTTTTGAATGATATCAAATGTTCTGGATTACCTAATCATAGATTGGTATTCAAAGTTGGAATTTCTGTGATGTTACTTAGAAATATTGATGTGGCATCTGGTCTTTGTAACGATACTCGACTTACTATATTCCATTTAGGTGTAAATGTAATTGGTGCTCAAATTGTCACTGGATCTAATATTGGTCACAAAGTGTTTCTTCATAGGATGAATCTCATACCTTCTGATGCTAATGTATCAGTTACTTTTCAAAGGCGACAATTTCCACTTGCTGTGTGTTTTGCAATGACGATTAATAAAAGTCAAGGGCAGACGTTGGCTCATGTTGGACTGTATCTTCCTAGGCCTGTGTTTACCCATGGTCAATTTTATGTTGCTGTTTCCCGCGTGAAGACCCGTGAAGGTTTGAAGATTCTAATAACTGATGATAGTGGTCAGTCGTCATCGTCTCCTGTTAATGTTGTTTATCTTGAAGTGTTTCAGAGGATTTATGTGTAATATTAATCCATCTTATATATTTTATTTTAATAATTATGCAATGTTAAATAACTTATTTGGGTATTTTATTTACCTCTAATAGTGGTGTTTTATTTAATGGGTATAATTTATTTGTAATCTTTTGTAAAAACGTTAACTTCATTTGTGTTATGTATTATCTTAAATATTAATAATATGCTACTTTTTTTTAATACTCTTATTTTTCATTAAATTCAACCCGTGCATTAACCCGTGCAATGCACGGGTACTCACACTAGTTCTCATCACTAGGGGTGGACAAAACCCGCACAACCGGTCCAGCCCACTAAACCCGAAAGAAAAAAACCGAAACGTGCCGGATTAGAGTGGATAAACGGGTTCGCGGGTCCATCTCACGGGTTTAAGTGATTATGAAAGGTTCGGTGTGGTTCACAGTTTTTGAACCACGGGTAACCGAACCGACCCATGCTATCTATTGTTTTTAATATTATTTTTTGTAGTTTTATATCAAAAACGCGTATACCACTCATCATTCACAACATATTATTCTCTCTCTTCAAACAAACCCTAGTGCGGCGCAGCCAGAGAGAGAACAAGCGAAGATTTGAAACATCGCCGCTCCACCCACGTCCTCTCACTCTCAGCCACCATCTTCAAAGAGCTCAAGGTACCGATCTCATCCTTTTCTTTGTGTTTTATTTCTTTCTCTCTGTTTCATTGTTATCGAAAGTTGTTACTATTTTTGTGGTTTTTAAAGGTAGAATTTGTTTATCATTCTTCTTCATATTTTTTTTAATGGTTCCAGTATTATGGTTTTCATTTTTCTTCAGTATTATGGTTTGCAATTTTCAGATCTGTGATGAAACACTATATAAGAAAAGTAGATCTGCTTTATTTATTTTTTTACTGAATTGTAGATCTGTGATGAAACTCAATGGTAGATCTACTTGTTTTGTTTGCTGAATTGTAGATCTATTGTTAGTACTAGTAGTATTACTTGTTAGTGTTAATGACATTTTTTTACTGAATTAATTGTAAAATAATATATGTATGTATGTATATTACTTGCCTTTTACAAAGGAAAATTTACATATGTGTTTTGATTTTTGATAACAATACTGCAAGATATCAGCAGGGATACATATGAATGTGATTTAGATTGTGGTTAATTTGCTTTCTTTGGTGAGTCTCTTATATATGGAAGCATTCATTATTAATTTTTGCTTTGTTCTATTTTTTTCTCCCAGGAAATTCTAAATTTTGGAGGCTTGAAGGAAGAACCATCATCTCATCTAGATATTATTTCTTTTGTTGGTGTTGTGGAGGAGTTACATGAAGAAATGCTTAGAGTGAAAATTGAAAAGTGAAGTTGGTGTTGGAATGATCGATGATTCAATCTTTGAGATATGAAACTCAATCTGGTCTTTCAAGTGTTTATTAATTATAAGTGTTGTAATATTTTTTTACTAGTATTCTGTTGAGCATGTCATGTATTGTTATTGAATGTATTTTGTCCTGAGTGTTAATTTAATTGGACTGAAATTGAAATTAAAATGATACAATAAAAAGGGTCCAATTTATTTATATTTTGTAGTAAAATGAAACAGAAAAATGATCCAAAATTAAAAGGGCCCAATTTCACTATGATGATCCAAAAAAAGTGACAACAAAAAGACTCAATTTTGACAGTTTTGGTCCAAAAAACAGGAAAAAAATCTTAATTGGACTGTTATGAGGAAAAAAGCCCAGTAAACAAAAAAGTGCAAAAAATTTAATTGGACTATTACCAGTCCAACCTGCAAAAAACCATCCGTTTGACCCGTGATCCGATTGACCCGAACCCGCCTGAACCGAAGCCCAACAACGGTCCGGATTGGACTGCATTCTCCCACCCGTGGATTGGGCCGGTTTGAGCTTTTGGGCCTGTACCGACCCAATCCGGCCCGTTGTCCACCCCTACTCATCACTAACATTAAGTTTAACTCTAAACCTATGGTTCAATAGAGTATACAAAAGAGAATGAATTAAAAGTAAAACATACTAATTAAAGCATAAAATAACGACTACATATTAAAACGTGAACATACCTAGGAATGGTTGCATAAACATGTTTAACACATCCTTTGCAATAAAAGGCCCCTGAATCAGGAGTAACTCCTCCGTGGCACTTGCACCCATGGTACCACCAATCTTCACCCTCATTCAAATATTGAACAGGCGCACGTATCACAAATGTTCCTTCCTCATTGAGACAGACGAGTTCCTCAATACTTTTCTTGGAGTTAGGATTAAGGAACTCCTCCTCAAATGAAGGTCTACCACGAGAACCAAATATGGTAATCAAAGGGTTTGGCTGAATACCAGGCATTGCTAATCTATATAAAAGAAAACAAATAAATACATCAAGTACTTAAGGCATAGAACAGAACCATAAAAATACACAGGAATAACACAATTACTTACTCTTTCCTCAAATCAAAAGCCTCCTTAATTTCAGGATCAACAAAAATCCTAGTAGTGTTCATGACATTTTGAATGAAAGGTTTCTATATATATGGATAACAATGAAAGGAGACAATAAATACTATATCATTTTAATTTGTCAAAGACGTGAAACGATATAACTGACATAGCAATATCATACCTCTGAATACCTTAACCTTAGCAAATTGTATTACAGCAACATGCAACCCAGAAGGAGACGACCCAATCATTCGTTGAACTTGATCAACATAATCACCAAACAGTGCACATTCACACTTACCACTGGATCAATGGAAGACATCAGTATTCAAATTAAAGTTTGTTGTTTTCGGTTTTAAAATACCGTTCAAAAATAATTTTTCAGCAACCGAAGAGATTACTGGGTTGAGTCGCGGACTAGGTCGCTCTCTTTAAGACGTTTCGCGGCACTGCCCAAATTGTGCAAGGCAGACTATCAACCACGAAGTCCCCAGGATAAAACAGCCCAGATCAACTGATACCGATAGCTATTGCACTATAGAAATCGGGCAATAATTACACCCTCGAATATGGTACTAAAACCAGTGCGCTATGGTTTTAAGTCCATTCTAATATGGCGCTATGACCACCGTAATATGGTAACTACGACCCTTCAAATATGGTACTAAGACCACTCTTAAATAAAGGGACTATGGTACTATAACCATTCTTAATATGAAGGAACTAGTGATATTATAATCACTCTTAAACCAAATTAATATGGTTTCTTTATATTCAGCTTATATAATATACAACAGACTGATTTTACTTTCTCTTTGAACCATATCTACTTTTCATGGAAAAAGTTTTGTTAAAATCAAAAGTCTAACGAAATAATAGAGCAAACTCACATAAACATCAAACTTAAATTCTGTGCATAGAAAGGTTGATATTTAATATAAAATTCTAAAATTGTTAATTCACAATAAATCACTCAAAATTAGAAGCAATACCATAATACATAGATTCATTAGCTTCCAGCCGCATTTTCATATGGATGAGAGTTTATCATACATACATACATACCTGTGCATCGTATCCTTTCTTTCTTTTTACAGAGTCTAGAATAATCAACACCATATGATGACATGTTGCGGTGCTAACAATTAACTGACCATGTTAATCATCACCACAAGTCCCAACAATTTCACAAGAAATTCAAAACCCACTCTACTAAGGCCATGGATGATTTATACAGCACATATTGATGAGTAATATATTGAATATTACTCCTCAACTCATTTTAAGTATGCATAGTACATCATACTGCTTCCATCAACACTACAAGGCAAGGAATATATAGCTTCTCCCCGGCTGCTATATTATTAGCAATTGGAAAGCATAGCATATGTATCTTTTTGTACAATCTGTTAGGTTTAGAATTTAGTGGGAAATCTTAATAAGTGGCGGCAAGATGTTATGTGTAGTGTGTTTTTCCCTAGGGTTTGCTTAAGACTTACATAAAATTTCAAGATTAGGTTTAGTACCTCCTATTAATTAGCAACAACTACAGGTGTGTGCCCACAACACATGTAAAATGTGATAATAAAATATAGAGTTCACATTTTACTATTTATTTTTCTCAAAATACATATTAGTAAATAATACATACTAATAAACTCTATTATTCGATGTGGGACTCTAGAATTTATTTTCAATTCATAAACAATTGTGCTCTTTGTTCCAACAAAGTTTGAACAAATATAAATAAAAATACGAATATTTAAAATCACCTATTATATGTCAACTCAAGAACAACCATTTTGGTGAATTTGCCATCACGAAGATGCTCTCTCTCATTGGACATCCTAGTGATTAAACCAATGACATCTATTTTAATTTTTAAGTCAAATAAAAAAGCAAAACAATAAAAATCAATATCTAACTAGAAAAAGTGAATGCTATTCTAATACTGATATTATATCCATTACCTATTAGATATTGATGATCAACAGAATAGGTGGAAATCTCAGCAAAATTAGTAAAAGAAAATCCAGATAAGGGAATACTAGCACTCTCACATATCTCATATCCGAACTTTAGACTTGATCTGGAAAATCAGTTTGTAAGGATGGAGAGTAGGACGATAGGATCCAACAACGAGAGCAACAACAAAATAAGATAGCTTATAAACATTCCCTTCCTTTAACTTCGATTGGAACAAATAAAGCAATTGTTTCCTTACAGTGGCATGAATCTTTCCTCCATATGAATTATTAAAAGTCAAATAATTTCATATGGTATAAATAGGCATAGTCAATGCGAAATGAAAAACACAAATAACTTCAAAACAAACACATAAATGGCAAAACATTTTCATCAATGAAAACTATTTCCAAAGAATTGGTCTCACCGGGCTTCATAAATGAATCAATCGACCACAAACGAAGAACACAAACTTTAAATTTCCAAGATTCACGTCCAAGAAGAACATCAGACAACATATCAAAATGAGTTTCCATTAGAAGTTACAAAAACAAAGAAGATGAAGAGACGGTTGGTGTCTGAAATGCGATGGACAATGTAAACAATCAGTGGTTATTTATAGGCGATAAACAAAGAGCGTATTGAACTGTTAGGAATATTCTTATTCTTATTGTGGAGAGAATCTCAGGGAATCAATTAGTAAACACATAGCTTGAAAGAATAAGAATATAATCTGACCTGAAATAGTATGGAAATCAATATATTAGTTTGGAAATCTGAGAAACGAATCTCAGTACGAATTCAAAGCAATCCAATGATACCACGAAAGAGGTTGCAATCGAGAACCCTAATTTTTTTTTTAAATAAACAGTGTGTGAATGAAGGAGAGTGAAGGATTTCAAAAAACTTTTCATTTTTGCTCTCTACAGTTTTCGTTCAAGGATTTTCTATTGTTCAAAAAACAAATCAGGAATGGAAATAAGCAATAACAATACACTACAAGAGAAGCAAACTGATATCCCCAAAAATTTAGCCGTGAACAGTGCCGCAATCATAGCTTGAAAGAATAAGAATATAGATTGAAACAGTGTCAGAACCCTATAATTGTGGAGATAAACAGTTGTCGAATGATGAAGAGTGAGGGATTTCAAAAAACCTTTCATTTTTGCTCTCTACAGTTTTCCTTCAAGGATTTTCTATTGTTAATATATAGGATTTGATCAACCACTTAATCATTATACTTACTAATATTTTAAATAATATGATTTATAATAAATATTTTTTCTTTCAATCAATCTCATTGCACTTTGAAATTCATTGTTGTTAACTTAGGTAGTCGAATGTTATTTATTTTATTTGTTATTTTTGTTTATACTTAATGGCCAATTTGTTTTTTCAGGGATAAACATGTTTTGTATTACATTTTGATTTTGATATTAATTGTAGAAAATAATTAATTATAAATTTATATATATATATATATATATATAGACATGATCTATACAATAATAGCTTTAAATCTAACGGTAAATTTTGTAATACGATAATCCGATAAAGAATTATCAGAGGTGTCATGATACTAAGTATGACACCTTGATGTCATTTGATCCCAACCTATATATATATATATATATATATATAATCCGTGCATGGGCACAGGTCTTACACTAGTATATATACATACGAGCTTAACACATCAGATTCAAATTTATTTGGAGTATCAACATAGTTAAGACCGCATTGCTTTTAGACTATTTTTGATAAATAAAAAATGGAAGATGACCTATGAAATTGGATGAGAGATAGAGAGGTGGAGGGAGAGGATCAGCCATACCAAATAGTATTATAACTATTATTGATTTTTTGGTGAATTTCAACCAATACTTTTTGACAATATAAAAAGGATTTTTCCATTTCATCAAGGCTTTCCTGCTTCATAAATTTGATCCATTATCGTGATGGCTTGAACCCAGGGGCGTATTACACGCATTGGGTCACTATCAAATAAATTGCTTAGCTTCCTTCCTAATAATGATCTTTATATTAAGATTACCACCATATGGGATATCATTTAGTAAATAAGAAGCATGCCACTCCTTAAAACACTATATCTCAGACATTTGATCTCTACATCACAACTCATTCATTGAACTAGATCAATACATTCATTTTATTGCAGACTTCAAAAATGGATTTGATGGTCTTGTTGGTGTCACCAAACTAGGCTCTGATTTGTTAGCTCCATGCTTATTTGTCAACTTTATGGATGAACCATGTGGATGAGGAGGAGATTGCACTTCCTCCTTACCCTTGTCACTTGTTTCATCCCCTCCTATCTGCTTTCCTTTCATACTTCCATCCACCTTTGCAGTTTTATTCATTTCATCTTTAGCTGCCTCTTGTGTTTTATTTTTCTTTGTAAACAACGGCGCAGATAAATTTGGTGATGATGAAATGAAAGATGTTTTCGATGTTTCGGCCTTGCTACTGCTAGGTAGAGTATCTGATGTAACTGGTGCAAAACTGTTTTCCTTGAGGTTGGTTTCCTTAGTCTTTTTAACTTCATTATATAGCCTTTCCTGTTTCGAGGGCAAAAGGATTTACCGGGTAAAGACGACCTTGAAATGATAGCCTTTCTGTACTGTATTTGATTGTTAATTTATAATAAAAGGCTTACCTCCAATATGCCATTGAATTTTTCGGCCAAATTTGGAAGCTTCAAAGCAGTAACAAGTTTTATTGCACCTTTCATTGATTTCTCCAGCGACAAAAGCTTTACAAGTTCAGTAGCTCTCACTAGTTTATCACCTGAAATATTTGGCGTGACTACTTTTGACATTCACAAATATGGTTACAAAAAGAGAGAGAGAGAGAGAGAGAGAGAGAGAGAGAGAGAGAGAGAGAGAGAGAGAGAGAGAGAGAGAGAGAGAGAGAGAGAGAGAGAGAGAGAGAGAGAGAGATGGATGGCATGGGAACTCACTATTGCAGCAGGATGCTATAAGTCTTAGTATGCATCTATCTTGTGCTGCTTCCAAATTGAAAGTGTCATCATCAAGTAAGCTAGCATCCAAACCACCATTATCCATTTCTTCCATTTTTTTCTGAATCTGCAAGTTAAATATTTACAAATTTAGCTATTGAACTTTAATGATAAAAACAAAGTTGGCAAACAATGACCATTAGATTTGAAGGGATGCTAAGAACAAACCTCAAAGAGATACATGCTGTTCATCATAAATTCGTTTTCAAGTGCTTCAGATCCCAAATCAGAGGTAGCGAGTGGAAACGCAAGATTCATTAAAGTGAGAATTGGTTTAGGCACCACCTGATGGGTAAGTGAATAGCAATTGATGTTTTAGTCACACACAAAGGAGAAAATGGGAATACAACCAATACATCAAACTGTCATATTCCTACTCATACCTGTGGGTAAAATTCAGGCTTTTTGCATACTACACAAACTAACTTGTTTGTATTCAAACCCACCATCCAATAGTTTTCATCTGTCTTCTTCTCTTTAAAAGCACTGCATTTAAATTTGCATAAAACAAATCAATAGAAGAAAAATTTTAGGCAGATTAGATTAATACCAGTAGTTAAATGAATATTGAACCTGAAGACTGGGAACCAGCTACCACCAAATTGGCTTGTATATAATCTTAGCACACCCTGCATATTATACTTGCAAAATTAGCTGGTATAACAATACGCGTTCAAAAGAAATAATGAAATAAATACTACATATCATCACTATAGTGTAAACATGATTACCTTGGAATCATAAGAACACAATTGGCCCTCTTCACTAAACCCAAACCAACTAAGAGAGGAACCAGGAGTTATTGGCAAGCGACCATGAAGGGGTTGGGTCCCATGTGTTATATTAAATAACTTAAACTGTAACACCTGCATGTTTAGAAATACATTATCTTGTCAAGAAATGACATTATTTATTGCTTAAATAACCAGAATAGTATTTTGTCATAGAAAAATAGATCAGTATGCTCTGCCAATAAGATAATCCTTTCAAAAAGGTTGAAAAATAGCTAGAGAACAATAAAAAAAAATGAATGTTTGTGGGAATCGGTAATCGTATATAGTAATACTAAATAAAACCACTCTGGATGTGTCAGTGTCAGAGACAACAGATTCCATGAAGGCTGAGCAAACCTGATCGCTTGAGGAAAGGCAATCAGAAGCATGAGTGACAATTGCAAGCTTATCCTTGAAACCCGATGCAGTCACCACCGGCCCATCTAGCGAAATAACATGTCTCTGCAATAAAATAGATTTAGAAATGTGCAAATACTTAAAGGTAAACATCAAATCTACAGATTCCTTCTTATCTCATGTGCTAACACAAGTTTTAAAAAGTGATTTTTTTCTTTAAAAATCTGTAACAAGCGGATGTAAACTTTTAAAAGTGGTTATTTTGTTTAAATAACTTGTTTCTTTCACTAAAAAGTAGTATTGAAAGGCATTCAAATAAAAACAGTGAATGTGCGACAAACCTGCATACCACCCTCAGTAAAGATCCGAAGATAATTAAAACTAGTTACTGCAGCCACCCAGGAAGCACCAAGTGCAACAACCTTTACTTCTTCGCCTTCAAAGCGCATAGACCACTGCCAAAAAATAAAATCACATAATGTTTAAGTCCTTATAACCATATAACGTTGAACAGGGGTGGAATGGAATTACTTAACTCTTCAATATGTAAATTTCTTTCATAAAAAATACATATAATGGCACAATCATACCTCACTATTACTAGCCCAGCTACTAAATGGGCGATACATGAGTGTGCTCATGTTCTTCTCCCCCTTGCAAGGATTTGCAAAAACGCTCCCATTCTCATTCAATGCAGCCATTGTAAATCCAAAATGGTCAGTCATTGATGGAACTCGAGGACTACTTCCAGTATCATGAAAATCAATCTGTAACAAAAACATGTCAACTCATTAACATATGTCATAGAATTGATGATTTAATTCAAACCAATAAGCTTCAATTCAATTATATATGGTGCTATTCGTATGTATTACCTCAATATGAGAGTACCCATCGTGATCAACAGTGGTTATACTTCCAAGCATATTGTAGCATAAGAAGCGCCTTTTTCCAGGCTGCACTGGAGTGGCTCCTGGTTGAAATGCCTCCTGCATTTTTGTCTTAGGTAACACTGTGCTTCTAAATCCCACATTGTCATTCTCCAAATTTTCCTTGACTGACCGGTTCCTTTTCTTGTGAGACTCGATTTTTGGATATAGATCAATTCCATCTTCTCCATCCTCATCAAAATTTTCCTCGCTCAAGGAATGTTTGCGCAATCTTTTCCTGCTAGTTGGTGGCTCAAACTCCCCATTACTATTTTCACCAAGATCACTCAAGCTCTCACTAAAACTATTGTTCTGATCTTCGTCGTCATAGAAAAGAAGCCCTTTACTGTTCTTGCCCTGCATAGGTATATCCTCAGTTGGGGACTTCATAGACGAAGGAATAACATTGTCCCATATGCCATATTTTCCCATAACATCAATAACAGACAAGGCATTCCCAATTGGCTTCCATGCCATGCAACACACTATTTCATCAAACTTCTGTCTGTCAATATCCTGCTTCCTATCAACATCCCATATCAGAATCTGTTTATCTAAACCAGAAGTAGCCATGTACTTGCCATTAGGTGACCAACTCAAAAAATATATAGGCTGGTTATGATCCCCTCTCAGAGAGAACAATTTTTCAGCCGTGTCCCTATCATACATCACGACATCATTTCTCAATCCAGGAATAGCTAATGTCTCACCATCAGGACTCCAGCAAAGAACGTTCATGGTTGAAACATCTAACCCAGTGTCAGGAGCAATGCATTTGAGGTTGTGAAGGTTTTTACCTGAGTGCAGTTCCCATATGATAACGGTTCCATTTGAGTCCAGAGATGCTAAGTATTTACCATTAGGGTCAAAAGCTAAGTGCCATTTGTCTCGAACTCTCCACCTGCCAAGTGCCAACAAGCAATCCTAAGATTAAACCATCTTGAAAAATAAACATCAACAACTCAACCACACACAACAAAGGATTTGTCCAATACTGAATTACGTTTGAAATTTAAATCCAAAAAATTCTTCATGAACATTGAAACATGTGTCTCGTAAACTTTGAAACATTGATAAAAAATGAGCATTCACTTGAGGTATATCGTAATTGGTACCGTACTGATCCAAAACACTTCAGTGAAAAGAAGACCATGGGCAATTTTGTACTAAATCCAATCAATTCAGCTAATTGTCACAAAAAAAAACTGAGAGAACTGTAAATAAATAGAAACCAGACAAATCAGATTACCAAAATTTATTAATTTAGTAAAATTAATAAGTAAAAACAACAATAAGATTAAGAAAGTAAAATTGATATATATGTTACTTCAATTTTTTTTTAAAAAAATTATGAAAAAAGCATTTATTTTAGATTAGCAAAATTGAGATGTTCCTGGTCCAAAACACCAATAAATAATTATCAAAATGTTCAATAAACACCAATAAATAATCATAAGAAATCAAATTTTATTACAAGTCTTAATAAAGTTAATTACAAAAGTAAAGAAGAAAAACACCAATTTTGTTTCAGATTTCAATTAAGACAACAAACACGCACATGTATACAATACGAATAAAATACCTGGAAATTTGTAGAGTTTAACGGAGTGATCGACAGATCCAGAAGCAAGACAGGTGGAATTAGGGCTAAGAGCCAAAGCAGTAACACCGTCACGATGGTGACGGAAGATTTTAGGGGAAGCGGAGGGAAGAAGAGGGTTATGAATCGATAGGGACACATCCGAAGAAGAGGCAGTTACCAGATGTTGGGCTTGCTGGTCCCATAAGACCGAGCAGAATGAAGGACGGCCGCCCTTTTGAGTGTGAGCCTCCCTCATTTTCACTGACCGGACCTTCATGACGATTTGTTTTTTCGAAACGGGTTCGGTTCCGTTCCGGTTGAATAAAATTGAAGAATGTAGGGTTGAGGGTTTGATTCGGAGTGGAGTGAGGAAAATGGATCTGAAGTTGGAGAAGTAGGGAAGTATTTAGGGCGCCAAATGAGCGTTTGTTTTAAGGACTTTGGCGGGAAGGGGAAATGGAGTCATGCTTTATTTTCGATGAGCATGAACAATGGACTGTTAAGACAAGTTTGACGGGGGTTAATTTTTTTTAAAAGTTGTCATGCTTCTTTGGTCCATTTTTATTGGGCAAATAATCATTTTAGTCCTTGAATGTCTAACTCGTTGTCACATTAATCCCTGAATGTATTAAAATTGCAAATAGATCCACAAATGTCTTTTTTATTAGTCATTTTGGTCCTCGAATATGTTTTAAGTAGTCAATTTAGTCATCGAATGTGTTTCTTGTTGATCAATTTAGTCCAAAAAATTACTAACAAATGAGATACTAAGGACCTATTTGCAATTTCGATACATTCAAGGACCAATATGACAACGATTTACACTTTCAGGGACCAAAATGGTGATTTTCCCATTTTTATTTCATCTTATCTTCATCTCTTATTTTATTATTATTTTTATTCTATTTTGAGGGGGGCGCTGCCCCCATCTTTTGTTATTATTTATTTAAATCTTATTATCAATATCATTTTCATTTTACCATTATTATTATTTCTATTTTTGTTTTTTTATTTCTTTATTTTGATCCAAGTCCTGATCCAAATCAAGTCTCCAGTCACAATACAATCAGCTCCAACAAAGGTCCAATTCTTCACGCTCCTCACACAGCTAGGAGAAATCAAATTCCTTTAATGCCTTTTGTTCTGGACTGGGCCTGTGCCTCCGGGCAAGCCCCCTCGACAGCGTTGGGGACGATTCTCTGGACAGAATCTCCTCCAAAGTACGCAGTGTAGAACGACACCTCCTGCTCGCGATGGCGGGCACAACAGCTCCATTCCAACGACTTCGCAGTCCCTGTCGAGCACAACTGCTCGACAGCTCCATGACGGCATTTCAGCACGTGTTCCACGTTGCTTCATCCATATCTACCCTCTCACACTTTTCCCGCGTATTGGATAAACCCCTGGTGAGAACCTCAACGGTTTCTCCTGCTCCCACGCAGAAACCTGGCAGTTATCCATTATTGGGCCGTGCCCAACGGCCCAATAGGGATAATCGCTGGCCCCGCGCTGGGGGCTTATAAATACTCCTCTTTACTAGGGAGTCAGGTAAATTCAACTCATTCTCTCTACCTCTTCTCTTTGTACTCTTGCTGACTTAAGCATCGGAGTGTCTGCAGGTACAAACCCCCCTTCGTTTTCAACCGTCCAACCATCGTGCAAGGCGACGTTGCTGGCACTCGATCTTGCTCTTTACACACAGGTATGATCAGTGGCGACTTCACTGGGGACGTGAGTGCTCCTTTCTTGCTTTCTTTCCACAAGAAACCTGATAAAACCAACTCCTTCTTCTCGATATCGCTGGCAACGACACGTCCGCTCCGTGCAACGGCGACGTCACCCCTCCTTTCCAGGACGCCGACGGCAAACCAATGAGAATTGTCCTCGAACCCAACGACGACATTCTCAACAACGAAGACAACGCCAGGATCGACTTCGAGTCCGACCCCCGCGACGGTAGGGAAACCTCCATCTCCGACGATGACGATATCGTCGAAATCAGAAAAGTTGCTCCCAAGAATTCTGAGAGCGCCCCCGCTGCCTCCGAACAGAAAGCCCCCGCGGCTGACGAAAACTCCGGAAATCAAGGCCAGCAGGCAGTGACCATGGCGCCCTCAGATTTCAAGACCCTGCTCGACGCTATGAACGAACATAAGAAGCTTCTCCTCGAGCAGAACAAGAGGCTCGAAGCTCTCGAGAAAAAATATCGTACTCAGACGATGCCCAGGAAGCGTGCACGAACTCCCCCCCGCGCGAAGCGTGTCATTCAGGGTGCAAAGCGAGGAAAGGGAATCGAATTCCGTGATCCTCGTCCTCCAAGCCCTCATCGCCCAGCGCGACCTTCTGGAGGGAACTCCTCATCTTCCACAGCTGATCGTGGAAAACATAAGATGTATCCCAGTCCTCCTCGACGCGAGGACCATCACCGTTCCCCCTTTCCTCGGGGAAGTGATTCTCCACAGCCCGACATCATGTGGAGTGATGAATATGAGAACCAAAGTCCTCTAGCCTTGGCAATTCTAAATATTCCTCTCCCCCGCGGACTGGAGAAGCACCCAAGCGGCTTGGGGCAGTATGACGGGCAAGGCGATCCCGACGAGCATCTCGCCAACATGAATGTCTTGCTCGACTACCGTCGTGTAAAGGGTCCAATCAAGTGCAGGCTCTTCCCTACCACTCCGAGGAAAGGTGCCCTTGATTGGTACAAATCCTTGGCTCCGGGTTCCATCCCCAACTGGAAGGAGCTCACTGAGCAATTCAAAAGGCACTTCACTGCCTCTCGCCGACAGCCCAAGACACTATCGGCACCGGAAGCTATTGTCCAGGGGGACAATGAATCTCTTCGCAACTGCATCGAGAGATTCAACAAAGAAGCCGTTCAAGTCGACACTAATGACGGCATGAAGAAATATTTGATTGAGTGTGGCCTCAAACGCCACAGCGAGTTCGCAAAGGCCATTGGGATTGAGCCCCAAGCCACGCTCAACGACCTCCTCAACAAGGCAACAACCTTCATTGACTACGAGGAGAAACTAGCTGTGTAACACCCCGAAAATTCCAACATAAAAATTTCATATATTATCAGAGCTTAACACATTCAGGATGTCACATATCATAAAATCATTAAAAAAAATGAATAATAATTTATTCCTCATCATTATTCAATATGGCAGCGGAGTTCATAAATTAAAATCCAAATCTTTTCAAGGATAATTCAACATCAAATAAATCCCTTCAAGAAGGTCTTGGCACAAGGGCTCATAAAAAATCTCATAAAATGTTTAACAACCAAATCGTAAATAATTAATTCTTAAACAATACGTAAAGGATAGAAACAAATAACAAATATCCCCATCCCGTTACGTATCAGAGCATCCTAAGACACCTCACACAACGGAATCCTCACGTACGCACCTAAGCCCGATCACCTGCAAGTTACCCATACGAAAGGCAACATTTTCAAGCAGAAGGGGTGAGAAACACAGTCAATAATATATATCATATAATTCAATAATTAATGATAATCAACATGAAATCATCACTTTAATCATATCCTAGCAAGATAGCATTATTTCAACATAATAGATAGCATTTATCATAGTAAAGCATATCACGATTTCACCACTTTTATTCATCATAATCACGGCACGAAATTAACACTATCACCATCACATCATCACTTAAACAACTTCACGACGACACGACCTGACAATGCAACACTACACTTAGACATCATGCATGTGGTACCATATTTTAAGCATTAATATGCTTCATCGTCACTTTGAGCAAAAGCTCCATCGCCACTTTGAGCAAGAAAGCTCCATCGCCACTTTGAGCAAGAAAGCTCCATCGCCACTTTTATGCATATGCAATGGACTCCACTTATAACTTAAACAAGTTAACAACTTTACACCGACTCGACGACAATAATAATTGCGCCTAGGCTCTTTGAACCACCCTCCCAAACTTTGACAACACTGACACAATACTCAAATCATTCAAGGATATCAACTTAGCACATATACATTAATCAATTACATTCGTATAAAACCAGAACATTCTTCAAAAGCAAATCAAGTTTGATCAACATGACATAAGCCAAATACTCATAAAATACTTCAACTAAATCCCTAATACTTAAGTTTGAGGTTGGGAAGCCAACCATAAGTTTTTGGACTAACTTGGAATTAGTTATGCTAATTTTTCCTAAAGTTTTCTAAGGATCCACTTGGACTATTTTTATCATAATTCAAAATCTACAAACAATTTTCTAGTCATTCCAAAGCCATCAGAAAGCTAACTCAATTATCTACAACTTTCATGTTTACACCTAAGACCAATTCTGTACCTATCAATACCAGTTTTTATTTCAAATTCGGGTACAGAAGCTGAAACTTCCCTGTGACCTACGTGTAGTAATTCGACGATAACTTAAGTTCTAAAAACAGTTTTGAGGTCAAACCAATGCCATTCGAAAGCTAAAATCCTTATCTACAACTTTCGTGTTTACACCAAAACCCAGTTCAAAACAGAAACGTGTGAAAAAGACGCAAGAACTCGAAACAGAGATGCTGTCACAGTGCAACTCTCGGGAAAAGTGTTCTTTTTCACCCAAAACCCAATTTTTTGGTCACCCAACCCCAAATCGAATTAGAACAATGTTTACATATTAGGTATACAACATAGCAACCAAAACAACACAAAATCATGCATCAAACCACACAGATCATCACATTATAGAAATCATCATAAACTTTTCTAAACCTAAAAATCAAGAATAGCAATTCTTCAATTTCAGAAATTATATATATATAACTAGTTAAAGGAATCCCACCCTTACCTTAATCCAGTAATGAAAAGCAATTCTACAGCAACGATTCCTCCCTAGCCCTCTCCTAGCTTCTTCTTGGTTCTTCTCAAACTCTCTCAAAAACTCCCTTTTTCTCGGTACGTGAAATATGTTTGGTCTGACTTTCTTTGTTTTTCTTTTACTGAAAAGTGTAACTCCTCACTAATAACAATTTACTCCCTTTTTAATTCCTATTAATTCCACTTATTCCCCCTTAGCTCAAATGAATATTATTCTACTCCTATTTAATCTTAAATAACACAAATAATATTATTTCTCTTACATTTTTCTAAACAATCCTTATAATAAAATAATAATACACCACATATCACATAAAACATCATATCATCATTTAAATCACACATTATACACATAACGTCGTATATATTAAAATAAAGTCATATAACACCATAGAAAGTACTCAAATAGTAACTAAAAGAAATTAAATTAATATGGGCGTTACAAGCTGCAACTGTTGTTCGCCACCCACGGACAGAAAGCTCCTCGGGACACAGCCGAGGACCCTCCCGAGGAGGAGGAGAAAGAAGGCCTGACGACTGTCCTCGAGACAGAAATCGTGGACCCCTCAGCATCCACACCGCTGATTGCATCTCGAAAGCAGATCCTCAGCACTGTAAACGTGTCCCACTTTCCAAAGTGGGGAGCGCGGGTGTCATACCCTAATTTTGCCCCACATAATAATTTTTTCTTTTCGCATTTAGTCAATTTTGTATAAAAGTCAACATTTTACATCAAAATTCAAAAAAATCTTTTTTTTCTAATAAATTGCATTTCACATGTCATTTGCATTATTATTATTATTTTTAATTCAAAATTCAAAAAAATATCATATTTTTAATGTTTATTTATTTTGTGAGCATTATCCATTAACCAAAAAATTCTTTTACTCATTGTCACCTCACATTCTTATCATTAGCAACCTAGAACCTTCTAAGAGCTATCCACCTCATCTCCAAATAAAATGTGAAGAGAAAAAGAACCATAAATAAGGAAAAATAAAAAGAGGCTTTCTCAACTTTGCCCTTTCTTACTAAACACTCACCAAAACCTAATTTTCCACTATATAAGCCTCATTTTTTGTGCTCGGCAGCTTTTAGACATTAGGGAGACACTTAGAGAGAGAAGGAGGCCAAAATCTGAATCATAAAAACTCTCTCAAAAATCACCATTTTTACCCAAAACTCATTTTCATTCAAAACACAATCAAATCTCGAATTTCTTTCTTCAAAGCTTCATCATACACTTTCAGTAGCTGAACCAACATCATCAAAGCTCCACAAATCCAGTGGAAGAGGGAGATTGGAGCTCAAAGTGTCAAAGGGAAAGTTTGAGGTAACTAGGCCAAAATAAAGCTCAAAAGCAGTAAGTTTTTGTGACTCTACTCTATTTGATGTGTTGTGAAGCTTTTCCATGAACCAATTTGTTTAAATCTATGCTATTTTGAGTTTGTTAGTGTTGATCCCGAAACTTTATTATTTTTTATTATTTTTTATATGCATGATATGTGAAATCTAAATTCATATTTGTGATCTATGTAATTTTATGAGCAAAATGATATATTCATGTGATTTTTTTGGTTAAGATTTGAAAATTTAGTAGTACAAATTGAAGGTTTAAATTGTTGTTTATGTTCTGTTCGTATGCGTTTTTCTGGGTTTTCAAACTGATGAAAAAGATGAAGCTTTTAATTTAAGCGGGACCCACGCGTCATGTTGAATCCCCTTGCAGACCTTGTTTTTCGTTCATTCCCTTTGTCAACATAAAACTCCGTGCTGGAATATTCTCGACAGCGACGTTTTTGTTTGTTGTGTGGAGAGGGGACCGACGCCACGTGGCATCATGCCATTGGCCGCGCGGTCCCCACCAATCATTTTCTCTCTCCATTTGTTTTCTTCTTTCACTTTTTTTTTTTAATTTTTTTTTTATATATTTATATTTTGTTTTTGTTTGTTTGTGAAGAATAGAGAAGTGGGCTTTGGGCCCAGAGAGAGATTTCACTCCCTCCTCACTCTGTTTTGCTCACGGCACCCCCAGTTTAATTTTAATCACTTTGTTAGCTTATTTAAATAAGCACTTATTTGGGTGGGTGGGGTAGCTCAGTTGGCACTTGCTGACTAAGCGGGTGTAGGCTGTTGGTCAGGGGTTCGATCCTTGACAGCAGCAAATATAGTATTTTCTTTGTAATTAAGTTGGTGGTACTTATAAACCATCAACTTTTAAAAAAAAAATTAAAAAAATAAGCACTTATTTGGACAATAGTTTATTTAAGCTTATTGAGCCAAATATTTGTGCAAACAATAAAGTGATTTTTAATCACTAATTTTTAATTAATAACTTATTTTTATAAGTCATTTTTGTTTACTTATTTGCTTTTACCTTGTTTGTTCATTTAAGTTGCTTAATGTTCATGCATTTAATTGTTCTCTTGTTTCATTTATGCATCATTTAATTGTTCTCATGCATTTTAATTGTTACACACATTACTTAATTGTTCATGCATTGTTTACTTAATTGCATTGTCTCTATAATCATCATCATCATCATCATCATCATCTATATGTCATGCATGCTATCACATTATGGTAATATCTCTTCTCTTTTCTTGCATATGTTTGTTGTTCATTTGACTGTTTGGTCTTTTTACATAATAAAAAACTAAAAAAGCATTTTCAAAATAAATTAAAGGATGAAAAAAGGGGAACCTGACGTATGGCTTGTTTCCGCCCCGGATTATACTCATATATCTAACCATGTTGTCTTTATTATCAAAACTTGTTTTGCCCTAACATGACACTGCAGGAATCCGTGCTGGTGGATGATGTGATCCCAAGGCTTGTAACTGATGAGATTAATACTACTTTGACCAATCTTCCTTCCAAGGAGGAAATCAAAGCAGCTGTGTTTGCCCTAAATGTGGATAGTGCTCCTGGGCCTGATGGGTTTGGCGCTTTTTTCTACCAACATTACTGGGACATTGTTAAAGAGGATGTTATTAATGCCATGTTGTATTTTTTTACCAACAGCTGGATCCTGCCTGGTTTCAATTCGAATATCATTGCTCTTATTCCCAAGTCTGAAGATGCTACTTCTATTGAGCAATATAGACCTATTGCTATGGCCAATTTCAAATTCAAAGTTATTTCCAAGATTATTGCAGATAGACTTGCATCTATTATGCCAACTATTGTTTCTGAAGAACAGAAGGGTTTTATTCATGACAGGAATATCAAAGATTGTCTAGGTATTGCCTCTGAAGCGGTTAATCTCCTTCACAACAAGCCTTTTGGTGGTAACTTGGCTCTCAAGATTGATATTACCAAAGCTTTTGATACCTTGGACTGGAATTTTTTGTTGAAAGTTTTACAAGATTTTGGTTTTAATAATACTTTCTGCACCTGGATTAAGGTTATCTTGAATTCGGCTTTTCTCTCTATATCAGTTAATGGCAGACCTCAAGGCTATTTTCAGTGTTCTAGAGGGGTTAGGCAGGGTGATCCCTTATCCCCTTTGCTCTTTTGTTTGGCTGAAGATGTCCTTAGTCGATCTATAATTAAGCTTGTTTCTCAAGGTCGGCTGTATCAAATACAGGGTACTAGAAATTGTTTACCCCTCTCATTCCTTCTATGCTGATGACTTGCTTATTTTTTGTAATGGCAATCTAGCTGGCCTGCGTGAATTGAAAGATCTTTTTACTAAGTATGAGATGGAATCTGGGCAAGTTATTAATACTTCCAAGTCCACTATTTTTTCTGGCTCCATCACTCCGGGAAGGCTTCACCTCATTGTTCAGCTTTTCAACTTTAGGCTTGGCACTATTCCTTTCAATTACCTTGGGATACCTATTTTCAAAGGTAAACCTTCTGTCCTTCATCTTCAACCTGTGGCTGACAAGATCAAACAAAAGCTCTCTACTTGGAAAGCTTCCCTCCTTTCTATTGCAGGTAGGGTGCAATTGGTGCGTTCTGTGGTGCAAAGTATGCTTGTTTACAGTATTTCCATTTACTCTTGGCCTGTCTCCTTACTCAAAGACCTTGAGAAATGTATTCGTAATTTTATTTGGAGTGGGGATAGCGAGAAAAGAAAGCTAGTTACTGTCTCTTGGAAAACTATGTGTCGCCCTTACTCTCAAGGGGGTCTTAATCTTAGGTCTCTTGTTCAACTGAATAGTGCTTATAATCTCAAACTTTGTTGGGCAATGATTCATTCTGACTCTTCCTGGGCAAGGCTCCTTCGTGCAAGGGTTTTAAGGAATGGTAGACCGATTCAGCATCATATCTACTCTTCTCTTTGGTCTAGTATTAAGGGGGAATATTTCACTCTCAAAGAGAATATTGTCTGGCTGCCTGGAGATGGTCAGAATATTAGCTTTTGGCACGATGAATGGTGTGGTCCTCCTCTTGTCAGCCAACTTCACATCCCTGTCCAGAGTTGGCCTTTTCTTTCGGCCAAGGTGGGTGATTTCATTTATAATGGTGACTGGTCTATTCCCCCGCTTATTGAGCAGCTTTTCCCTTCCTTGAGAGCGACTATTTCTCAGGTTTCCATTCCTATTGATAGCCCTCAGGATCTTCTTCTTTAGAAGCACATAGATGACGGTGAATTGAATCTTAAAGATGCTTATCTCTTCAAATCTCCACAGTTTCAAGAGTTGCCTTGGGCAAAAATTATTTGGAGTAATGATATCCCTCCTTCCAAATCTTTATTAGTGTGGCGTTTAATGCATGGTAAGGTGCCTACGGATGAAAATCTAAAGATTAGGGGTTGCAATGGTCCTTCTATGTGTAGCTTGTGCAACAAGTCTGAAGAATCTTCTTTCCATCTTTTCTTTGATTGTGAGTATGTTGTGAAGCTTTGGTCTTGGTTAGCTGGTTGTCTTGACCAAACGATTCAATTTTACCAAATGGAGGATATGTGGTCTCTTTGTGATGGTCCCTGGGCACCCCAAAGTAAGCTTGTTCTTATTGCTGCTATTATTAATTTAATTAACACTGTGTGGTTGGCTCGTAATTATGCTAGGTTTCATAATCATCTCATTACCCGGCGTCATGCTATCTCTTTGATTTCTACTAATACTATGCTCGTTGGGAATCATACTTGCAAGGTCTCTTCTAATGCCATTAAGGATTTCTCTTTTTTGAAAAAGTTTAACATTGTCATTCGTTGCCCTAAGATGCCTATTCTGAAAGAAGTTATTTGGAATCCTCCATTGTACTCTTGGTACAAGTGTAACATTGATGGTGCCTCGAATGGAAATCCAGGAGCTGCTGCTTGTGGTGGCGTTTTTAGGGACCATTCCTCTGATTTTGTGTTTGCTTTTGTTGAGGCTCTTGGTACAGCTTCTTCCATTTATGCAGAGCTCTGTGGTGCTTTGAGAGCAATAGAGATGGCTAGTGATAAGGGTTGGACTAATCTTTGGTTGGAGACAGATTCCTCTTCAATTGTTGCTGCTTTTTCTACCCCTGGTAAGGCTGTTACTTGGTCCTTACGAAACAGATGGCGAAATGCTCAAGTCAGGTTGCGTACTATGAATTTTCTGGTGTCCCATATCTACAGAGAGGGAATTAAAGTGGCTGATCTCCTGGCTAATTTTGGTTTATCTGCTCCTGGGATTACTACTTGGACTCATGCGCCTATGTTTCTGTCAGAGTGCTTAGAGAACAATAAATTAGGCATGCCTAATTTTAGAATTTATTCTTCTTGATGTTTTGTCCTTTTGTATTTATCTGGAGCACTGCACTCTTTTTCCCTTCACCTGGTTTTTCCCATTGGGTTTTACAGGAAAGGTTTTTAACGAGGAAGTTGTTTTGTTAGCTCCTACTTGGGTCTTGGTCTAGTCCCCCCAAGTTGTATGTTGTTCTCATTTTTTCTTTTAATAATATTTGGGAGTTAGCTTGTCTGTTGAGTTTTTAGGGAGGTGCCAACCTAGTTGAGATGTCCTTACTAATTCAACTAAGCTTTCTCTTTCTTGCATAAAAAAAAAGGGCTTTGGGCCCAGAGAGAGATTTCACTCCCTCCTCACTCTGTTTTGCTCGCGGCACCCCCAGATTAATTTTAATCACTTTGTTAGCTTATTTAAATAAGCACTTATTTGGACAATAATTTATTTAAGCTTATTGAGCCAAATATTTGTGCAAACAATAAAGTGATTTTTAATCACTAATTTTTAATTAATAACTTATTTTTATAAGTCATTTTTGTTTACTTATTTGCTTTTACCTTGTTTGTTCATTTAAGTTGCTTAATGTTCATGCATTTAATTGCTCTCTTGTTTCATTTATGCATCATTTAATTGTTCTCATGCATTTTAAGTGTTGCATACATTAGTTAATTGTTCATGCATTGTTTACTTAATTGCATTGTCTCTATCATCATCATCATCTATATGTCATGCATGCTATCACATTATGGTAATATCTCTTCTCTTTTCTTGCATCTGTTTGTTGTTCATTTGACTGTTTGGTCTTTTTTCATAATAAAAAACTAAAAAAGCATTTTTAAAATAAATTAAAGGATGAAAAAGGGGGAACCTGACGTATGACTTGTTTCCGCCCCGGACACTTTGGACCCCTGACGTATGGCTCGTGGTCCCAAAGTGTTCTCATCTTAAAATTAACTCAACTCACTTAAATCTCTTTTTCACAATAAACCCGGTATTGTTTTATCCATTCCCCTGATACATACAAGCTTAAGCATCCGATCGCGAGCATACAAGCGTTGTTGTATCAGTGGAATGCGACTTAAATGCTATCGGTTGATTAACCTCTTTTCTAAAAAAACGAGTAATGTTTTATCCATTCCTCCGACGCATACTTACGCTTAAGCCTCCTATTGCGAGCATACAAGCACAGTTGTGTCGGCGGAATGCGACCTAAGCGTTATTCGATAAAAACAACAAACCCACAAACTTTTTTTACCAGAACTACGTGAGTTTTGAGTTTCCCATTGCACCTGGGAACACGTAGGAGCGGGCTCCTAGAACCGTCAAACTCGTTAATAAAAAACTTTTTTTTGTTAATTAATAATTGGAGTAGATTTGAATAGGCAGATAACCGGTAATAGAATAGTTAATGTAAACCTGAAAGCAATCGACTTTAAACCTCTGAATGGTTCCCATCGAGTACGATGGGTGCTAACACCTTCCTCTCGCACAACCAACTCCCGAACCCGCCATGGTTCTTTAACCATGCTAACCAAAGGTTTTCACGGTATTTTCCTTTCCCCCTTTGGGATAAATAAACATCGATGGCGACATCATTGTTGGAAGGATGCAATTGAGTGGTGCAAGTACCACCGGTCTCACGGCCACACCACTGGAAATTGTGTCCATCTGAAGGATGCAATTGAAATTTTAATCAAGGGCGGACATCTCAAACAGTTCGTCAAGAAGGCTGACGCTCCCCAGCAGGAGCCTGAGCAACACCCTAAGTCCGACGACGACGCGGGCGCTGGAGCCGGCGCGCTCCAAGTAGCCATGGCCATCCAACGGCCAGAGGACTTCTACTTCCCCGACACTCTGGCTGCCCAGCTCAGCAGGTGGGAGAATTTGCCACAGGCCATGGTTATATCCGGTGGAGGATTCAAGCCTCTGACCATGGGATCTGTGAAGAGGAAGTTCGACGAGCTCCTCTCTGTCTCAACACGAGCTGCGGTCACCATCGACACACCCAGGGGAGGAAAATCCTGGCTTTCTATCCAGAGGAGATGCCCAGAGGATCTCCTAACGCCCAGATCCCTCTGCTGATTCAGGCAAAAATGGCTAACTTCGACGTCCATCGCATCTTGGTCGACGAAGGGAGCTCTTGTGACATCATGTACTCCGCCCTCTTCAACGTGCTGGGCCTCAACAGGTCTCACCTAGCACCTTACTTGGGTTCGGACTTGCAGGGCTTCAATGGCTCCACCAACAGGCCATGGGGGTTCGTCGACACCATGGTCAACTTCGGCCATGGGGAAGCCACAAAATCAGTCAGGATCAAATTCCTGGTCATAGACTGCCCCTCTCTAAACCAATGCATCATTGGCAGAATTGCATTGGCTGACCTGGTCGCCGTTCCTTCAACCATCCACCTGAAGATGACGTACTACGCTTAGGATGGAAAGGTTGCCACCGTCCACGGTGACATTGCCACGGCCAGGAGATGTTTTGAAGCTGCCTCAAAGGGCCTTTCTTCCATCACCAGCGCCCCCACCAAATCTGACAGTGGGGCAAGCTCCTCGAAGAAGGGCCCCACTGAGCAAGAGCCTGGTAGAAGGATGGCGAGCAGAAGCCACCCTCCAACAACGTCAGTGCTGTCGACCTTGATCCCCGTTTTTCCAAGGATAACAAAGAAGAGAAGAAACTCCGCCGGGACAACAAAGAAAATGATGAGGCGAGCAAGAAGATCTACCGCCCCATCCCCGACGGAGAGTTCGAGCTAGTTCCGCTTGGAGAAGACCCGACTAAGGGGGTGAAGATAGGCTCCGGCCTCCCCGACTATGTGAGGGAGCAGCTGAAGACATGCCTCCGCGACAATGCTGACCTGTTCGGCTGGAGTGCAAAAGAAATGCCCGGCCTGCATCCTGATGTCGCCTGCCACCAGCTCGCCATAGACCCTGCCGCTAGGGCAGTAGTACAACGTAGGAGGAATCAGTTTCCCGAAAAAGCGGAGGCTGCTGAAAAAGCTGTAAAAGACCTCTTAGAGGCAAATTTTATTTCCGAGGCCAGATATTCAACCTGGCTCTCCAATGTTGTACTCGTTAAAAAGAATAATGGAAACTGGCGTATGTGTGTTGACTATACCGATCTCAATAGGGCTTGCCCTAGAGATGCTTATCCCCTGCCTAGTATAGATAAACTTGTTGATAACTCATCTGGCTTTAAATTATTGTCATTTATGGATGCATATTCAGGTTACAATCATATACCGATGGCAGAATCCGACAAGGAAAAAACTGCATTCATGACTGCGTCGGGCAACTATTACTACAACGTAATGCCTTTCGGGCTCAAAAATGCAGGCGCCACGTATCAGCGAATGATGAACAAAGTATTCCGAGCAAAAATTGGAGACATGCTCGAAGTATACATGGACGACATGATCGTCAAATCAAAAGAAGAAACCGAGGATACGCCCACCTAAAAAAGGTGTTTGAGCAGGCCAGGAAATGCAAAATGAGATTCAACCCAGAAAAATGCACATTTGGGGTACAAGGAGGCAAGTTCCTCGGCTTCTACTTAACGAAACGAGGGATTGATGCCAACCCGGACAAATGCAGAGCCTTCGCCGAACACCCAACCCCGGACGACAAAAAATCCATCCAAACACTAAACGGAATGCTAACTTCACTGTCGCGATTCGTGGCAAAATCCGCTCAGCACGCACTCCCCATTATTCAAACTTCTTCGCAAAGATGCTGTGTTCGAATGGACCGAAGATTGCGAGCAGGCTCTCCAGCACCTAAAAAAGGCGCTTTCTGAGCCGCCGGTTCTTTCGCGACCAGAGGACGAGGAAACAGTTTACCTCTACCTCGCAATCACCGCCTAAACCGTCAGCGCAGCTCTCATCCGTGAAACACCAGGGGGGCAGAAACCTGTATATTTCACGAGCAAAGCGTTGCAGGGCCCCGAGCACAGATACCAGCGCTTCGAAAAAATCGCACTCGCCCTGGTTATCGTGGCGAGGAGACTTAGGCAGTACTTCCTTGTACATACCATCGTGGTCCGCACCGACCAACCCATCAAGGCCTTGCATGGTCGACCAGACATGGCCGGAAGAATGCTCAAGTGGGCTCTCTAGTTATCCGAATTCGACATCCGATATGAAAGTAGGAAAGCTTTGAAGGCTCAAGTCTTAGCCGACTTTGTGGTCGAGATGACCGTCCTTGCTTCCCCGCCGAACGAAGCGAACAAATGGACAATCTTCGTCGACGGAGCCTCCAGCGCTTCAGGAGCAGGCGCGGGGATCATCCTCGAAAATGAAGTCGGCACCATAATCGAAATCTCCCTCACCCTGTCGTTCCCAACATCGAACAATCAAGCCGAGTACGAAGCCTTCCTCGCCGGCCTTCGCCTAGCCGAGGACGTTGGAGCCAAGGAGGTCAAAATCTTTACGGACTCCCAGCTCGTGGTATCGCAGGTCAAATGCATCGACAACGACGATGTTGACTACGTCTTGCGCGAAATACACGAAGGCATAAACGGGCAACACCTGGGCGGCAGATCGCTGGTCAGGAAAGCTCTTTGCGCATGATATTTCTGGCCCATGATGCAGCAGGACGCCAAAGAACACGTAAAAACATGCGACAAGTGCCAACGATATTCGGATATGATCTTGGCCCCTCCCTCCGAGCTCAAGACATTATCCTCCCCGTGGCCCATCGCATGGTGGGGAATGGACATCCTCGGCCCTTTCACCACGGGACTCCATAAGTGCAAGTTCCTGATCGTCAGGGTGGACTATTTCACCAAATGGATAGAAGCGGAAGCCATCCCCAACATTTTCGGAGAAACAATCCTACGTTTCTTCAAAAAGAACATCCTAGCCCGCTTTGGAATCCCACAACTTGTTGTCACCGACAACAGGACGCAATTTACGAACAGGGCATTCCAAGTTTTCCTTGCCGCCATCAAGTTGGTGTTACTTATAAACCATCAACTTTTAAAAAAAAAAATAAAAAAATAAGCACTTATTTGGACAATAGTTTATTTAAGCTTATTGAGCCAAATATTTGTGCAAACAATAAAGTGATTTTTAATCACTAATTTTTAATTAATAACTTATTTTTATAAGTCATTTTTGTTTACTTATTTGCTTTTACCTTGTTTGTTCATTTAAGTTGCTTAATGTTCATGCATTTAATTGTTCTCTTGTTTCATTTATGCATCATTTAATTGTTCTCATGCATTTTAATTGTTACACACATTAGTTAATTGTTCATGCATTGTTTACTTAATTGCATTGTCTCTATCATCATCATCATCATCATCATCATCATCATGTCATGCATGCTATCACATTATGGTAATATCTCTTCTCTTTTCTTGCATATGTTTGTTGTTCATTTGACTGTTTGGTCTTTTTACATAATAAAAAACTAAAAAAGCATTTTCAAAATAAATTAAAGGATGAAAAAAGGGGAACCTAACGTATGGCTTGTTTCCGCCCCGGATTATACTCATATATCTAACCATGTTGTCTTTATTATCAAAACTTGTTTTGCCCTAACATGACACTGCAGGAATCCGTGTTGGTGGATGATGTGATCCCAAGGCTTGTAACTGATGAGATTAATACTACTCTGACCAATCTTCCTTCCAAGGAGGAAATCAAAGCAGCTGTGTTTGCCCTAAATGTGGATAATGCTCCTGGGCCTGATGGGTTTGGCGCTTTTTTCTACCAACATTACTGGGACATTGTTAAAGAGGATGTTATTAATGCCATGTTGTATTTTTTTACCAACAGCTGGATCCTGCCTGGTTTCAATTCGAATATCATTGCTCTTATTCCCAAGTCTGAAGATGCTACTTCTATTGAGCAATATAGACCTATTGCTATGGCCAATTTCAAATTCAAAGTTATTTCCAAGATTATTGCAGATAGACTTGCATCTATTATGCCAACTATTGTTTCTGAAGAACAGAAGGGTTTTATTCATGACAGGAATATCAAAGATTGTCTAGGTATTGCCTCTGAAGCGGTTAATCTCCTTCACAACAAGCCTTTTGGTGGTAACTTGGCTCTCAAGATTGATATTACCAAAGCTTTTGATACCTTGGACTGGAATTTTTTGTTGAAAGTTTTACAAGATTTTGGTTTTAATAATACTTTCTGCACCTGGATTAAGGTTATCTTGAATTCGGCTTTTCTCTCTATATCAGTTAATGGCAGACCTCAAGGCTATTTTCAGTGTTCTAGAGGGGTTAGGCAGGGTGATACCTTATCCCCTTTGCTCTTTTGTTTGGCTGAAGATGTCCTTAGTCGATCTATAATTAAGCTTGTTTCTCAAGGTCGGCTGTATCAAATACAGGGTACTAGAAATTGTTTACCCCTCTCATTCCTTCTATGCTGATGACTTGCTTATTTTTTGTAATGGCAATCTAGCTGGCCTGCGTGAATTGAAAGATCTTTTTACTAAGTATGAGATGGAATCTGGGCAAGTTATTAATACTTCCAAGTCCACTATTTTTTCTGGCTCCATCACTCCGGGAAGGCTTCACCTCATTGTTCAGCTTTTCAACTTTAGGCTTGGCACTATTCCTTTCAATTACCTTGGGATACCTATTTTCAAAGGTAAACCTTCTGTCCTTCATCTTCAACTTGTGGCTGACAAGATCAAACAAAAGCTCTCTGCTTGGAAAGCTTCCCTCCTTTCTATTGCAGGTAGGGTGCAATTGGTGCGTTCTGTGGTGCAAAGTATGCTTGTTTACAGTATTTCCATTTACTCTTGGCCTGTCTCCTTACTCAAAGACCTTGAGAAATGTATTCGTAATTTTATTTGGAGTGGGGATAGCGAGAAAAGAAAGCTAGTTATTGTCTCTTGGAAAACTATGTGTCGCCCTTACTCTCAAGGGGGTCTTAATCTTAGGTCTCTTGTTCAACCGAATAGTGCTTATAATCTCAAACTTTGTTGGGCGATGATTCATTCTGACTCTTCCTGGGCAAGGCTCCTTCGTGCTAGGGTTTTAAGGAACGGTAGACCGATTCAGCATCATATCTAGTCTTCTCTTTGGTCTAGTATTAAGGGGGAATATTTCACTCTCAAAGAGAATGTTGTCTGGCTGCCTGGAGATGGTCAGAATATTAGCTTTTGGCACGATGAATGGTGTGGTCCTCCTCTTGTCAGCCAACTTCACATCCCTGTCCAGAGTTGGCCTTTTCTTTCGGCCAAGGTGGGTGATTTCATTTATAATGGTGACTGGTCTATTCCCCCGCTTATTGAGCAGCTTTTCCCTTCCTTGAGAGCGACTATTTCTCAGGTTTCCATTCCTATTGATAGCCCTCAGGATCTTCTTCTTTGGAAGCACACAGATGACGGTGAATTGAATCTTAAAGATGCTTATCTCTTCAAATCTCCACAGTTTCAAGAGTTGCCTTGGGCAAAAATTATTTGGAGTAATGATATCCCTCCTTCCAAATCTTTATTAGTGTGGCGTTTAATGCATGGTAAGGTGCCTACGGATGAAAATCTAAAGATTAGGGGTTGCAATGGTCCTTCTATGTGTAGCTTGTGCAACAAGTCTGAAGAATCTTCTTTCCATCTTTTCTTTGATTGTGAGTATGTTGTGAAGCTTTGGTCTTGGTTAGCTGGTTGTCTTGACCAAACGATTCAATTTTACCAAATGGAGGATATGTGGTCTCTTTGTGATGGTCCCTGGGCACCCCAAAGTAAGCTTGTTCTTATTGCTGCTATTATTAATTTAATTAACACTGTGTGGTTGGCTCGTAATTATGCTAGGTTTCATAATCATCTCATTACCCGGCGTCATGCTATCTCTTTGATTTCTACTAATACTATGCTCGTTGGGAATCATACTTGCAAGGTCTCTTCTAATGCCATTAAGGATTTCTCTTTTTTGAAAAAGTTTAACATTGTCATTCGCTGCCCTAAGATGCCTATTCTGAAAGAAGTTATTTGGAATCCTCCATTGTACTCTTGGTACAAGTGTAACATTGATGGTGCCTCGAATGGAAATCCAGGAGCTGCTGCTTGTGGTGGCGTTTTTAGGGACCATTCCTCTGATTTTGTGTTTGCTTTTGTTGAGGCTCTTGGTACAGCTTCTTCCATTTATGCAGAGCTCTGTGGTGCTTTGAGAGCAATAGAGATGGCTAGTGATAAGGGTTGGACTAATCTTTGGTTGGAGACAGATTCCTCTTCAATTGTTGCTGCTTTTTCTACCCCTGGTAAGGCTGTTACTTGGTCCTTACGAAACAGATGGCGAAATGCTCAAGTCAGGTTGCGTACTATGAATTTTCTGGTGTCCCATATCTACAGAGAGGGAATTAAAGTGGCTGATCTCCTGGCTAATTTTGGTTTATCTGCTCCTGGGATTACTACTTGGACTCATGCGCCTATGTTTCTGTCAGAGTGCTTAGAGAACAATAAATTAGGCATGCCTAATTTTAGAATTTATTCTTCTTGATGTTTTGTCCTTTTGTATTTATCTGGAGCACTGCACTCTTTTTCCCTTCACCTGGTTTTTCCCATTGGGTTTTACAGGTAAGGTTTTTAACGAGGAAGTTGTTTTGTTAGCTCCTACTTGGGTCTTGGTCTAGTCCCCCCAAGTTGTATGTTGTTCTCATTTTTTCTTTTAATAATATTTGGGAGTTAGCTTGTCTGTTGAGTTTTTAGGGAGGTGCCAACCTAGTTGAGATGTCCTTACTAATTCAACTAAGCTTTCTCTTTCTTGCATAAAAAAAAAGGGCTTTGGGCCCAGAGAGAGATTTCACTCCCTCCTCACTCTGTTTTGCTCGCGGCACCCCCAGATTAATTTTAATCACTTTGTTAGCTTATTTAAATAAGCACTTATTTGGACAATAGTTTATTTAAGCTTATTGAGCCAAATATTTGTGCAAACAATAAAGTGATTTTTAATCACTAATTTTTAATTAATAACTTATTTTTATAAGTCATTTTTGTTTACTTATTTGCTTTTACCTTGTTTGTTCATTTAAGATGCTTAATGTTCATGCATTTAATTGCTCTCTTGTTTCATTTATGCATCATTTAATTGTTCTCATGCATTTTAAGTGTTGCATACATTAGTTAATTGTTCATGCATTGTTTACTTAATTGCATTGTCTCTATCATCATCATCATCTATATGTCATGCATGCTATCACATTATGGTAATATCTCTTCTCTTTTCTTGCATCTGTTTGTTGTTCATTTGACTGTTTGGTCTTTTTTCATAATAAAAAACTAAAAAAGCATTTTCAAAATAAATTAAAGGATGAAAAAGGGGGAACCTGACGTATGACTTGTTTCCGCCCCGGACACTTTGGACCCCTGACGTATGGCTCGTGGTCGCAAAGTGTTCTCATCTTAAAATTAACTCAACTCACTTAAATCTCTTTTTCACAATAAACCCGGTATTGTTTTATCCATTCCCTTGATACATACAAGCTTAAGCATCCGATCGCGAGCATACAAGCGTTGTTGTATCAGTGGAATGCGACTTAAATGCTATCAGTTGATTAACCTCTTTTCTAAAAAACGAGTAATGTTTTATCCATTCCTCCGACGCATACTTACGCTTAAGCCTCCTATTGCGAGCATACAAGCACAGTTGTGTCGGCGGAATGCGACCTAAGCGTTATTCGATAAAAACAACAAACCCACAAACTTTTTTTACCAGAACTACGTGAGTTTTGAGTTTCCCATTATACCTGGGAATACGTAGGAGCGGGCTCCTACAACCGTCAAACTCGTTAATAAAAAACTTTTTTTTGTTAATTAATAATTGGAGTAGATTTGAATAGGCAGATAACCGGTAATAGAACAGTTAATGTAAACCTGAAAGCAATCGACTTTAAACCTCTGAATGGTTCCCATCGAGTACGATGGGTGCTAACACCTTCCTCTCGCACAACCAACTCCCGAACCCGCCATGGTTCTTTAACCATGCTAACCAAAGGTTTTCACGGTATTTTCCTTTCCCCCTTTGGGATAAATAAACATCGATGGCGACATCATTGTTGGAAGGATGCAATTGAGTGGTGCAAGTACCACCGGTCTCACGGCCACACCACTGGAAATTGTGTCCATCTGAAGGATGCAATTGAAATTTTAATCAAGGGCGGACATCTCAAACAGTTCGTCAAGAAGGCTGACGCTCCCCAGCAGGAGCCTGAGCAACACCCTAAGTCCGACGACGACGCGGGCGCTGGAGCCGGCGCGCTCCAAGTAGCCATGGCCATCCAACGGCCAGAGGACTTCTACTTCCCCGACACTCTGGCTGCCCAGCTCAGCAGGTGGGAGAATTTGCCACAGGCCATGGTTTTATCCGGTGGAGGATTCAAGCCTCTGACCATGGGATCTGTGAAGAGGAAGTTCGACGAGCTCCTCTCTGTCTCAACACGAGCTGCGGGCACCATCGACACACCCAGGGGAGGAAAATCCTGGCTTTCTATCCAGAGGAGATGCCCAGAGGATCTCCTAACGCCCAGATCCCTCTGCTGATTCGGGCAAAAATGGCTAACTTCGACGTCCATCGCATCTTGGTTGACGAAGGGAGCTCTTGTGACATCATGTACTCCGCCCTCTTCAATGTGCTCGGCCTCAACAGGTCTCACCTAGCACCTTACTTGGGTTCGGACTTGCAGGGCTTCAATGGCTCCACCAACAGGCCATGGGGGTTCGTCGACACCATGGTCAACTTCGGCCATGGGGAAGCCACAAAATCAGTCAGGATCAAATTCCTGGTCATAGACTGCCCCTCTCTATACCAATGCATCATTGGCAGAACTGCATTGGCTGACCTAGTCGCCGTTCCTTCAACCATCCACCTGAAGATGAAGTACTACGCTCAGGATGGAAAGGTTGCCACCGTCCACGGTGACATTGCCACGGCCAGGAGATGTTTTGAAGCCGCCTCAAAGGGCCTTTCTTCCATCACCAGCGCCCCCACCAAATCTGACAGTGGGGCAAGCTCCTCGAAGAAGGGCCCCACTGAGCAAGAGCCGGGGAAGAAGGATGGCGAGCAGAAGCCACCCTCCAACAACGTCAGTGCTGTCGACCTTGATCCCCGTTTTTCCAAGAAGGATAACAAAGAAGAGAAGAAACTCCGCCGGGACAACAAAGAAAATGATGAGGCGAGCAAGAAGATCTACCGCCCCATCCCCGACGGAGAGTTCGAGCTAGTTCCGCTTGGAGAAGACCCGACTAAGGGGTGAAGATAGGCTCTGGCCTCCCCGACTATGTGAGGGAGCAGCTGAAGACATGCCTCCGCGACAATGCTGAACTATTCGGCTGGAGTGCAAAAGAAATGCCCGGCCTGCATCCTGATGTCGCCTGCCACCAGCTCGCCATAGACCCTGCCGCTAGGGCAGTAGTACAACGTAGGAGGAAGCAGTCTCCCGAAAAAGCGGAGGCTGCTGAAAAAGCTGTAAAAGACCTCTTAGAGGCAAATTTTATTTCCGAGGCCAGATATTCAACCTGTCTCTCCAATGTTGTACTCGTTAAAAAGAATAATGGAAACTGGCGTATGTGTGTTGACTATACCGATCTCAATAGGGCTTGCCCTAAAGATGCTTATCCCCTGCCTAGTATAGATAAACTTGTTGATAACTCATCTGGCTTTAAATTATTGTCATTTATGGATGCATATTCAGGTTACAATCATATACCGATGGCAGAATCCGACAAGGAAAAAACTGCATTCATGACTGCGTCGGGCAACTATTACTACAACGTAATGCCTTTCGGGCTCAAAAATGCAGGCGCCACGTATCAGCGAATGATGAACAAAGTATTCCGAGCAAAAATTGGAGACATGCTCGAAGTATACATAGACGACATGATCGTCAAATCAAAAGAAGAAACCGAGCATACGCCCACCTAAAAAAGGTGTTTGAGCAGGCCAGGAAATGCAAAATGAGATTCAACCCAGAAAAATGCACATTTGGGGTACAAGGAGGCAAGTTCCTCGGCTTCTACTTAACGAAACGAGGGATTGATGCCAACCCGGACAAATGCAGAGCCTTCGCCGAACACCCAACCCCGGACGACAAAAAGTCCATCCAAACACTAAACGGAATGCTAACTTCACTGTCGCGATTCGTGGCAAAATCCGCTCAGCACGCATTCCCATTATTCAAACTTCTTCGCAAAGAGGCTGTGTTCGAATGGACCGAAGATTGCGAGCAGGCTCTCCAGCACCTAAAAAAGGCGCTTTCTGAGCCACCGGTTCTTTCGCGACCAGAGGATGAGGAAACACTTTACCTCTACCTCGCAATCACCGCCTAAACCGTCAGCGCAGCTCTCATCCGTGAAACACCAGGGGGGCAGAAACCTGTATATTTCACGAGCAAAGCGTTGCAGGGCCCCGAGCACAGATACCAGCGCTTCGAAAAAATCGCACTCGCCCTGGTTATCGCGGCGAGGAGACTTAGGCAGTACTTTCTTGTACATACCATCGTGGTCCGCACCGACCAACCCATCAAGGCCTTGCATGGTCGACCAGACATGGCCGGAAGAATGCTCAAGTGGGCTCTCTAGTTATCCGAATTCGACATCCGATATGAAAGTAGGAAAGCTTTGAAGGCTCAAGTCTTAGCCAACTTTGTGGTCGAGATGACCGTCCTTGCTTCCCCGCCGAACGAAGCGAACAAATGGACAATCTTCGTCGACGGAGCCTCCAGCGCTTCAGGAGCAGGCGCGGGGATCATCCTCGAAAATGAAGTCGGCACCATAATCGAAGTCTCCCTCACCCTGTCGTTCCCAACATCGAACAATGAAGCCGAGTACGAAGCCTTCCTCGCCGGCTTTCGCCTAGCCGAGGGCGTTGGAGCCAAGGAGGTCAAAATCTTTACGGACTCCCAGCTCGTGGTATCGCAGGTCAAATGCGTCGACAACGACGATGTTGACTACGTCTTGCGTGAAATACACGAAGGCATAAACGGGCAACACCTGGGCGGCAGATCGCTGGTCAGGAAAGCTCTTCGCGCGGGATATTTCTGGCCCATGATGCAGCAGGACGCCAAAGAACACGTAAAAACATGCGACAAGTGCCAACGATATTCGGATATGATCTTGGCCCCTCCCTCCGAGCTCAAGACATTATCCTCCCCGTGGCCCATCGCATGGTGGGGAATGGACATCCTCGGCCCTTTCACCACGGGACTCCATAAGTGCAAGTTCCTGACCCAAGACTCAAGATCTGTACAAATTCGAGGAGATTCAAAATTCCTCCCCGCGAAAGTCTCCTCGACGACGCAGAAACTTACAAGTTATTACTCTTATGTCTAAGAGCAATAACTTGGGGGGCTCCTGTTCTGGACTGGGCCTACGCCTCCGGGCAGGCCCCCTCGACAGCGTCGGGGACAGTTCTCCGGACATAATCTCCTCCAAAGTACGCAGTGTAGAACGACACCTCCTGACCGCGATGGCGGGCACAACAACTCCATTTCAACGACTTCGCAGTCCCTGTCGAGCACAGTTGCTCGACAGCTCCATGACGGCATTTCAGCACGTGTTCCAGGTTGCTTCATCCATATCTATCCTCCCACGCTTTTCCCGCGTATTGGATAAACCCCAGGTGAGAACCTCAACGGTTTCTCCTGCTCCCACGCAGAAACCAGGCAGTTATCCATTATTGGGCCGTGTTCCAGGTACATTCAAATCATTCTCTCTACCTCTTCTCTTTGTACTCTTGCTGACTTAAGCATCAGAGTGTCTGCAGGTACAAACCCCCCTCCATTTTCAACCGTCCAACCACCGTGCAAGGCGACGTTGCTGGCCCTCGATCCTGCTCTTTACGCACAGGTACGATCACCTTTGTTGAGTCTTTGGTGTGGGCTGCATTTTTGGTAAAATAAACCTTGTAGCAGGATGTGTGATAAGATGCCCCAATATCGTATCACGCCTATTGGAAGTGTACGCGCGCATGTTTTATTTATGGAATGTTGGTTTCTCTCTCATGGATCTTGCATGGCGCCTTTTAATCAGGCTAATTTTGAGGATCATCATTCAATGCTTCAGATCCTTGTCAAGAATAGTTTTATGAAGAATCTCCTTGAAGTATATTTTTGGTGAGAATCTCTTTTAATTAATTTGGGTCAAACAAATCAAGCCCATGTTTAATTCTATATCAAGGACATTTTTCCTGGAGTATTTAAAGAAGGAGCTAAACCTAATTCAGTTGTTGTTGTTGTTCACGCCGTTATTGTGATTGTGTCTAGAATACTAGGTTTTGCGTGTGTGTTATTTTGTGAGCCTTTCTTGTGTCTCATTGATGCAAGCTTAGGACTTTGTGTTTGAGTTGTAATCTCTATGATCCTCTCCTAAGCTTTGAAGTACGGAGTTAGGACCTTGTATGTTTTTAACACTCTAAGCCTTTAGGTACGAGTGTTTAGTTTTTAGGAGTGTGTGTCTCCAACTTGGTCTCAGACTTAGGAGTTCCCAGTGTAGTTCTTTTGAGATTGGCTGCATCATCAGGCTAAAACAACTTGGTCAGAGTGACTTAACTGAAGCACCAATGCTCAAGTAATTAAGTCTAAACCAATTGTGCATATTGAAGATGTGCAGATGCAACATGTTGAACAAGATGTCCTAGACATCTTGTCACTGGGTTCAGAGCATGTTGAAGCAACATGTCGAACAAGATCTCCTAAGACATGCGGGTAGGACATCTTGACCCAAGACTCAAGAACTGCATTTTGGGTACAATCAAAAATTACACAAAAAATCCATATCTCAGGAACTGCATCCCTATATAAGAAGACTCAAGACTACGTTTTCAAGTACGAGAGCAAGGATTAAAGATCACATATAAACTTACGGTTTAGCTCGAGTCATTCTTTGCACCACCCTATGTTAATTAACACATAGTGGTTGGTTTGAGTCGGTTGAATTTGCATTCAACCTTGTTAAGGATTAGAGTTGTTTTCCAACCTTGATTACTTGTGTATTTGCACAAGTTTGTTCTTTCTTTAAGTCTTAGGTGCTAAGGTTTAGAGTAATGTATAATTGTTGAATTTGTATTCAACAATATTGTTAAACGACAAAGAAGAAGGATCTCAATTAGTGGGAGGTGAGTGGGTTCATATCGAGGGGGAGTATCCTCTTAGGTAGAAAGTCATCGGATAGTTTTAGTAGTAGGCTTTGAATAAAGGTGTTATTCAAATAAGACCGGGACACTAAGAACTATTGTTAGTGAATTTCCTTTCCTGGATTGGTATCCCCCAGATTAGGTGCGGTTTGCATTGAACTGGGTTAACAAACACTTGTGTCGTTTACTGCATTCCTTTACGATTCTTCAAAGTTATATATTGATCCTATCGACCAATTGTCGAACCAATTGTCTGAGACATCTGGTCAAATACACAGTTGTCCCAGACATCGTGTAAGACATCTGTCCTGCCAGAGAACAGAATTTCAATTGGCATCAAAGCAGGCACCCTAACCTACTAGGTGAGCTCCAGGGAGACTAATTTTGTTCAAGATGGGCAAGATTGGAGGATCAATAAATAGACCACCAATTCTGGATGGATCTAATTACGACTATTGGAAAGCATGAATGATTGCCTTCATCAAATCCATGGATCAGAGAGCATGGAGGGCAATTGTTACAGGGTGTGAAATTCCTGGCACGCTAAGCACAATGCTAGATACAATGCTCTAAGCACCTTAGCACTAAACGTGATGCGCGATACAATGCTATAGCTTCTTAACATGTATATCTCAAGATAAATAAAACAAATATCTGAAAGCAAGTAAAGAACACGGGATATTTGTTAACCCAGTTCGGCGCTTAAAACAAGCCCTAGTCTGGGGGATACCAATCCAGGAAGGAATATCACTATAATAGTCCTAGTTGTAAGTCTTCAGCAAACACACGTTTACAACTCATAACCTAGGCAACTACCAATGACTCTTCAACCTAGGAACTCCTAAGTCTGAGATCCCATCTCACTCCCTTACAACCTTACAAACAGCAAGGATTTCAGAACACAAAGACAAAATGTTTTTGAAGACACACTCCTAAAACTACACACTCGTACCTAAAGGCTTAGAGTGCTAAAACACACACAATCCTAACTCCGTACTTCAAAGCTTAGGAGAGGATCACAGAAAATACAACTCAAAAGAACACGTCCTAAGCTTGTATCAAGGAGACACAAGAAAGGCTCACAGTTAAACAATACACACACGCAAAAACCTAGAAAAACTAGACAACACAATAACGGCGTGAACAACTAGTAAATTAGGTTTTGCACAACCTTTAAATATTCCAACAAAAGTCCTTGATCATAATTAATCATGAGCTTGATTTGTTTGACTCAAGCCATTTGACCACATTGATTAAAATAGATTCTTTCAAAATATATACTTCAAGGAGATTCTTCATCAAAGTATTCTTGACCAGGATCTGAAGCATTAAATGATGATCCTCAAACTAAGCCAGATACACAGGCGCCATGCAAGATTCATGAAAGAGAAACGAATCATTTCATAATTAAAAACACGCGCGCGCACACAACCAAAAGCGTGATACGATGTTGCGGCATCTTATCACACATCCTGCTGCAAAGTTTATTTCACAAAAAATGCAGCCAATACCAAAAGGCTCAACAGGGTGGAATCATCCAATGGTCACAGTAGAAGATGGCTCTACAAGCCTAAAAGGAGTAGCTGATTGGAGTGCAGAAGAAGAAACAATAGCTACTGCTAATTTAAAAGCATTAAACGCTATATTCAATGGTGTTGATCAAAATATGTTCAAATTAATCAACACATGTACTGAAGCCAAGCAAGCTTGGGAAATTCTCGAAACTGCTCATGAAGGAATTTCTAAGGTTCGTATGTCAAAGCTACAGCTTCTCACAACAAAGTTTGAAAATCTAAGGATGGATGAAGATGAAACTATATTGGAATTCAACACTAGACTCCGTGATATAGTAAATTCATCATTTACCCTAGGTGAGAAGATATCTGAAGAGAAGATATCAAGAAAAATCCTTAGATCATTGCCTAAAAGATTCGACATAAAGGTAACTGCTATCGAGGAATCGCAAGACTTGAGCATGATGAAAGTTGATGAACTTATTGGTTCATTACAAACCTTTTAGATGGCCATCAATGATAAACTAGAAAAAGAAGAAAGGTTATCAAATGGTATAGCTCATCTTAGAAAGTTAAAGAAAGAGTTGAAGAAATTGGACAGAAATTTGAGGAGAAACGTCTCAAACAAGTTGTCCAACAACAATTCTCAAAGGAGAAATCTTGGAGAAGACAATCTATCAGAAGCAATAACCCTCATTGACAAAAGGTTCTACAAAACCTTATACAAGTTGAAAAGACAGTGGGGAACAAATGTCTTAGACAAGATGATCAACAACAGTGCACAAGGCAATGTCAGAGATGTCCCAGACAAGATGTCCAACATCAGAAGAGGTAAAGAAGAAGACAAATCTTATCTTGAAAGGAACATAAGGTGTTTTGAGTGTGAAGGATTTGGCCACATTAAAGCTGAATGCCCTACATTCTTAACGAAACAGAAAAGGGAATTGTCAATCTCTTGGACAAATTCTGATGATGAGAGTGAAGGAGAAACAACCAATATGATAAGAGCTCTCATTGGGAAATCTGAAATTGATAGCTTTGGTGATGAAGATCAGACTAAGGAGGAATTAAATGAGACATATAGAAAGATGACCACAAAGTGGGAAGAATCATGTCCATTGGTGGAAGAACATAAGAGAATAATCAAAGGTCTCATTCAAGAGCAATTAATCTCTACTGCTACTCATCTAGAAGAAGAAGTCACCTTGTTAAAATCAAAACTCACAAACATAACAAAAACAGTGAGAATGTTAAACAAGGGATCTGACATATTAGATGAACTCCTTGAAGTTGGGAAGATGACCAGAGACATGGGTGGATTAGGGTTTGACCATTGTTCCAAGAAGGAAGTCAAATCTGCTCCTGAGAAGATTATTCCCCCTATGAAGAAGTCTCAATACCAGATGTCAAACCACATGTCTCAACATCCTGTTCAACACAAACACAGGAAGTCAGCAACCATGCCTCAGCGTTCTGCACAACAGAAGAAACAGATGACAGACCACATGTCCAAACATCTGGCTCAGCACAAGCAGAAGAATTTTGGTCACAAGCCTCGGCTCCCAGCTCAACTGAAGAAGCAGGTGTCAAGCCACATGTCTCAACATCCTGTTCAACAAAGGAAGGATAAGAACATAGGTCAGCTTCACAAGCAGCAGAAGAAGCACATACCTAGAACACATCTTAAATTCTCCCAAAATAGAAGAGCTTTCAATAGATGTGATCATTGTGGTAGGTCTGGGCATGTCATGAAAGAATACTTCAAACTTCATGGCTATCCTCAAAGGCCCAAATCACCAAGGCAGAACAAGAAGACGATCCAAACTCAAAGCGTGAAAAACAAGGATGTTGGTACTTTGAAAGTATGGAAGCCAAAAATAAATTCGAAACAAATGGCTCATACTCCTCGCAGAATATCCTCACACGGAGATTGGTACTTTGACAGTGGAATCTCTAATCACATGACTGAAGATAAGAGAAATCTTAAAGAATTAAGATCTTATTCAGAAGGTTGTGTTACATTCGGCGATGGTGTTAAAGGTAGAACCAAAGGCATAAGAAAATTAGCTGGTTCAAGCTCCTCATGCCTAGATGATGTTCTACTAGTGGAAGGTCTGACTACGAACTTTATTAGCATAAACCAATTATGTGAAAAAGGCTTGAATGTGCATTTCAACAACTCAGAATGCACCATTCTCAAAGATCAAGAAGTGGTGATGAAAGGGACAAAGTCTAAAGACAAGTGTTATCAATGGACTCCTCAGAACAACAGTCCAGAAATAGCTTTCTTGTCAGCCGAAGAAAAAAGCATCAAGATGTCCCACAAGATGTTACAACATTTGTACAACGGACATGAAGTGGAAGCAATTTTGGTTGGAAGTGTTAGAGTGCCTCTCAGTATTCACACGCTCAACAGCGTGTAATAGGCACTATAGAGGTAACGCGTATATTAAAGTGACATTAATCATCTGCACGTAAAAAGAGGTAGCCTTATGTACTCAAACAATCTATAAAAGGCTACAAATACCTCATATGTGACACTACCAAACGTCTCAACATCTTGTCAAACATCCTCTCCAAAATCAGAGATTCATCCCTTCCGAAAAATCTTTGCAACAATGTCTCAACAATCATCAAAGAACAACAACTTAAATCTAGATGATTCAAAGGCACATGCAGAAGAGGCATCTCTCCAAATGCCTAGGATTTCTGATATAGAAGTTGATCAACAAGGAATCGTTGTCAATGCTGTACCAATCAGCATGGTTCCTCCAACTGAAGGGAAAATCAAGAAGATGCAATTGATTACTGCTAGTGAGTCAGAAGAAGATGTCGAAGCAGATGTCCAAGACATCACGACCTTTGGAAAGAAAAGGGTGGGAGGAAGAAGAGTTCCTACAATCATGAATCAAAAAGCTACAATGAGCGAGAATGATCAACTCGTGATTGTGGATAATCTAATCCAAAGGCTGACCAAGGAGAAAGGGGGAATATATGTGTCTAAAGAAACCACCGAAGCCTTGATCCCTCTGGTTGAATGCTTCCGCTAATACAAGGCTATGGTTTGCAAGAAGAAACTGGGATTGAATAAACTAACCCATAAACTTGAAGAAGAACATGGCACGACCAACTCTGCCTTTGTGGCCTACCAAATGTCCTAGACATTGGAGGCTTTGACATCCGGCACTTGAAGTGCATTTTTGTAAGCTGTTTCTCTCTTTTATCAATCCATGAATCTATTTTCCTTACCTTTGTCAAATTATGGTAAAAAGGGGGAGAAATAATTGATGATAAGAACAGCTCTTTGACAAGTAGAATTAATCTCTTGCTTTACGGATGAAAAATAGCAAGCTTTAAAAGAAAATTAAAAACTAAAAAGCTATGCTAAAATAAGTGTGTCCAGAGCAAAATTTAAATGCTCAATATGAACCTCTAAGAAGTCTAGTAAGTCTTGATCACTCTGATTAAGTACTTTCCGCTGCAACTCAAGACTTTGGTTCACTAAGTCATTAGGTATCTCATCCCTAGACTTAGAAAATTCATTGTAATGGATCATATGAAGACAAGACTAAGACTGTCTCATACTAGAAAAGGTTCATCACACATTCAAGATTGAAGAAGTCTTGAAAATTGAAGACACACAAGATTCTGAAGATCAAAGACCTTGAAGACCTGAAGATTTCAGAACAGAAGATTGCATCAACAGAGATCAATTTGAAGATTGAAGAATTTGAAGATTGAAGACTGAAGAGTGCACATTCAACAAAGTGGTTTGTGGTTGTTTTAGCCATAATTTGCCAAAGGGGGAGATTGTAGTTATTCTGAGATTGGCTGCATCATAAGGCTAAAACAACTTGGTCAGAGTGACTTAACTGAGGCACCAATGCTGAAGTAATTAAGTCTAAACCACTTGTGCAGATTGAAGATGTGCAGATGCAACATGTTGAACAAGATGTCCTAGACATCTTGTCATTGGGTTCAGAGAATGTTGAAGCAACATGTTGAACAAGATCTCCTAAGACATGCAGGTAGCACATCTTAACCCAGTTACAACTTTGAAGATAATGCTTATCCATTAGCGCGCGTATCTTTCAAATATGCATAAAGGTGCGAATCTTCAAGTACCAGCTGTGATTAGGATTGACAACAAAGTTTGTTATTAATCCTATGTGATAGATATGATTTAAGATCATAACTAACTCTTGAAGATTTAAAAACAACTTATATCTTCTAGTTGAATTAGTTGAGATTTGTTTGGAATAATTAGATAAGATCAAATCTAATTATATGGTTAAAAACAAATCATATCTATGAGTAGAGTTAGTTGAGATTTGTTTGGAAGATTTAAAACAAATCTTATTATAACTAACTCTTAAAGGATTTAATTTAAACTTTATCTGATAAAGTTTGTTACAAAAATCCTATCATGATGCAACTGAAACTCAAGCATATCTCAGGAACTGCATCCCTATATAAGAAGACTCAAGACTACGTTTTCAAGTACGAGAGCAAGGATTAAAGATCACATATAAACTTAGGGTTTAGCTCGAGTCATTCTTTGCACCACCCTATGTTAATTAACACATAGTGGTTGGTTTGAGTCGGTTGAATTTGCATTCAACCTTGTTAAGGATTAGAGTTGTTTTCCAACCTTGATTACTTGTGTATTTGCACAAGTTTGTTCTTTCTTTATGTCTTAGATGCTAAGGTTTAGAGTAAGGTATAATTGTTGAATTTGTATTCAACAATATTGTTAAACGACAAAGAAGAAGGATCTCAATTAGAGGGTGGTGAGTGGGTTCATATCTAGGGGGAGTATCTTCTTAGGTAGAAAGTCATCAGATAGTTTTAGTAGTAGGCTTTGAATAAATGTTTTATTCAAATAAGACCGGGACACTAAGAACTATTGTTAGTGAATTTCCTTTCCTGGATTGGTATCCCCCAGATTAGGCGCGGTTTGCATTGAACTGGGTTAACAAACAGTTGTGTCGTTTACTGCATTCCTTTACGATTCTGCAAAGTTATATATTGATCCTATCGACCAATTGTCGAACCAATTGTCTGAGACATCTGGTCAAATACACAGTTGTCCCAGACATCGTGTAAGACATCTGTCCTGCCAGAGAACAGAATTTCACCTACGTTGAAGAGTCATTGGTAGTTGCTAGGTTATAAGTTGTGAACGGTGCGTTTACTGAGAACTTGTAACTAGGACTATTATAGTGATATTCCTTCCTGGATTGGTATCCCCCAGATTAGTAGCGTTTTGCTCCGAACTGGGTTAACAAATATCCCGTGTTATTTATTTGTTTTGTTTATTTGCTTTCTCTTATATCGTGGCAGAAGTGTTAAGGTGCTTAGAACATTGTATCGCACATCGTGCTTAACGTGCTAGGAATTTCAACCTTGATTTTACTTTCTAATCCAGAATTGGCAAGAGATAGCATAAAAGGATGATTTTGTTTCACAACAGGAGAAACACTTTCACAGAGAAAAATTTCTCAAGAGCCAATTTAGTTACAATTCACAGAGCAAAAAACAAAACAACAGATACATAGAGCCGGTTCTTTATCGGTGACAATTCCCACATAAACATAAAAGAGACAAAAAAAAACATTTTCTCATATCATCAGTGACAAACATAACCCACAACGAACGAATTTCATCAAAAAAACCATTCTTTCTCACACATCATCCACGCACAAAATTAGATCCATAACCAATATAGAAAAAATTATATTCACCAACCCCTCAAATCCCAGAATCATCAGCAGTTCATAAATTTTACAAAATCCAGGAACCTTGACCTTATCATCATCATTGAAACACCACCACTTTTCAAAACCCAGAATTCAAGAATCAATCCTTCACAGAGAACCATCAACAACGAGCCATCATCACTAACATCTCAAACAACAAGACCCACAAACTGAAAATTGGCAAACAAGCTCGAAATCGAACGAGCCAAAAAGAAAACAGAAGAGAAAAGATACATAAATCAAAGGTGGAAACTCGATCTAGAAAAACTCTTATGATTTCTGATTGATTTGTATTTGTGTTTGTTTGCAGGTTTAAAGGATCGATTTGGGGGTATAGAGGTTTAAAAAAGTTTCTTTTTCTGAAAAAATTTGATTTTTGGAATTGTTAGGGTTCCGGTGGTGGCGCCGCCGCCCACCACCACCGGAATCTGGGAACGACGGCAGAGAGTGGCCGGATTCTGAAAATCCGTTTGACTGTTCATAAGAACACTTTGAATGATGAAGATAGAGAGAGGAGAGAGGGCGAGGGATATGAGAGAAAATAGAGAGGAAATTTGGTAACAAATGAATTCTGTGTGTTAGCTTGGGTTTATAGACCCCTTGATCATACACGCGTGCGTCCACAACACAAGTGTGCCCCTGTGCATTCCTAGCCTTCCGATCCGTGATCAGAAGCCCATATTATATCACACCAATGATCAAATCAGGGATGTTTGATACTGATCAGACAGCCTTGATCTCTTTCCTTTTTTTTTCTTTACTTCCTTTCTCTTTACACCTCTATTCGACTTTTTAACCCTTTCTGCTTTATTTATTTTTTTCTTGCATTTTACTATTGTTGAGGATTTTAGGGTGTTGGCTTCATTTGGTAAAATAAGCCTGATTCCATGATGTGGAGCATGATGTGTGGCACATCAGGTTTCACATCTGGACGCCCTAGCTGAACGCGCCTTTATTCATTTACACGTGATCTTTTGAAAAAGATTTGTTTTTCAAATTAAATCGTGCCAGCTTGCGCGCCAAGGAACAAGATAATCTTTCATGGTTCTGTTTTACTGGCCGACTTTGATCAAAAAGATTTGAAACAAACAATTAAAAGATTATGATCAAATAAATCTCAAGGAGAATTAACAAAAGGCCAGCTGTCAACATTGAAGATCCAAGCCCATGAAACTTGTTCTATATAAAGGAAGACTGAAGACATAATGAAGTACGAAGCCAAGAGTTGAAGAAATCGAGTCTTAGGTCTTAGTCTGTTTATTGTTCTTTGTGAGCCTTCACTTGAATCATAATTTTGATACAAGTAAGGACTGAGTTTGATAGAGTTGTAATCTCTAGTGTTCTTTCTCCAAAGCTTTGAAGCAAGGAGTTAGAGTGTGCAACACTCAAAGCCTTTAGGTACGAGTGCATAGGTTTCTAGGAGTGTGTCTCCAAACTGAGTTTGTTATTAAATCCTTACTGGGTAAGGTTGAGGGGGAGTGAGCAGAGGTTCTCATATCTAGGAGTTCCTAGGTAGAATTAGCACGGGTAGTGATTAAGTGAGAAGTTGTAAACGGGGGAGTTTAGCTTTGAATTGATACTACCATAGTGGATTCATCCCTGGATTGGTATCCTCCAGATTAGGGCTTGTTTAAGCGCCGAACTGGGTTAACAAACTCACTGTGTTTTATTGTTTCCTGCACTTTAAATTGTTTACTTGTTCATCAAGTTCAGCATGTTCACGATGTTGACACATTAGGCTACACATCGTACGATTCCTAAAGTGTACACATCTGACACTTGCCACCAGAATTTCAATTGGCATCAGAGCAGGCACCCTGCCTGTTTGAGGGTGAGCTACAGGGAAGTTACTTTCTGGAAACACGGACAAGGATGGAACAACGGTCAACAAACCACCCCTCCTGGATGGAACTAATTATGACTACTGGAAGCCAAGGATGATTGCCTTCCTAAAGTCACTTGACAGCAGGACTTGGAAAGCTGTGCTCAAAGGCTGGGAGCATCCCAAAATTTTGGATGCTAATGGTGTTGACACTGGTGTACTCAAGCCAGAGGAAGATTGGTCAGCTGCAGAAGACACTGCATCACTTGGAAACTCCAAAGCTTTGAATGCTTTAATCAATGGAGTGGACAAGAACATGTTCAGATTGATCAAGCAGTGTACTGTTGCAAAGAATGCTTGGGAGATACTCAGAACCACTCATGAAGGCAATGCCAAGGTAAAAAGCTCAAGAATCCAACTTCTCAACACTAAGTTTGAAAACCTCAGGATGAAAGAAGAAGAATCAATTCATGACTTTCACATGAATTTGCTTGAGGTGGACAATTCCTTTGAGGCTCTAGGTGAGAAATTGTCTGAAGAAAAGCTTGTGAGAAAAATGCTTAGATCCCTACCCAAGAGATTCAACATGAAAATCACAACTATTGAAGAAGCTCAAGACATCCCAAGTATGAAACTTGAAGAACTTGTGAGCCCTCTTCAAACTTTTGAGATGAACTTAGGTGAGCAAACTGAGAAGAAAGGAAAAGGTATAGCCTTTGTATCTTGTGCTGGTGAAGAGGAAGAAGCTGATGAGTCAGATGATGATCTTTCAAATGACATAGCTATGCTAGGAAGACAATTCAACAAGCTTCAAAGGAGGGTGGATAAAAGACCAAGGAGGAATGTGAGGAACATCCAGACTGACATCAGTAAACTAGGTAACACTTCAACAAAAACCAAAACTGATGATAAGTCAACTCAGAACAAGGGTGTTCAATGTCATGAATGTGAAGGCTTTGGTCATATAAGAACTGAATGCGGCACATATCTGAAGAAGCAAAAGAAAGGGCTAACTGTATCATGGTCTGATGAAGACTCTGACACTGACTCAGAGAATGTTGCTGCTAATCATGTGAGTGCCATGACTAGTGTGTGTAGTACTGATGTTGATTCTGATGATGAAGAACTCACCTTTAATGAACTAGCCTCAGTCTACAAAAAGCTATCCATCAAAAGTAAGGAACTGTGCAGAATCAATGAAGAACAGAAGGTGGTTATCAGTCAACTAGAGACAGAGAAGGCTCAACTGCAGAACCAAGTAGTTAGTCTTGAAAGTGAAGTCAAGTTACTGTCAACTAACTTGAAGAATATGACCAAGTCTGTAAAGATGCTCAATACTGGAACTGATATGCTTGATGAGATTTTGAAAGTGGGAAAGCATGCTGGTGACTCATCTGGTGTAGGATTTAAGAACAAACATCACAACAAGAATACAAATACTATGTTTGTTCCTGCTCAGAAGAAACCTGACCCTGGCAGAATGTGGACACATCACACCCCACATCAGAGACCTGCTGGCAAAGAGAAGTTTAATGCTTGGAGATGCCACTACTATGGGAAGAATGGTCACATCAAGCCCTTCTGCTACAAACTCTATGGGTATCCCAAGAAAAGGCCTCAGGTCCAAGCCAAATCAGCAAGGGTCACTCCTAAGAAGATGTGGAAGCCAAAAGTTTCTGAAACTGCTCATATTGCTCACACTTCTCTCAGAGCATCTTCAAGTGAAGATTGGTATTTTGATAGTGGTTGTTCTAGGCATATGACTGGTGTTGAGAAATTTCTTACTAATATCAAGCCTCAAACAATAAGCTTTGTAACCTTTGGTGATGGAGCAAAAGGTGAAATCAAGGGCAGTGGTAAACTCAGCAGCAAAAGCTTACCTGACCTAGATGATGTGTTACTTGTTAAAGGCTTGAAGGCTAATCTTATCAGCATAAGCCAACTGTGTGATCAAGGTCTTAAAGTCAACTTCACAAAGAATGAATGTCTTATTACTTCTGACAAAGGAGAATTGTTGATGAGAGGATCTAGGTCAAGAGACAACTGCTATCTATGGATTCCTGATGAAACTGCTCACTCTACTACATGTCTTATTAGTCAGGAAGAAGAAGTTAAGCTTTGGCACCAAAGACTTGGTCATTTGAATCTAAAAGGAATGAAGAAGATTATGTCCAAGGAAGCTATTAGAGGACTACCAAAGCTTAAGATTGTTGAAGGAAGTATCTGTGGTGAATGTCAAGTTAGAAAGCAGACTCAGATGTCACACCCAATGTTGCAACATCAGGTGACATCCAGAGTTCTTGAACTGCTACATATGGACTTGATGGGACCAATGCAGGTAGAGAGTATTGGTGGCAAAAGATATGCCTTTGTGGTTGTAGATGATTTCTCAAGGTTCACTTGGGTTAGCTTCATCAGAGAGAAGTCTGACACTTTTGATGCATTCAAAGAACTATGCCTTAGACTACAAAGAGAGAAGGATAGTGGCATTGTTAGAATCAGAAGTGATCATGGGAAAGAGTTTGAAAATTCAAGATTCTCTGAGTTTTGTGCTGATGAAGGAATTGGGCATGAGTTCTCCTCACCAATCACCCCCCAACAAAATGGTGTAGTTGAAAGGAAGAACAGAACTTTGCAAGAGGCTGCAAGAGTTATGCTACATGCCAAGAAGCTACCTTACTATTTCTGGGCAGAGGCCATGAGTACTGCATGCTATGTACACAACAGGGTGACTCTGAGAAAAGGTACTTCAACCACACTGTATGAGATATGGAAAGGAAGAAAACCAACTGTCAAACACTTCCATGTCTTTGGTAGCAAGTGCTATATCTTAGCTGACAGAGAGCAAAGGAGGAAGATGGATCCCAAGAGTGATGAAGGAATCTTTCTAGGCTATTCCATAACCAGCAGAGCCTATAGAGTCTTCAACAACAGAACAAGAACTATGATGGAATCCATCAATGTTGTCATAGATGACTGTTCAGACAATGTGCCTGATGTTGATCCTGATGTGGACACATCTCACCCCCTGCCTGAAGACTCTGAAGTTATAGAGATTCCTGAGAAGACTGATCAGCAAGAAGATGTGACTCCAGTGAACAAGGGTCCCTCTGTTAGAGTTCAAAAGAATCATCCAAAAGAACTCATAATAGGGAATCCTGAGTCAGGGGTTATGACAAGGTCAAGAGAGGTTGTATCCAATGCTTGTTTTGTGTGAAAGGTAGAACCAAAGAATGTGAAAGAAGCCTTGACAGATGAGTTTTGGATTGAAGCTATGCAAGAGGAGCTGAACCAGTTCAAGAGGAATGAAGTGTGGGATTTAGTTCCTAGACCTGAAGGAGTCAACATCATTGGTACTAAATGGGTTTATAGGAATAAATCTGATGAAAGTGGTGTTGTGACTAGAAACAAGGCTAGGCTTGTGGCTCAAGGTTACTCTCAGATTGAAGGAGTAGACTTTGATGAAACATTTGCTCCTGTGGCACGTCTCGAGTCCATAAGGTTACGTTTGGGAGTAGCATGTATCTTGAAATTCAAGCTATTCCAGATGGATGTGAAGAGTGCTTTCCTCAATGGCTACTTGAATGAGGAAGTTTATGTGGAGCAGCCCAAGGGATTTGTTGATCCAAATTATCCAGATCATGTCTACAGATTGAAGAAGGCATTATATGGATTAAAGCAAGCTCCTAGAGCATGGTATGAGAGGCTAACCAAATTTCTTGTGCAGCAAGGTTATAGAAAAGGAGAATCAGATAAAACCTTGTTTGTCAGAGAAGAAAAGGGCAAGTTCATGATTGCACAAATCTATGTAGATGACATTGTGTTTGGAGGAATGTCTGATCCAATGGTCAAGATGTTTGTGAATCAGATGCAGTCTGAATTTGAGATGAGCCTTGTAGGTGAACTTACCTACTTTCTTGGTCTGCAAGTCAAACAGATGGAAGATACAATTTTCATCTCTCAAAGCAAGTATGCCAAGAACATTGTGAAGAAATTTGGAATGGAGAATGCAAATCACAAGAGAACTCCTGCAGCAACCCATCTCAAACTTTCTAAAGATGAGCATGGTGTCAGTGTTGATCAAAGTCTATACAAAAGCATGATTGGCAGTCTACTCTATCTCACTGCAAGTAGACCTGACATTAGCTTTGCTGTTGGTGTGTGTGCAAGGTACCAAGCTGAGCCTAAGATGAGTCATCTGAATCAAGTCAAAAGGATTCTTAAGTATGTCAGTGGGACAAGTGATTATGGAATTCTCTACTCTCATGGTGAAGACACAAGATTGTTGGGTTATTGTGATGCTGACTGGGCAGGTAGTGCTGATGATAGGAAGAGCACTTCTGGTGGATGTTTCTTTTTGGGAAGCAACCTTATATCATGGTTCAGCAAGAAACAAAATTGTGTTTCTCTTTCTACAGCTGAGGCTGAGTATATTGCAGCAGGAAGTAGTTGCTCTCAGCTACTTTGGATGAAGCAGATGTTGGGTGAGTACAATGTGCAGCAAGATGTGCTCACATTATACTGTGACAATCTAAGTGCTATACATATTTCCAAAAATCCTATCCAACATAGTAGGACAAAGCACATTGATATACGTCACCATTTTATTAGAGATCTTGTTGAAGACAATATTGTGACTCTAGAGCATGTTGCCACAGAGAATCAACTGGCAGATATTTTCACAAAGGCTTTAGATGCAAATAAGTTTGAGGTGTTAAGGGGCAAACTTGGTATTTGCCTCTTTGAGGATCAATAGCCATAATAGCTATTCCGGCGTGCAACGGTTACCTGTCTTTCCCTCCATCCATAGTTGCACGCAATCCAAAGGCAATCGTTACAAAAATATTTCCAACGGCTATTTCGCGATCAAAACTCCAAGAAATCCGTTTATTCAAGACTTTCTCTTATTGCCTACCACATTGATCACTACATTCATCTCTCTAACACTCAAACGACCAAGAACTTAGCTTGATCTCTCTCTCAAAACCTCTGTTCATCTTTCTGCAATTTTCTTTGAAATCTTCATACCAAATCATCATCATCATCATCATCATGTCTACTGCAACCAAAACATCTCCTTCCACAAAAACAAACACTCCTCCATCATCACCAAAACCTAATTCCCCACATCAAGAAGATATTCAAGGTGACATGATCGTCGATGCCACTCCTGTCTCAATGATCAAACCATCTGGATCAAAGAAGAAGAAGTCTAAACGATCAAGAAGGGAATCAACCCCCATTGCTGCAGAGGAAGATGTTGTTCCTTCTCCCTCTACAGAAAAACCAAAGAAGAAGAAGAAGAAAAGCAAGAAGCCAAAGACTGGCTCACCCAAGAGGGTTCACACCATGGAAAGCCTGCACATTGATCCCCTTCCTGCTAAATCTGGTGATGCTGATGCTGAAGCATCTGTGGGTATAGGTTCTTCAAACCCTAACCCTGAGAAGGCTGCTGTAAAGATCTCTGAGGGCCAAAGACACCCCTTGACTCAGAAGATCATTGATTCTGTGCTCCAGGCCCTGCAAGAGCCTAATGTTGTGGCAGATGTTGGCACATCATTGCCACAAGGTGAAGAAGATTAACCTGCTAAGGTTGAAGAACCTGAAGATGATACCCAGTCTGACAAGGGTAAAGAAGCCAAAGGTTCTGAAGATGTGGAAGACTCCAATCCTTCTGACAAGGATGTTGATGGAGATACAATTGTTGTGGATGTAGAAGGCTACAATTCTGACATCCCTTTAAAGAAGATTGCTGAAGATAGCATAGCTAGAAGGACTAGAAGTGGAAAAGGTCCTGCTACTGTTAGTGAATCTCCTACTGTTGCCAAGGAGAAGAAGAAGCCTGTCAAGAGGCAAGTTCTGTATGGTCCCAAGAAGGGATTTAGTAAAGCTGTGGTTCCACCTGCAAAGAAGAAGACTCAGAAAAGAAAAGAGCCACCTACAAGTGACTCAGAATACGATGTGGAGCAGGATGTAGCTCACATCAGTGAGTCTGAGGAAGAATCTGCTGAGGAGCAGAATGTGAAGCTTGATGTAGTCCACATTGAGTCTGTTGTGAAGAAGAGCTATGGGAAGAAGAAAATTCCTCAGGGAATTCCTGACATCCCAGTTGATTTGATTTCCTTCCACAACCCTACACATGCTGGTAAATGGAAGTACATTGCTCACAGAAGGTTAGCTCTGGAGAGGGAGCTAAGTGTTGAAGCCTTGCAGTGCAAGGAGGTTATGAGGTTGATCAAGCGTGCTGGCTTGATGAAGACTGTTACTGGGCTGAGTGACTGCTATGAGAAGGTAGTCAAAGAATTTTTGGTGAATATCCCTGCTGGCTGTGATAATCCTTTGGACAAGGAGTATCAGACAGTCTTTGTAATAGGAAAGGAAATTCACTTCTCTCCCACTATTATCAACAAGTATTTGGGCAGAAGTGAGGAGCCCTTTGCTGAGATGGAGGCCAATGACAACTACATAATCAAGGCCATCACAGCTGGAAAGGTCAAGACTTGGCCTAAGAAGGGAAAGTTGCAAGTAAGCAAGCTCACTCCAATCTACAACATCCTGAATAGGATTGCTGCTGCTAACTGGGTACCTACCACACACAACTGTGATGTGGCTACAGGTTTGGCTAGGTTCATCTATACTGTAGGTAACAAAATTAACTTCGATTTTGGTACTTATATTTTTGATCAGACTATCAAACATGCCAAAACCCTAGCTGTCAAACTACCCATTGCATTTCCTTCCCTGCTGTGTGGAATCATATTGAGCCAGAGACTTGATGTTCTGGGCAAGGATGATTTGTCTTGCAGAAGAGAGTCTGCTATTTCTTTTAGTCTCAAGCAGTCTGATGTGACTCCTGATGTGGGCACATCCAGCCCAAACAATGCTATGTCTAGGACAGACATGATTGCTGCTTTAAAGGAGACTTGCAAGGCTCTGGATGAGAAGAAGGCCAAGCTGGAGGCAGTCATTGCTGGACTGGAGCTTGAGGATGAGCAAACAATGGCTGAGGATGAGGAATTGGAGGAGGAGGAGCCCAATGACTCTGAAGCTGAGGAAACTGATGGGAGCCAGGATATTTGAATCTTTGTAATTCATTATTTCCCTGTACTCAGTATTTCCTGTTGTTTTGCTTGTATGTTGTGGGCTATGCCCTGGATTTCTGATGCACCTTTGTGTGCCTGTTCTGTACTTGCTGCACTATTAATGGCCTGAGTGCCTTTTTCTGTTCATGCACCATCATCTCTACATCTCATGCTATCTGCATTCTATGGTGTTTTACTCACTCTCTGTGTGTTTGACTATATTTGTCAAAATTTATGGCTAAAAAGGGGGAGTAAAAATGAACAATTCTTTGAAGTCAATTGAAGTCTTACTGCAGCAAATTGTGATGTGTGGCACATCTGACTACACATCTGGCATACATGCTTATTTTTCTTCAAATGTTTTCTCAACAACTTTTTGAAGAATTAGTTTTCTAAAGCATGTTTTTCTGAAGACTTAATCTGTACGTTTTCAACTGGGTGATGCATTCTTAAGAAGTCCAATTGAAGATGTTATCTAATTTCTACATGGTGATGCATTCTTAAGAAGCCTGTAGAAGTTGTTTTGTGTGATGTTTGACACATCTGTGAGTTTTAACTTGGTCATGCATTCTTAAGAAGCCAAGTTTAAAACTTCTCTATTTCTCTCTAGGTCATGCATTCTGAAGAAGCCTATAGGGAATATGAGATTTAGGGGGAGTACATGGAAAGTGCTCTAGTTCAAAGGGGAGTAGACTACTACTGGGTTTGCTACCCTCCCTTATGTGTGCATGGAATCTCATGCTTGTATGTGTCTGAGAATTTATTTTTCTCAGTCTTTGGGAATTTATTTTCCTATCTTGTGAGAATTTAATTCTCTCTTTATTTGTGAGGCTCTAATCCGCTGCTGCATGCCTCTGATGTGCCTACACATCTCTCCAAGTTTTGTTGGGTGACTCAAAGATTATTTTAGCCCAAAATTTGCCAAAGGGGGAGATTGTTGAGGATTTTAGGGTGTTGGCTTCATTTGGTAAAATAAGCCTGATTCCATGATGTGGAGCATGATGTGTGGCACATCAGGTTTCACATCTGGACGCCCTAGCTACACGCGATCTTTTGAAAAAGATTTGTTTTTCAAATTAAATCGTGCCAGCTTGCGCGCCAAGGAACAAGATAATCTTTCATGGTTCTGTTTTATTGGCCGACTTTCATCAAAAAGATTTGAAACAAACAATTAAAAGATTATGATCAAATAAATCTCAAGGAGAATTAACAAAGGCCAGCTGTCAACATTGAAGATCCAAGCCCATGAAACTTGTTCTATATAAAGGAAGACTGAAGACATAATGAAGTACGAAGCCAAGAGTTGAAGAAATCGAGTCTTAGGTCTTAGTCTGTTTATTGTTCTTTGTGAGCCTTCACTTGAATCATAATTTTGATACAAGTAAGGACTGAGTTTGATAGAGTTGTAGTCTCTAGTGTTCTTTCTCCAAAGCTTTGAAGCAAGGAGTTAGAGTGTGCAACACTCAAAGCCTTTAGGTACGAGTGCATAGGTTTCTAGGAGTGTGTCTCCAAACTGAGTTTGTTATTAAATCCTTACTGGGTAAGGTTGAGGGGGAGTGAGCAGAGGTTCTCATATCTAGGAGTTCCTAGGTAGAATTAGCACGGGTAGTGATTAAGTGAGAAGTTGTAAACGAGGGAGTTTAGCTTTGAATTGATACTACCATAGTGGATTCATCCCTGGATTGGTATCCTCCAGATTAGGGCTTGTTTAAGCGCCGAACTGGGTTAACAAACTCACTGCGTTTTATTGTTTCCTGCACTTTAAATTGTTTACTTGTTCATCAAGTTCAACATGTTCACGATGTTGACACATTAGGCTACACATCGTACGATTCCTAAAGTGTACACATCGTGCTACACATCTGACACTTGCCACCAGAATTTCATTTTATTTATTCGCTTTACGTCAACAAACGAAAAAACAAAAAATAATAGCGTTTAATTCCATGGAAAATGAGAATTCCATTTCGATCCAACGTCGTTATGAAATTTCTCGCGTCTAGTTTTATTTCATCGTTTAGTTTTTTTACCGCACTTATTTTTCTTTTATAACCAAAAAAAAAATTTAAATATCTCAAAATATCATTTTTCAAAAAGAAACTTTTTTTATTAAAAAACCTCGACTTTTGTCGAGAGATTTTTTCAAAACTTTTTTATAATAAACTTTTAAATCATGTAAATTTATTTAAACTCTTTTTCTCAAAAATTAAAAAACACAAACTTATTCAAAAACTAAAAAACATCAACAAATAATTTTCATAGTTTTTACCCTGAACTACGAGGTTTAGATCCCTCACGGGTACGTAGTGCAAAAGACCTTGTGTCTTCCCAAATCAATAAAAATAACAAAAATATTTTTCCCTTTTCTTTTTTTCATCACTTTAAGATTTTACAATTAGGCATTTATTTACAAGCAAGCAAAGTAATTTTAGCACAAATATAAAATAAAACAAGAGGTTCCTATAGAGTACTATAGACGTTTAGGGTGCTAAAATCTTTCCTTTACGTAACTAACCACCGAACCTTTAATCTCGTAAATAAATAGGGTTATATCGAACTTTTTCCCTTTTCCTTGAAAAAATAAAAGATCAGTGTGTTAGTGTTTGTGTGTTGGCTACTTTTTGGTAAAACAATGTTTTGCTACAATGTTGGACACAATGTTTCAACATCCGGATACTAATTCAGGATATGCTGAAAGCGCGCCTCTTTATTGCGCTGTTGTTTATTTTTGGAATCCACGCCTTTATTCCAGGCTCCTATCTCGTGTGCATGGTCAAATTATCTCAAGCCTTTATTACACTATCGTATCTTCTTTTTATACTTAAGGATACTTGTGATACCTTGTGTTTATGTGAGCTGGAATTGTTGCTGAAGACTTGAAGCCCAACATGTACTAAGGCCCATTTTAGACTTTGTATTTAAGCTACATTGTAAACCCAGTTAGGGTTACGTGTGTGTATTACATTTTCCAAGAACAGTGTGTCTAGGGTTGTTAAGTATTTTGTGTTGTGAGCCTATCTTGTTATTCATATACAAGACTAGGACCTAGTTTGAATTGTATTTGTTTTGTACTTCTCCTAAGCTTTTAAGTATGGAGATAGTGTGTTTCTGAAAGTGTTTTCAAACCTTAATAGTTGTGTTAGTTACAATCACTAGGTAGGTGGTTGAGTAGGAGGTGAGAAGGGTTCTCAAACTTAGGAGTTCCGAAGTTGAAGTTTCATAAGATAGCGTCTAAGTCATAAGTGTAAACATGGGTGTTTGCTGAGAGCTTAGGATTAGAACTATCATAGTGGATTTCTCTCTTGGATTGGTATCCCCCAGATTAGGTTGTTGTTGTGCACCGAACTGGGTTAACAAAGATCCTGTGTCTTTTACTTGTGCATTGTTTTTATTTCTATATATATCTGTCAGTCTGTGAATGTTCCAACATTACATTCAACATCTCTAACGTTGGAACATTGCATCAAACATCCTACTTCTGACTGGTGGAATTTCAATTGGCATCAGAGCAGGCACCCTGCCTGTTTCTAGGGTGAGATCTAGGGAAATTAATTCCTAATACGATGGAGAAGGTTGGAGGATTTGTTAACAGACCACCACTACTTGAAGGTGGAAACTATGACAACTGGAAGTCAAGAATGGCTGCTTTTCTGAAGTCCATTGACTCTCAAGTCTGGAGAGCTGTCTTGTCTGGGTGGGAACATCCAGTAGTCACTGATAAAGATGGCAATAAGACAGGAGTACTGAAGCAAAAACTTGATTGGAGCAAGGAGGAACAAGACCTGTCTACCTACAACTCAAAGGCTATAAATGCCCTATTCAATGGAGTAGATAGGAGTATGTTCAGACTCATTAAGAAATGTGTTGTGGCAAAGGAAGCTTGGGATATTCTGGAAACAGTGCATGAAGGTACTTCAAAGGTAAAAATGTCTAGACTCCAGTTACTTACCACAAAATTTGAAAGTCTGAAAATGAAGGAGGAAGAAACTGTTCATGACTTCTACATGAACATTCTTGACATGGCAAACTCCTTTGATGTGCTGGGTGAGAAGATGACAGATGCAAAGCTGGTAAGAAAGATTCTCAGATCCCTACCAAAGAGATTTGACATGAAAGTAACTGCTATAGAGGAAGCTCAGGACATCAACATTATGAAAGTTGATGAGCTAATTGGTTCCTTGGAAACTTTTGAGCTGGCTATAAGTGAAAGAGGTGAGAAGAAGGGTAAGAGCATTGCCTTTATGTCCAACACATATGATAGTGAACCTCTAGAAGATTCAGATGAAGATGATGGTTTTGCTGAAGCATTGGCTATGATTGGAAGAAAGTTTAAGCAAGCTTGGAAGCAAGCAGATTGGAGACAAAGACCAAATGGGCAAAACATCCGATTCAACATCAACACTCAGTCAGACAAGTTCAAGAGAAACAAGGGAGATGAGAAGCCATCTCAATCTAAAGGTGTTCAGTGTCATGAATGTGAGAGGTTTGGACACATCAGGACTGAATGTGCCACTTATCTCAAGAAACAAAAGAAAAGTCTGGTGGTGTCATGGTCAGATGAAAGTGATTCTGAAGGAGAAAGTGAGTCAGCTAGGCATGTAACTGCTCTAACTGGTGTCTGCACCTCAGATGCTGAATCTGAAGATGGAGATCTATCATATGAAGACCTCCTTGCCACTTACAAAGAGTTGTATGAGAAGGATGTGGAAATCTGCAAGACTCTACACAAGCAAAAGAAAACCATCAATCAACTCATGGCAGAGAGAGATGGACTCAAGAAGATCACTGAGCTGATAGATGAGGTGACTCTCCTAAACTCTCAACTGGAGAATACCCTTAAACAGGTAAGAATGTTGAATACAGGGACAGAAGTTCTTGATGAAATCTTGGACTCTCAAGAACTAAGAAAAGGGAAAGGTATTGGCTTTGATTACAGAAACTTGAACAACAATCAAGCCAAGAAGGTAGAAAAATTTGTTCCTGCTGAAAGTGAATACAATCCCACAACTGGTACTCAAATGTTGACGCGTCCTATTCAACATCATTGTTCATCATCTAGAAGAAGACCCGGAAGATGGGTTTGTCATCATTGTGGTAAGATAGGTCACATTAGACTCTATATGGTTATCCAAAATGGTATCATCAAGAGAAAGAAGAAGGAGCTCATCAAAATACTAAGACATGGAAGCCAAAGAACAAGGAAGTTGATGCCTTGTTAGCTCACATTGCTTTAAGAGCATCATCCAAAGATTGCTGGTATTTTGACAGTGGATGCTCCAGGCATATGACTGGTGCTAGTGAATATCTTGAAGAAATCAAATCATATGCAACCAGTTATGTCACATTTGGAGATGGTGCTAAAGGACAAATTGTTGGAATAGGGAAGCTCAAAAAGGAAGGTCTACCTAGACTTGACAATGTTCTATTGGTGAAAGGACTAACTGCTCATCTGATCAGCATTAGCTAGTTGTGTGACCAATGGGTTGAAAGTGAACTTTACTCAAGCTGAATGTGAGGTAACTGATGATCATAACAAAGTTCTAATGAATGGCAGAAGATCCAAAGACAATTGTTATATGTGGACATCTCCAGATGAACAAATGAACCTCTCTTCCTGCCTAATGAGAGTAAGGAAGATGAAGTCAAGCTATGGCACCAAAAACTGGGACACCTGCACCTGAGAGGTATGAAGAAAGCTATCAATGCTGGAGCCATAAGAGGACTGCCAAATTTGAGTATTGAAGAAGGGAAGATATGTGGTGACTGTCAAATAGGAAAGCAGACCAGGATGTCTCAAACAAAGTTGGAACATCAGGTAACATCCAAGGTACTTGAACTCTTACACATTGATCTCATGGGACCTATGCAAGTTGAAAGCATAGGAGGTAGAAGGTATGCCTTGGTGGTTGTCGATGATTACTCAAGATTCACCTGGATAAACTTTATAAGAGAAAAGTCAGATAGTTATGATGCTCTAAAGAATCTCTACTTACAACTTCAGAGGGAAAATGACTAAGGAATAGTAAGAATCAGAAGTGACCATGGTAGGGAGTTTGAAAATGCCAAGGTTGCTGAATTCTGTGAATCTGAAGGAATCAAACAGGAGTTCTCCTCACCAATTACTCCTCAACAGAATGGGGTGGTTGAAAGGAAAAACAGGAAATACAAGAGTCGGCTAGAGCCATGCTTCATGCCAAGAAACTTCCATACCATTTTTGGGCTGAAGCAATGAACAATGCATGTTATGTTCATAACAGAGTAACCCTGAGGAAAGGAACATCATGTACTCTCTATGAGCTGTGGAAAGAGAGAAAGCCAATTGTGAAACACTTCCATGTGTTTGGAAGCAAATGTTACATTCTGACTGACAGAGAACAAAGGAGAAAAATGGTTCCTAAAAGTGATGAAGGAATTTTTCTTGGGTATTCAACAAATAGCAGGGCCTACAGAGTCTACAACTCTAAGACTCAAGTCATGATGAAGTCAATCAATGTAGTGATAGATGACCTGTATGAAGAAAAGAGCGCATATGTTGAACAGGATGTTGAAGCATCACTAGAAACTGAAGCTGATGCTGGTGAAGAAACTGTTGATAGAAGCATTTCAATCAACAACAAAGGACCTTCTGTCAGGGTTCAGAAGAATCATCCTCAAGACCTTATCATAGGTGATCCTCAGACTGGAATCACTACTAGAAGATCAAATGAGGTAATTAGCAATTCCTGTTTTGTATCCTTACTTGAACCAAAGAATGTCAAAGAGGCACTCACTGATGAATGCTGGATAGAAGCAATGCAAGAGGAGCTTAATCAGTTTAAAAGGAGTGATGTGTGGGATCTTGTTCCCAGACCTGCAGGGGTAAATGTAATTGGTACAAAATGGGTATATAAGAACAAGTCAGATGATAAGGGAGTGGTAACCAGAAACAAAGCCAGACTAGTGGCTCAAGGTTATACTCAAGTGGAAGGACTTGACTTTGAAGAAACCTTTGCCCCTGTGGCAAGGTTGGAGGCAGTAAGAGTACTGCTGGGAGTTGCTTGTATTCTTAAATTCAAACTATTCCAAATGGATGTAAAAAGTGATTTCTTGAATGGATATCTGCAGGAAGAAGTGTATGTGGAACAGCCCAAGGGCTTTGTAGAAGCAAGTTATCCTGATCATGTGTACAAACTCAAAAAGGCTCTATATGGGTTAAAACAAGCACCTAGGGCATGGTATGAGAGGTTGACTCAATTTCTAGTAACGCATGGATACAGAAAAGGTGGTTCTGATAAAACCCTATTTGTGAAGGAAGAGGAAGGTAAGCTTATGATAGCTCAGATATATGTGGATGACATAGTCTTTGGTGGGATGTCGAATCAGATGGTCCAACATTTCATCTCTCAGATGCAGTCAGAATTTGAAATGAGTTTAGTGGGTGAGCTAACATACTTCCTTGGTCTACAAGTCAAACAAATGGAAGATACCATATTCATTTCACAAAGTAAAATATGCTAAGAATATAGTAAAAAAGTTTGGGTTGGACAGTGCCACACATAAAAGAACACCTGCTCCTACACATTTGAAGCTGAGCAAGGATGAAGGTGGAATATCTGTTGATCAAAGTCAGTACAGGAGTATGATTGGAAGCCTACTGTATCTAACAACTAGTAGACCTGACATCACATTTGCTGTTGGGGTTTGTGCTAGGTATCAGGCTGATCCCAAAGTTAGCCATCTAGCTCAGGTCAAGAGAATACTTAAATATGTGAATGGAACAAGTGACTATGGGATACTGTACACACATGGTGAAGACTCTAAGCTGATTGGTTATTGTGATGCAGATTGGGCTGGAAGTGCTGATGATAGAAAAAGCACCTCCGGTGGTTGCTTCTTCCTTGGCAACAACCTGATCTCTTGGTTTAGTAAGAAGCAGAATAATGTTGCTCTATCCACTACAGAAGCTGAATATATAGCAGCAGGAAGCTCATGCTCTCAACTATTATGGATGAAACAGATGCTTCAGGAATACAATGTTGAACAGGATGTTCTAACATTGTTCTGTGACAATCTTAGTGCCATAAACATATCCAAAAACTCCATCCAGCACAGTAGAACTAAACACATTGACATCCGTCATCATTTCATTAGAGATTTAGTTGAAGATAAAATTATAGTTTTGGATTATGTGAACACAGAAGAGCAAATTGCTGATATTTTCACCAAGGCTTTGGATGCAAAACAATTTGAAAATTTAAGGGGTAAGTTGGGAATTTGTCTGCATGAGGAGTTATAGCAATTAAGGAAAGTGCAGCGTGCAACCGCTATTTGTCTCTCCCATATTTTGTTGCACGATTCCCTAGGTAAATTATATCAAATAACTTCTTTCCTTTTAAAAACCACCTACTACACGTTACATAGCCCCTTCCTACAATCTCACACTCTCTCAACTTCCCATATCACTAATCTTACTCTTGCCGTCTCAATCTCCTTTCACTCTCATTCTCTCATCAAACACAAACCTCATCACATAACCATCATGTCTCCTTCCACCAAAAACACCGCTTCCATTAACGATCAAGATCAAACCTCTGCTTCCCTACCTTCCCACACCAACGCTCCTTTGAATGTCAAACCCATTACCACTATTTTGCCCGAAGAATCGTCACATGCAACACCTTCCAAATCTGCTTCAAAGAAAACGAAGAAAGAGGCTTTTTCAAATCCTGGATCGAAATTCTTTTCTAAACCGAAAAAGGGTCAATGCAAAATCAACTTGAACATGGACGATTTGCTTCTGAAGGATGATCCTTTCAATCTCAAAGCAAAGGTGAATGTTGAAACATCCAATCAGGTGCAGGAAGATGTCAATGTTGAAGCATCTCTGAAACCTTCTGACAAGGTTGCCTCTTCAGATCCTGAAAAAGGTATTAATGTTGAATCTCTAAAATCTCATGAATCTCATGGAAACATAGGGTTAGATGCCTTAAATTCTGCAATAGACAAAATGAATGTTGATTCCGCTGGTAAAAATGGTGCTGAGAAAGGGGTTGATACTGTTCATGAAACCCTTGAGATTCCTGCTGGTGTAGAGGATGTTGGACTGGATGTTGGAACATCCTTGGGCCAACCTAGTGCTCAGCCAACTGTGGCTCCTACTGTAACTAAGAATGACTCTGGCTTCCACACAGCTAATGAGAATGACAACATGTCAACTCATTCGGTAAGCAATACTGCTAAGCAAGCTACTCCTCAGAAGACTGTAGAAATTGAAACTGACCCAGAAGAAACCTCTGTTCACCAAGAGGTTGAAACTTCTGTGATTGAAGTAGATGAGTTGGAAGATGAAATCCCCATCTCACAAGCTTTTAGTATTGCCAAGAGATTAAGAAGTAGTAAAGGAAAATTTGTTCCTAGTATGTCTGGAACACCTAAAACTGTCAAGAAGAGTGCAGGGAAAGGTGTAATGATTGGTCCCAAGAAGGGTTGGAGTAAGGTTACTCCCAAGGTGTCTGCTGCTAAGGGTAAAAAGAGAAAGGCTGCTGCCTCTAGTGATTCTGAAGAGAATGTTTCTGAGGATGTGCCAAACATCCAAGTTACCTACTTTAGTGTGAAAAAGTCTGCTACAAAGAGGATTCCCACAATTGTCAAAGATGTGCCCACTGATAAGATCTCCTTCCACAATCCTACTTATGGCCATAGATGGAAGTTCATATTTCACAGGAGATTGGCTTTGGAAAGAGAGTTGGGTGATGATGCCCTGAAGATGAATAAGGTCATTGACCTTATCAAAAATGCTGGGCTATTGAAGACTGTGACCAAGATGGGTGAGTGCTATGAACAGCTTGTCAAAGAATTCCTGGTGAACATTCCTGAAGACTGTGATGATCCAGCCAGTTCAGAATTTCAGACTGTATGGTTGAGAGGAGAAAGGATGAAGTTCTCTCCTGAAGTGATCAACAATTATCTGGGTATTGATGCAAGTGTTTGTACTAATCCTACTGTAACTAAAGATGAGATTTGCAAGGTGATAACTGCAAATCAAGTGAAAACTTGGCCTAAAAAGGGGAAGATCTCTGCTGGAAAGCTTTCTGTTAAGTATGCTATTCTTAACAGGATTGGTGCTTACAATTGGGTTCCTACAACCCACTCCTCAGATGTGGCAACTGTGTTTGGTAGAATGATCTATCTCATTGTGACAGATCACAAAACTGACTTTGGGGAATACATTTTTGAACAAACTGTGAAACATGCCAAGAGTTCTGCTGTGAAGCTCCCTATTGCTTTCCCCACACTTCTGTGTGATATCATATTGGACCAAGTGCCTCAGGCCAAGAATGCCTCTGATGTTCCTAAGAGGAGGGAATCTCATCTGTCTCTGCACTACAAATTATTTGGGAAACATCATGTGCCAGACATTGTTGGAGCATCTGGGTCTGCAGCACCTGCAGTGGTTATGACTAGGCAGGAAATTATAGCTGCACTTAGAGATACCATCACAGTGTTGGATGAGAAAAAGGCCCAATTTGAACTCATGATTCAGGCATTGGAGCAGGGTGAGCAGAATACTGCAGCTGGTACAGGGGGAGGGGCAGACAATTCACAGGCTGATGGTGACAAAGATGCTGGAACTAATGTGGTTGGTGATACTGATGATGAGAATGCTGATGAAGCTACTGATGTTGAGGCAGAAGATGAGGATGCTAGAGAATCAAATGCAAGCAGCTCTGAAGACTAGATTGTTGCTCCTTGAGCTTTTGTTTTGTGATCTTGTTTTATTCCCGTTCACTTTAATTCCTGACTATCTGGTTTTGTTATTATGGGCTCAGCCCTGGATATTTGGTTTTGCTTATGGTCTACTATGATACTTGGTACTTTTGGATAATTATTCTATGCCTATCTATGGCAAATTTTGTGACTAAAAAGGGGGAGTGATATCTGTGCTTCTGTGCTTGTGCTTATTTTTTATTTCTGTGTATGAGCAAATGTTGGATGGGATGTTGGAACATCGGCTACCCAGGTTGTGTTGAGGGGGACTAGAGTTACCCCCATGTTGATGATGTGATAAGATTGAGGGGGAGTATTCTCAATGCTTTGAATGATGTTGAAACATTTCTTGTTGTCTGCTATAGGTCAAGAATTTGTTGTTTAGCTTCTACTGATATTTTTGCCTCTAATAAAATCTTTTGAATAATTTCTGCTGCATGACTGCCTTATGATTTGTGTGCTTGAGTTGATCTAAGGACTTATGTACTAAGTATTCTATTGGCTTGTCTGTATGATCCTAATTTGTTTTAGCCAAAAATTTCGCTAAAGGGGGGGATTGGTAGTGTTTGTGTGTTGGCTACTTTTTGGTAAAACAATGTTTTGCTACAATGTTGGACACAATGTTTCAACATCCGGATACTAATTCAGGATATGCTGAAAGCGCGCCTCTTTATTGCGCTGTTGTTTATTTTTGGAATCCACGCCTTTATTCCAGGCTCCTATCACGTGTGCATGGTCAAAGTATCTCAAGCCTTTATTACACTATCGTATCTTCTTTTTATACATAAGGATACTTGTGATACCTTGTGTTTATGTGAGCTGGAATTGTTGTTGAAGACTTGAAGCCCAACATGTACTAAGGCCCATTTTAGTCTTTGTATTTAAGCTACATTGTAAACCTAGTTAGGGTTACGTGTGTGTATTACATTTTCCAAGAACAGTGTGTCTAGGGTTGTCAAGTATTTTGTGTTGTGAGCCTATCTTGTTATTCATATACAAGACTAGGACCTAGTTTGAATTGTATTTGTTTTGTACTTCTCCTAAGCTTTTAAGTATGGAGATAGTGTGTTTCTGAAATTGTTTTCAAACCTTAATAGTTGTGTCAGTTACAATCACTAGGTAGGTGGTTGAGTAGGAGGTGAGAAGGGTTCTCAAACTTAGGAGTTCCTATGTTGAAGTTTCATAAGATAATGTCTAAGTCATAAGTGTAAACATGGGTGTTTGCTGAGAGCTTAGGATTAGAACTATCATAGTGGATTTCTCTCCTGTATTTGTATCCCCCAGATTAGGTTGGTGTTGTGCACCGAACTGGGTTAACAAAGATCCTGTGTCTTTTACTTGTGCATTGTTTTTATTTCTATATATATCTGTCTGTCTGTGAATGTTCCAATATTACATTCAACTTCTCTAACGTTGGAACATTGCATCAAATATCCTACTTCTGACTGGTGGAATTTCACAGTGGTTAACTTAAAAATTGTGATTCAATGTTCTTCAATAGCTTGATATCTGAAAATCACCACGACAGAAATGGCGACTTCACTGGGGACTCCGCTCAAGAGGGTTGAGCCTAACTTGTTTAAAATTTATTCTTGTGCTTTTTTACTGTGATTTTTGGTAAACAACCGCTAGTTTGAAAATACTTGCAGGATCAACTAGTAAATCCTAAGACATGTTTTGTGTTTTTAATTTGGTGAAAAAGATGCAACACATCAATTTAAACAACGAATATTTGAGGTAAATCACAAAGGTTTATGTTAATTCACTCAACACAAGCAAATTCACGCAGAAATGCAGTAAAGACAAAGTGCTTTTGAAAAAGTAAATTGCATTAAAATTGTAAAGGTTACATAAAATTTAAAGTTGGTACGCAAATTCGTACATTTCCTTTTACTCGTTTCTCTCTGCGCTGGTACTTTGAGTTTCTAGGAATATGTAAGCAAAATACGACCCTTGATTCGAAACAAAAACTAATACTTATAGACAATGTAAATACCTGCTAAATAACTACCTAACAACACTAATTACTAAGCATTGGACGCGTGTCTTGGCATGTTTGCATGTTCTTTGAGCTCTGTTTCGCTTCTAACTACTTTGACAATCGAAATTGACAGCCTTAACACCTTTGAAATTGCTTAAGTCCACATATTGTGAAATTTTGCTTCGAATCGAATCTAAGCTCCCAACAATCGAAAGGCAAAAATACTTAGCATATTTAGCCATTCTTTGAATCTCAAACATTTATTTGTTTATTTTAAATGCCTTTTATTTTAATTAAAAATAAAGGCTAACAAATTGCCCCCAAAAAAACGTTCCTTTCGAATTCGAACAAGAAAGAGAAAGGGGACATTTTTTAAGATTCGAATCACATCATCACGTTTCCAAGAAACTGCGCTGATGTAATCCCATTACTGCCATCATTGCCATAACTGTCACCTCACACGTTCCATCATCACGATTTCACCTATTCAGAATCAAACTCGACACGTGACAATGACGAGAGTTAAAAGAGTGAATCAAAACGAATTTTGATTTAATCCTATAAATAGGGTTTTGGAAAAAGGGTTTTGCTTTTTCACACTTTTTGCAACTAAGCTCGCCATTAACGAAAACTTCTTTGCAACTTTCTAATTGTTTCATCACCTTCACTGCGTTTCTGCCATTTCCAAACCATACAAAAGCTTCAGCTTTCTTGAAAACTCATATTCACAGTTTGAAATCTTGACCAAATGGCTTCAACATCCACAACTCAGGAAGTTCCTCTAGCTGGTAAATGGGACCCGTTTATTATCAGAGATGGTGAAGAACTTGTTCATGAGCTCCAAGGCACTTCAGAAGACAAACAAATATGGTACCCCAACACCACGATTCCATTCAAAGTTGGCAAAAAGACTTATGCTTTTGGAGTTCCTGTTCCAGATTCGAAGTCATTATCCCAAAAGGTAAATGCTATTTTTCCTTGTTATAAGACCTGCGAACCTCGCATATTCAACCCTTCTCCATATAATTATGAATTTTTGAAATCCCCTCACTAATCATTGTTGGATTTTTAATGTTGGCTTCATTTTGCAAAAACAAGATGCTAGTCTAAAGGTGGTGACAGATGTGGTAACATTTGTCAGCAACACTGCCAGCTGGACTTGAAACCCTAATACGCGCCTTTCAGTGTGCCGTAATTCTTTGAATCCTAATTTCTTTGTTTCAGGTTTAGCTTGCGCGCCAAGAGAAAGGGAAATCAGCCAGCTTGCTGAAGATATAAATGGAAAGATTTATCTTTAAAATATGTGATAATATATTTTTAAAACAAATCTTTAGGTTCAAGGAATATTTTTGTAAGAGATCAAGACATGCCTTTTTCAACAAGGATTCAGAAGCCCAAGTATTACTTGTAGTCCAAGCAGCTCATGACTATAAATATGTGAAGACCAAGACCTAGTTCTCTAAGAGAGTCAAGCCGTATTTGGTTTTAGGGTTTAGTGTGTCAAAATCGAGTCTCTTTGTGAGCCTTTCGTGCATTGCCTTAATGCATGTTTACAATTGTGTTTGATTGAGTTGTAATGTTACTTTCTCTGAAGCTTTGAAGCAAAGAGTTAGTTAGTCTAAGCACTTGAAGCCTTTAGGTAAAATTGCATAGGGTATCTAGGAGTGTGTCTCCAACAACCATTCAGTTGAATTGTGTTTTATACACCGGTAGGTTTACGACGGTGTGGAGGAGCATCGTTATTAAGGAAGTGACCTGGGCTGGTCATATCTAGGTTAGGCCTAGGTAGAGTTTGCACAGATAGGGATTGAGTGAGGAGGGTTAACGGGTAGTTAGACTCTGAATCAATACTATTATAGTGGATTCATTCCTGGATTGGTATCCCCCAGATTAGGAGCAGTTGCGTCCGAACTGGGTTAACAAACAAAGCGTGCAATTTACTTTCTGCCTTTTTATTCGCTTTATTATTTGGTCAGTCATCTCTCGTGGAGACAAACGTGGGAACATCTGTCTCCCAGTCCAACGTTGTTGCGACAGGTGTGAGCACATCTGCTATCACATCTGTCTACTGATAGTGCCGGAATTACAATTGGCATCAGAGCAGGCACCCTGCCTGTACTTGGGTGAGATCCAGGGGATACTTTCTGGCAAACATGGACAAGGAAGGAGGTCTCGTCAACAGGCCACCTCTTTTAGATGGTACTAACTACAACTATTGGAAAGCAAGGATGTGTGCTTTCTTGAAATCGCTTGATGGCAAGACTTGGAAGGCGGTTGTTACGGGATGGAAACGTCCAATGGTGGTTGACAAAGATGGGAAAGTGACTACTGAGCCTAAACCGGAAGGAGAATGGTCAAAGGAAGAAGATGACCTGTCAGTAGGAAACAACAAAGCCCTAAATGCCATATTTAATGCGGTTGACAGGAATATGTTTAGACTAATCAAGCAGTGCACTGAAGCTAAAGAAGCGTGGGAGATTCTGAAGACCACGCATGAAGGTACTTCAAAAGTCAAGATGTCCAGGTTGCAACTATTGACCACTAAATTTGAGAACCTGCAGATGATGGAAGATGAAAATGTGCATGACTTCCACATGAACATACTTGATTTTGCTAACTCTTTTGAAGCATTGGGAGAGAAGATTAGTGAAGAAAAGCTGGTAAGGAAAATGCTTAGGTCTCTGCCTAAGAAATTTGATATGAAGGTGACTGCTATTGAAGCGATGCAGAATATATCCACCTTGAAGCTTGATGAGCTAGTAGGGTCATTACAAACTTTTGAACTTGGAGCAAATGAGAAATCTAAAAAGAAAAACAAAAACCTGGCATTTGTCTCTAAGGATGCTGATGAACTCAGTGAACAAGATATGGATGAAGGTGTCTTAGAGGCTCTGGCCCTTGTGGGAAAACAATTCAAGAGGTTGATGAGAAGAAGGGATGGAAGAGCCAGGACAGATGTGCCGCACACCTCAGATGACACTGGAAAGCAGATCAATCCCCAGAAGCGAAAAGATGAAGATAATTCAACTCAGACCAGGAGTGTACAGTGTACGAGTGCAATGGGTTTGGTCACTACAAAACTGAATGTCCAAAACTACCTGAAGAAGCAAAGGAAAAGCATGATGGCTACTTGGTCAAATGAAGATAACTCAGATGTTGAGGCTGAAGGAAAGAGGGACACAACATTCACTGGAAGGTGTGTGCTTAACATAAACTTTGAAGGAGTGCTCACTTTAGAAGAGCTAGCTGAAGCGTACCATGAGCTATGTCAAGATTATGATGACAGAGTCAGATGCCTGCAATAACAGAAGAATCTTATTAATCAGCTCCAGGCAGAGAAAAGTGAACACCTTGCTCAGACTTTGCACCTTACTGATGAGGTAATTGTGCTGAATTCACAGTTTGAGATCATGAGCAAACAAGTTAGAATGTTGAATGCTGGAAATATTATGCGTGAGGTGAGTATAGAAGTTGATCAACCTGACAAAAGTTCTAAAGCAATAGGATATGATTATACAAATCTCAACAAAAGACATCTACCTTATGGTGAAAGATACAATCCTATAAAGAGAACTCTCAAATCCATGAAGGTCAGACACATGTTGTCCCATTCCAGACCACTTCCACCTCCCAGTTTCAATAAGGAACCTAAGGAGTGGGCATGCCATCATTGTGGAGAAAAGGGACACATAAGACCTTTCTGCTACAAAATTTATGGAAGTCCACAAGCATCAGAACCACAGGTACCTACGAAAAAGATTACTAAGATGAGAAAGAAGTGGAAACCAAAGGTTGGGAAATCTGGACTGATTGCTTCCACATCATTAAGAGCCTCATCCAAAGAAGAATGGTACTTTGATAGTGGGTGCTCAAGGCACATGACAGGTATTGAAGATTATCTAGAAGATCTAAAATCTTATTCCACAGGTCATGTAGTATTTGGAGATGGAGCCAAAGGACAAATCATGGGTGTAGGAAAAATGGTCAATGACAGCTTACCTGAACTTGGAGGTGTCATACTTATAAAAGGGCTGACTGCTAATCTCATTATCATAAGTCAATTATGTGATCAAGGACTGAAGGTCAACTTCTCTAAACCAGAATGTTTAGTCACTGATGTTAAAGGCGTTGTCCTAATGAAGGGAGTGAAATCTAAAGACAATTGCTACTTGTGGGTACCCAACCAGAAGACACATGTTGCAACATGTATGATTGCCTAGGATGATGAAGCGAAGATATGGCACCAAAGACTAGGTCACTTAAATCTCCGAAGTATGAAGAAAACAGCTTCAGCTGAAGCTATCAAAGGGCTACCTAAGCTCGATATTGTGGAAGGTAAAGTTTGTGGAGAATGTCAGATAGGCAAACAAACCAAAGTCTCACACAAGATGTCACCACATCTAACTACTGACAGGGTTCTGGAGTTACTACACATGGACTTGATAGGTCCAATGCAGGTCGAAAGCCTTGGAGGGAAGAAGTATGCATTTGCTGTAGTTGATGACTATTCAAGATACACCTGGATACACTTTATCAGAGAAAAGACACATACTTACTCTGTCTTTGAAGAGTTATGTATTCAACTACAAAGAGAAAAAGAGCTCCACATAAAGAGAATCCGAAGTGATCATGGTAAGGAGTTTGAAAATTCAAAATTCTTGGATTTCTGTGCTAATCAAGGGATCAAACATGAGTTTTCCTCACCTATCACCCCTCAGCAAAATGGTGTAGTGGAAAGGAAGAATCGTACTATTCAAGAGTGTGCTAGAGTAATGTTGCATGCAAAGAAACTTGCTTACACAATCGTGTCACCTTAAGAGCAGGTACTACAACCACTCTGTATGAACTGTGAAAGGGAAGGAAGCCAACAGTGAAGCACTTTAATATCTTTGGAAGTAAGTGCTACATCTTGGCAGATAGAGAGCAAAGGAGGAAGATGGACCCAAAGAGTGATGAAGGAATATTCTTGGGGTACTCAACAAACAGTCAAGCTTACAGGGTTTGCAACAATATGACCCAGACTGTGATGGAATCCTCAAATGTGGTATTTGATGACTCAACATCAGTCAGTGATTCAAATGTGGTACCAGCTGTTGACACATCTGTCCCCTATACAGAGACAGAAGCTGAAGAAGATATTCCGGAAGTCAACACTCAGAATGATTTGATTGAACCTGTAGGTCCAACCAGTCCAGAATGAGACTCCAGTGCCACCCAACACTCCTGTAACTAAAGGTCCATCCATTAGAGTCTAGAAAAACCATCCTATTGATCAAATAATTGGTGACCCTAGTCAAGGTATCACTACAAGGAGATCTTAGGACATAATTGATAGTGCTTGTTTTGTGTCAAAGTTTGAGCCAAAGAATGTGAAAGAAGCTTTGACTGATGAATATTGGATTGATGCCATGCAAGATGAGTTGAATCAATTCAAAAGAAATGAAGTGTGGGACTTGGTACCTAGACAGAGAGGAACAAATGTGATTGGTACTAAGTGGGTGTACAAGAACAAGACTGATGAGCAAGGAACTGTCACTAAGAATAAAGCAAGACTCGTAGCTCAAGGGTACACTCAGATTGAAGGAGTGGATTTTGATGAGACTTTTGCTCTAGTGGCTAGATTGGAATCTGTTAGACTACTTCTAGGAGTGGCTTGTATCCTAAAATTCAAGTTTTTCCAGATGGATGTGAAAAGTGCCTTTCTCAATGGGTGTACTTGAATGAGGAAGTCTATGTAGAGCAACCAAAAGGTTTCGTGGATCCTAGTTACCCTGATCATGTGTACAAGTTGAAGAAAGCCTTATATGGCCTCAAACAAGCTCCTAGAGCTTGGTATAAAAGGCTTACAGTGTTCCTGGTTGATCATGGTTACAGAAAAGGTGGAAATGACAAGACTCTGTTTGTAAGGGAAGAGAAAGGGAGACTGCTGATTGCCCAAATTTATGTAGATGCCATAGTATTTGGAGGGATGTCTGACTAGATGGTGCATGTAACGCCCCAACTAAGTTATCTAGAATATTTAGTCGGAACATTAATAACTGGAATCTGAGTACTTTAAAATTTCAAGCAAATTAACTGAATAATATTTTATCATTAAGATAACTGAATATTCGAGTACAAACAGCGGAAGGAAAAGACAACGGAATAACAAGTTAAATAATAACAGGGAAGAAGACTAGGTCTTCTAAGTTGACAATCCAAGCACCGCTCCAATCGTCAAATCCATCCTGGTCCCTGCTTCGGAATAACCTGTCTTACCTATATCGAAAAGGGAGTGGGGTGAGACAGTCACTTCGTCCCAGTGAGTTCTACTACCCTCCTAAAGGCTAATAAGCCGGGGCACCTAATCAGTCCATATATTATTCTAACATATCATAACATAATAATTAAACATATCTAAAAGTGTATCACAGAGAACGTCTTATTGATTTTATTCCGCTAAGACACTTCGAGGTGAGCATGTCTCGAAGGCCCGCCATATCCGCTGATCGATTCGACCACGACATTAAGCTCACAATCATTTTCCTAATGGGTTGTTCCATTGGAAGCCCATAAAGCTGCATACTAAACCGCGCATGATTGACTGATACTAAATTAAGTTGCATACTACCATCATTAACCCAAGCCCGGGGAACATACATGGTTCTAAAATCCTAAGTTATTTCCCTAAATTTCTGAATTGTGTTGACTTCCTGTTGAACATTAATTAAATTGTATATCTGCAAGTTATCTACCTCAGTGATGATATAAAACGAGTGTCTTTAAAATAATTTAGAAATAAAAAGAATATAAGCATTTCTGCACTTAGCTCGCTACGGCGAGTTACCCAGCTCGCCATGGCGAACTGCAGGTACTGGCCTAAATCAACTCGCTAGGCGAACAGTTGCTCGCCATGGCGAGTTTCATCAGCCCAGAACTTGGTGCTCGCCATGAATACTCGCTAGCAACTCGCTATGGCGAGTTCATGCAGAAAGTGCCCTGTTTTACAAAAAATCACCAATTTTGAAGGGTTACACCTACAATCAATTTCTGAGGGAGTGCAGATACATGAAATAATTAATATAGAACAGATTGTAAGGGAATTTGGGGAGCTAATTCCCTTCGCACAATTAATTTCTTAATTCCTAAGTTAACATGCAATTATTTAATTTGGGGAAAAACTAACTAAATTAGCCTAAGAACCCACCTGTTAATAGAAGCTTTAACTCGCTCCCTGGGCTCTACACAGCTACAGTAGTCCTCAGCTACACTCCCTAACCTCTATTTGACAGAATTGAAGGAGGATGAACTTTTATTTTGTTTGGTTTCAAGGCATCACTTGCAGCACCTCAGAACTCCGCATTTCCAACATGCAAGATAGTCCGGTTTGTGATTAGAAGAAATGCACGAATTTGGAATCAAAGGAAAGAATTAAGACTTGGATTACCTATTCTTGTTTTCAAGGGTTGGAGTGGAAACAACTTTAATGCATGCTAATGGCACGAACATAGCTTGACAGGGCGTGAAAGGAACGATTAAAGCTCACCCAGAGGCTGGAACACGAAGGAATTGAGCTGAAGAGCAATCCCTGCTCCTGTCTTACTCGCCATGGCGAGTAGCACAGCTTGCCATGGCGAGTTGCCCAGTTTCAGCAACATCACTACGCATTCCAGCTACATTTTTCCAAAGTTTCACCTTTCAACAGCACCCAAAACATTCCCAATGTTGCAAGACTCGTATTTTTGGTAGTAATTACACATGCAATCATTATTAGAAGTGTAAGGTTAGGATTTGAGAGTTTGAATCCAAAAGGGAAGTTTATGAACTTGTTGTTGGATTGATGAATTTGAGAAAATGATAGAAGGGTGATTCTAAGTTGATTCTCTACTGATTGATAACATGTGAAGAACCTCTGGGGTAGGAGTCATATTGGGGTTGAGACTTGAAATGATAATTTATGGTGTTAAGAAATGAAAGAACATGCAAGAAGTTTGGTTGCTAGGTGGTGAATTAGAGAGAGAGAGGAGGAAATAAGTGTGGAGAGCTTCAGATTTTCTGAATTGGGAAGTGTTATGAGATGGGATGCTTTGCATGTAGAGTGTTGAACATACCCATAGTGGAATTGTGACTCATTGATCTTAGATGAGGTGTTGGCTTGAGTTTGAGAGTAGGTTGTGAGTCATGAGGGATAAAATTAGGAGGAGGGAAAAATTGAATTCTTAGATTAATAAATTACAAGGTAGAGTTAAGGTACTTATTGTGTAGTTTAGTTTTTAATTGGAATTACTAACACATACACCTAATACACTTAAATCCCATGATTTAATTAATTAACCACCTCTAATTAATTCTAATTTTTATTAGATAATCTCTAATTAAAATTAATTAGGCAAATTTAGAATTTTGGGGATGTTACAGTGCAACATTTCGTACACCAGATGCAGTCAGAATTTGAAATGAGTCTTTTAACGCCCCAACTAAAATGTCTAGAATATTTAGTCGGAACATTAATAACTGGAATCTGAGTACATTAAATTACAGGAGATAATTGAATAATCCATTATCATTAGGATAATATTAGAATCTTCAAATACAAACAGCAGAAAGAATTGACAACCCAAATAACCTGTCTAAGTCTTCTAAGCTGACAATCCAAGCACAGCTCCAATCATCAGGTCCATCCTGGTCCCTGCTCCGAAATAACCTGTCTACCTAAAAAAATAAATGGAGTGGGGTGAGACTACTAAGTCTCAGTAAGTCCTACTACCCTCCTAATGGCGACTACGCCGGGTACCTAATTAGTCCAATAATATTCTAACATATCATAACATAATCATAATCATAAATAAAGTGTATCACAGAGAACGTCTTATTAATTTTATTTTGCTAAGACACTTCGAGGTGAGCATGTCTCGAAGGCCCGCCTTGTCCGTCGACCGATTCGATCACGGCATTAAGCTCACAATCATTTTCCTAATGGGTTGTTCCATTGGAAGCCCATAAGCAGCATAATAAACCGCACATGATTGACTGATACTAAGTTGAGTTCATACTACCATAATTATCCCAATCCCGGGGAGCATGCATAATTCTAAATCCCTAAGTTATACCCTATGGTTGCATCGTGATTACAAACTATACGTATTTTATATTAATTCTATTATCGCAAGAAATAACAATATAATTCGAGGATCTAAAACGAGTGTAAGGTTTTGAGAAAAATAATAAAAATAGGGTCATTCTGACTTTACCCGCCACAATGAGCAATCCAACGAGCCCAGGCAAGTGATCATATTCTGGTCTGGGTGAGCTCGCCGGGCCAGCAAGTGCTCGCTGGGCGAGCAGAAGCTCGCCGGGCTAGCAAATGCTCGCTGGGCCACTCATCAGCTGCCCAGAAAATCATCACTCGCTAGAAGGCTCGCCGGGTGAGAACTGCGAGAACAGCCCCTGTTTTGCAGAAAATCCCATTTTTCAAATTAACCACCTACAATCCTCAAATTAGACCTATGCAATAATATTATAAGTATATAATACGATAGTTTGGAGAGGAATTTGGGAGTTAATTCCTCTCACATATTTTCCCTAATTTCTTAGTGTTAACATGCAAAGTTGAATTCATGGGAAACTAAACTACCTAGCCTAAGAACCCACCAGTTATGAAGCTTTAATCCTTGCTTCTTGAGTTCTACAGCAGCTACAGACCACCCAGCTAAACCCACGACCAAGCTTTGGACAAATTTCAAATTCGGAAAAAGGAAGAATTTCTAGCACAACTCTGCATCAGACCTCCATCTTCAAAAATTCACCCAGCCTTCGTTTCTCCACTAAAATTTACGAAATTGGTCTCAAAACGACCGGAATTAAGTTAGCTTTCCATACCAACAAGTGGAATCAAAATCAGAGCTACAGAGAAGGAGAAATTACCATTTGACTGTAGCCCTGTTCAAATACGATTTCTGAAAATTCCTGGGTTGAATAGTCAACTTCAAAAATTCGTCCAGAATTCATTTCTTGATGAAAAGTCATGAAACCGGTAGAAAAATGACCGTATTTGAGTTAGCTTTCTATCCCAAAATGAATCATTCGAAACGAAGTTCTGAGAAGAGAGCACTGACCGTTTTTCTGAGGGTGTATCCAGGAATACGGGTTTGATCTCTCTTTTCCAAATGTTCTTGCTTTCTTCAACAACCATCATGATGAGTTGTTTAATCCATCACATGCATTTACAGAGAATGAAAAGAAGGGATTAGGGCTGAGGTTCACTTGGAATCAAAAGAATTGGAAGAGAAAGTGGAATCCCAATCTTACCTTAGCTTCCTAGTACCCACAAATTGATGTTATCTTGAGGTTCTTACATGCATGAACAAATTGAGTTCATCATAGCAGCAATAGAATTTGGGTGAACGCATGAAGGATTTGATTGATTAAGAGCTTATCTTAAAGCTTGAATTCTAAGGAGTAGGAGTATCGTTTTGCATGTGGATTTTATGAATGGAGAATTGAAAATGGGAGGAGGGTTATGATGTTTGCGTGAAAAAGGGAGAAGGGAAGTGAAGCTTCCTGACTTTCTCTATTTTTGCAGGAAGTGAAAATGAAGGAATGGTTGACCACTAGATTCATGTGGCTTATAAAGAAAGCTTGGGTCCCACTTGGTCCTCTATTAACCTTTGTAAAATATCATGTAATTTCCACTAGTCAAAGGGTGCTTTATGTGTGATAAGTTTCACTCAATAGTTCCAATTACACCACTAATTATTATTATCATTTCTAATAATTATGGTGGGATGTTACAAGTCTAGTTGGTGAACTAACATTCTTTCTTGGCTTACAGGTGAAACAAATGAGTGACACAATTTTTATTTCCCATAGCAAGTATGCAAAGAATATTGTCAAGAAATTTGGAATGGGTAGTTCTCCTCACAAAAGAACACCAGCTGCTACTCATCTCAAACTGACCAAAGATGAGAAAGGTGTTGATGTGGACCAAAGTCTCTACAGAAGCATGATTGGGAGTTTGTTGTATCTCACAGCCAGTAGGCCAGATATAACATTTGTTGTAGGAGTATGTGCTAGATACCAGGCTGCTCCAAAAGTGAGTCATCTCACACAAGTCAAGAGAATCGTCAAGTATGTGAATGGTACTAGTGATTATGGCTTGTTGTACTCTCATGGTGAAAGTTGTGAGCTAGTTGGCTACTGTGATGCTGACTGGGCAGGAAGTCCCGATGATAGGAAGAGCACCTCAGGTGCATGTTTCTTCTGGGGTAACAATTTGATCTCATGGTTCAGCAAGAAGCAGAATAGTGTGGCCTTGTCCACAGCTGAAGCAGAGTATATTGCTGCTGGAAGTAGCTCTTCTCAACTATTATGGATGAAACAGATGTTGAAGGAGTACAATATTGAGCAAGATATGCTAACATTATACTGTGACAACTTAAGTGCAATCAATATCTCCAAGAATCCTATCCAACACAGCAGGACCAAGCATATTGATATCATGCACCACTTTATCAAGACCTTGTGGAAGACAAGGTGATCACTCTTGAACATGTAAGCACTGAGAAGCAGACTGCAGATATCTTCACTAAAGCTCTAGGTGCAAACCGCTTTGAGGAGTTGAGGAGCAAGTTAGGCATCTGCCTATTTGAAGAGCTGTAGCTTTACAGCGTGTGTAATGTGCAACAATCATGATCATACAGGTTGCACAATATTTATGTTCTACTCCAGTATTATTTGTCAAATTTATTGGCTAAAAAGGAGGAGTAGTGGATTTGGTTGGTACAGGTGTGCCACATGTGCTAACATGTCGGTACATAAGACAGGTTGTGGTACAGGTGTAATTTCAAAACTTTTTACACAGGTAGTGTATTCAGGGGGAGTAACAGGTAATGCAGGTGTTAAGGGGGAGTAAACTCTATACTCTCTCAAGAAGCAGGTTACATGTTACAGGTGCAAGTTGCACTCTATATCAGGGGGAGTGATAAGCTAGGTATCACTAACTAGTGGACTACAGGTGTGTGCTCAGACTTGAGCTTGTATTTCTCTTGAAGAACGGAAGAGTCTTGAAGACTGAAGACCAAATGTGGTGACTGATGATGTCTTGTGCTCTCAACAAATTGGCAATGCTTGTGCTCGTGCTCTCTGCACTTGCATATTTTACTGGGAATTAGGTTCTCAAGATATCAGGGATTTATTTTTCCTCAGCCACGTCCTTGTGGTAAGTTACTATGTAAGGAACTCAATGTTCCATATTTGAGTCCACTATGGGAGGCTATTTCTCTCTAAGTGTTGACCTTGAGGCTAGCAGTATCTATGTCCGCTACCTTTGATCTCTTGTACGTTACTCATTGTAACATATTGCAAAATGTGAAGTTCCTTCTCCATCAAATCACCTACTCAAAGATTGAAGGAATTTGCAGAAGATTTCTCTCCAGGAGGTGCTAAGGTTGTTTTAGCCAAAATTTGCCAAAGAGGGAGATTGTTGGGTTTTTAATGTTGGCTTCATTTTGCAAAAATAAGATGCTAGTCTAAAGGTGGTGACAGATGTGGTAACATTTGTCAGCAACACTGCCAGCTGGACTTGGAAGCTTAATACGCCACTTTCAGCGCGGCGTCGTTCTTTGAACCCTAGTTTCTTTGTTTCAGGTTTAGCTTGCGCGCCAAGACAAAGGGAAATCAGCCAGCTTGCTGAAGATATAAATGGAAAGATTTATTTTTAAAATATGTGATAATATATTTTTAAAACAAATCTTTAGGTTCAAGGAATATTTTTGTAAGAGATCAAGACACGCCTTTTTCAACAAGGATTTAGAAGCCCAAGTATTACTTGTAGTCCAAGCAGCTCAGGACTATAAATATATGAAGACCAAGACCTAGTTCTCTAAGAGAGTCAAGCCGTATTTGGTTTTAGGGTTAAGTGTGTCCAAATCGAGTCTCTTTGTGAGCCTTTCGTGCATTGCCTTAATGCATGTTTAGGACTGTGTTTGATTGAGTTGTAATGTTACTTTCTCTAAAGCTTTGAAGCAAAAAGTTAGTTAGTCTAAGCACTTGAAGCCTTTAGGTAAAAGTGCATAGGGTGTCTAGGAGTGTGTCTCCAACAACCATTCAGTTGAATTGTGTTTTATATACCGGTAGGTTTACGACGGTGTGGAGGAGCATCGTTATTAAGGAAGTGACCTGGGCTGGTCATATCTAGGTTAGGCCTAGGTATAGTTTGCACAGATAAAAGGATTGAGTGAGGAGGGTTAACGGGTAGTTAGACTCTAAATCAATATTATTATAGTGGATTAATTCCTGGATTGGTATCCCCCAGATTAGGAGCAGTTGCGTCCGAACTGGGTTAACAAACAAAGCGTACAATTTACTTTCTGCCTTTTTATTCGCTTTATTATTTGTTCAGTCATCTCTCATGGAGACAAACGTGGGAACATCTGTCTCCCAATCCAACGTTGTTGCGACAGGTGTTAGCACATCTGCTATCACATCTGTCTAGTGATAGTGCCGGAATTACAATCATTTCGATCTGCCCCTAAGTATTGCCATGAATCTTATGTTCCCTGGTTGGACAGAGTCCAAAAAGTGTTTGGGGAAGTTTGGGATAGATATCGGATTTTCGAGCTTATCCAGCTCTCTAGAATATGACTTGAGTATCAACCTAAGATGCTCTTAGATGCTCTCCATTTCTTTGAAAAGTCCACAAACACCTTTCAGTTCAAATTTGGCATGTTAACTCCCACCCTCTTTGATGTGGCTGCCATTATTGGCCTTAGCCCACTAGGAAGAACATATGATCTTGCCCATTCGAACAACACTGTTCAACTAAAGCATAAGGAAAATGCTTTTACAAAATTCATTGCTGAAAATAAGGGTGAAACATATGAAGAAGTTTCTGATGAAGAACATGTGGCTTTTCTAACCCTCTGGATATCACACTTCGTGTTCTGCTCGAAGTTTCTACAAGTGGCAAGGAAGTTCATTCCTATGGCTGTGCAAATTCACGAAGGCCAGCATTTTGGCTCGGGACGCCTTTTATTAGCCTCATTATATGAGTCCTTGGTTGAGGCTTATGATAACCTAAGGAAGATGAAGGATGGAGCTCCGTTCCTTATTTCTGGGCCAATGTGGCTTTTGCAACTGTAGCTTAATGCCACTTTCGAGAAAGAAATGGGTTTATCTGTAGCCCTGGATTATAAAGATGAAGTGGAAGAGCGCAACATCGAAGGAATTAGGTTGGTAGGACTGTTGCCTAATCCTTTTGGGCAAGATTACAAGAGCTTGTTTATGAAGTACATGAAGATTTTCATCAACTTCGACAAATTTACTCCTGCACACACTCCATTTGTGGAAAGGAAAGTTGGCTTCCACTGGTTTACTGAAGATTTTCCAGATTTCAACCCTGATCTCGTACTTTCATGCCGAATTGGAGCTTTGGCTAATGAATATGGCTTGGTTGGATACCGGCCCCATGAGCTTGTACAAATCAGACAAGTGCATGTTCTTGGGTTCTGGAATTTCAGAGACTCTATACAAGAAATACCTGACTCTCTCTGAAGAAAATGCCTATGAGTTAATTCCTTTCGAATATACCAACTCTTTTTGCTGCACCACTGATTTTAAGGCTTGGTGGGATAGATACTACACTGGTAAATCCCTTGCGGATGGAGCGCTTATTACCTTGCTGGAAAGTGGATTTAAGCAAGCCCAAATCGAAGCTATAAAAAACAAGCTTGCTGGTAAGTCGAAATACATATATTTTGCATTTGTACTGGAACCATTTTGTGTACTTCTATTAATTGTTTACTTTATTTTCAGGTGAAGGTACTTCGGCCCACAGGAAGAAGGAAACTGCTGAAGGCAAGAAACATGCCAAGCCTGCTGCCAAAATCAACACCAAGACCATTTTTGAAAACAAACCTCCTAAACCAACGAAGAAGGTAATGTATTTACATTTTTACACTTTACCTTTTAATGGTTATTTTAAGCATCTTGCTTCAATACTTCGAATTCATTTATTTTAGATTCGAAAGAGGAGTGAAAGTGCTTCTCAAGCCACTACAGTTCACACTTTTACTGATGCTGAAGAAGAAGAGGAAGTAAGTTCTTTAATGTTTCACAAAACATTTTGCTTTCGTTTTTCTTTTGTTAAATATGCGTATTAACATATTTCTGAATTTCCTTACAGGAGAAACCATTAAAAAGGAGAAAGTCTAAGAAAGCTACTTCGCCATCCATGGAGGCAGAGAAGGAAAATGAAGGGAAGAATTCCCAGCCCATGGAGGAAGACAAAAGGGATGACGAAGAGATGAAGGAAAAAGGAAATAAAGAAGATGAAGAGAAAGAAGAAGAAGATAAAGAGACGAAAAGAGAGAAAAAGAAGAATGATAGCAAGTCTCGAGAGACTCGCTCCAGCAGTGATGTGTGTCGCGGTGATTTACGGATGTCAAGCTATTGATTAGCTTTGACTCGCAAAAATATGAATTCACCACCGAACTTTAAATTATCCAAGGGAAGGGAAAAAGATCGAATAAACCCAATTAAATTTAGAGATTAAAGGTTCAGAGGTTAGTTATACGAAGAGAAGGTATTAGCACCCTAAGTATCCGTAGTACTCTACGGGATCCTTTTATAAATATGCGTTTTGTGCTAAAATCATTTGCTTGCTCGTATTATTTGCATGTAAAAATTTATTTTTATTAATTATGATATTCAAGAAAATATAGTGGAAAAAAAAGAAGTTTATTATTAATTTTGATATGAGAAGACGCAAGGTCTTTTTCCTACGTACCCGTGAGGGATCAAAACCTCGTAGTTCGGGGTAAAAATTGAAAAGTGGTTTGTTGATTGAAAAGTTTAACTTCCTTTTTTGCCATGTGTTATGGGGAATATTGAAATTTCAACGAGAGATGACTCACGTCTAAACTCTTTGAAGAAAAAAAATTTTTAAATGGAAAAGGCAAGTGGCCAAAAAGTGTTTGAATATGATTAAGTGTGTTAAGGCATTTATTGAAAAATGTTTCTCGACGAGAATTGAGGTTTTATTAAAAAGATTCCTTTTTGAAAAGGTTTTAATTTTTGAATGTTTTGTTTTATTATTTTAAGTTTTAGACAATGACGATTATTCGAACTGTGAGCTATCCAGCAGGAATCCGAAATAACCGAGGAGCGGAAAACCATCCGACAGACCACTCCTTTTTCAATCTTTTTAATTATATTAAAAACAATTTTTATATATATATTTAAGATTGAAGGAAAAATAAACAATAAATGAGTAAATATACGAAGTGAACTTAAAACAGTATAAGATCTAAATAAATTATTATTCTCTTGGACTTAAAAGGATAAATAAAACACAGTATATTTTTTTGGCTTTTTAACATATGAGAAAATAAATAACTAATAAGACATGATATATATTTTGCATAAAGAATAAATAACAATAACATTGCATATTTTTTTATTTTTTGCATATGAGAAATAAATAAATAAAAGGGCATGCATATTTTTTTATATTTTTTATTGTAATTCCGGCACTATCAGTAGACAAATGGGATAGCAGTTGTGCTAACACCTGTCACAACAATGTTGGACTGTGAGACAGATGTTCCTACGTTTGTCTCCACGAGGATAACAAAACAAATAATTAAGCAAGTAAAAGCATAAAATAAACTTGCACACTTTGTTTGTTAACCCAGTTCGGACGCAACTGCTCCTACTATGGGGGATACAAATCCAGGAATGAATCCACTATAATAGTACTGATTCAGAGGCTAACAACTGTCAACACTCATCACTCAATCCCTATCTGTGCAAACTCTACCTAGGCCTAACCTAGATATGACCGGCCCAGGTCACTTCCTTAATAACGATGCTCCACCGTCGTAAACCTACCGGGGTATAAAACACACTTCAAGTATAATGATGGAGACACTCTCTTAGACAACCTATGCACTTTTACCTAAATGCTTCAAGCGCTTAGAATAACTAACTCTTTGCTTCAAAGCTTCAGAGAAAGTAACATTACAACTCAATAAAACACAGTCCTACACATGCATCAATGGAATGCACGAAAGGCTCACAAAGAGACTCGATTTTGACACCCTAAACCCTAAAACCAATACGGCTGACTCTCTTGGAGAACTAGGTCTTGGTCTTCATATCTTTATAGTCTTGAGCTTCTTGGACTACAAGAAATAGTTGGGCTTCAGAATCCTTGTTGAAAAAGGCGTGTTTGATCTCTTACAAGAATATTCCTTGAACCAAAGATTTGTTTTAAAAATATATTATTACATATTTTAAAAATAAATCTTTCCATTTATATCCTCAGCAATCTAGCTGATTTCCTTTTGCCTTGGCGCGCAAGCTAAACCTGAAACAAAAGAAATTAGGGTTCAAAGAAAAACGGCGCGCTAAAAGGCACGTATTAAGGTTCCAAATCCAGCTGGCAACAGCTGACAGTGTTGCTGACAAATGTTATCACATCTGTCACCACCATTAGACTAACATCTTGTTTTTGCAAAATGAAGCCAACATCTAAAAACCCCAACAATCTCCCTCTTTGGCAAATTTTGGCTAAAACAACCTTAGCATCTTCTGGAGAGACATCTTCAGCAAATTCCTTCAACTTTGATTAATTGAATTGATGGAGAAGGAACTTCACATTTTGCAATGTTACAAAGAGTAACGTACAAGAAATCAGAGGAAGCGGACATAGACACTACTAGCCTCATGGTTAACACTTAGAGAGAGTTAGCCTCTTATAGTGGACTCACATATGAAACACTATAAGAGGTGGGATAAAATGGGCAAAGTGTGTTGAGACAAAATCTATTTTGATGTTTTAAAGATGACAAATAATCTTAATTAAATTTTAATTAGATTATGATCATCTTGTGATCTAACAAGTGCTTTTGAGTGATTTTATATAAGACAGATATAAGGAATGAAAATCACTATCTTTTATTCACAAGTTAAAAAGAATCTCAAATTCTGTCCTGGAGAATGATCTCAGAACGGTCTCCTGAACATACGCTGCATTGAATAAGCACTTAATTAAGTCAACGTGATACAAGACAACAAAGAACTTTTCATATGAGTTATTTATAGTATCACAACAGTTTGGAATAAGTCATTTAAGGCAAGAAATCATTTTTTGAGTAATGAACCTTCTTCATAGAGTAAAGTTAAGAACATCAATGTCTCAAATAATTGAAAAGGGTTTATGTTCTCCAAAAGCATCATTGAAGATTTAATCTAGACCAATGAGAGATAGACAACATGTTGTACCAGTTTGAGAAGAATATTTGAATTATATCATAGTACAAACACTTGGCAATATAAGAAGAAACAAGTACCATCAAGCCCCTATTCACACGTCTTTGCAAGGACACATGAATAGTTGCCTCTCTACTAGGTTTTTGCTGTGTTACAACTATCATACAGCTTGCAGCAACATATTTAAACAAGTCGGCGCTACTCTCTCATGAAGTACCTATGGTCTCCAACATCCAGGAGAATGATCTCCCAGATTTTGTTCATACAAGTTTCATTTTATCCAAACTAATAGGTATCTATTTCCACATATGGGCTATTACTTATCAACGAATATATGATCAAATAAAACCCATTACAGTTGTCTAGAATGGATAAACCTGACATCTTCTCAGTTGTACCTTATAGAGACCATCAAAAGAATGGTCTCCAAAACTACTTGAAAGTACAAAATCTGACTAAACTTTTTGCCTCACTCACAACGGCTATCTTGGCACTCTCAACTGTCATATTTGAAGTTCAAATATCCAAGGGACTTCTTTATCTATAAATAGCATGTGAAGGCAACATTGAAGAGCAAGTCTTTTAACAAGCAATCAAAATCTTATCACTTGCAATCACAAAGCAATCTAAGATCTTCTTTTCACTCATACTTCAAAGCTCAACTAGAACATAGTATCTAAATATCTTTTGAGTATTTTGAGTGTAATTTATTTAGCTATACTAACTAGTTTAGGTTGGTATAAGCTTGAAAGATCCATTTCATATACACATCTTTTGTAAGTTGTTTTCGCTGAAAGTTAATCTGAGGTAGACCTTACATATACATTATACAAATGATCCCATCCCCGTGTCACATCATAGCGGAGCATCCCCGACGATTCGGTCACAAACATAACCTAAGAACATGAACCCTCAAAGGTTCAGCACATACACAAAACGGAGGGTTAGATAATATAACCATAAAAAGAAACTAAGTGCAAGAACACACTTAACACTTTGGACATAGTATGCTCATGTCTAACAACTCAATCCATAAACATACATTAATCTCATGTTATTCATATTCCCTAATCATAAGGTACAATACATCACAATAATAACACATTCATGATCAATAAACAAGTATTCACATCATCATCAATTATTAATCATTAATCACACATCCCATAATACACTTAATCATTCAAGTTAAGGATTACCAATCAATGCCAATTACCAAGTATCACATTTAATCACATATTCCTGATGCAACTATTGTCAATTACTCATGTCATGTCACCCTAGACATAACTACATGCATGTGGTACCATCTACTCATTTTTAGGATAAACATATATCCATCTTCACTCAAACAGTTTATAGTCATGGAGGACATCTTCACTCAGACAGTTTATAGTCGCGGAGGACTCTAGACACATGAATGCATGCAATGTACATAAACTAATTATGATGATACATTTACTCAACTACTCATGAATATTAGGTCTCTTCCTAATATACCAACTCATCAATTCACCTCATTATATCATCACTAGGTCATATATACAAGCATACATATTATACATCAACAACTAAGTTATCATAACTCATTATCATCATCAACTCAATTCATCATCATGAAACATCATCTCAATTTATTCTCATAATACATCAACACCATAAACTCATTTAGAATCCAAACATAATACATTATTAGTTAATCTATAATCATCACATATAATTAGTTAATCAACATGCTTCATTAACTAAGTTTCACACATCACTTTATAATCACCCAAAGTAGATATCAACTCATACTTCAATAGTTACTCATCAATTCATTAATTTAAACTCAATTACATATACTAAGTTCTTAATTCAAATAACGAAGTATTGCAATTATATACCAAAGTAGCATAATCTAAGAATGATCTCCAAAAAATAACATCAAAAATGGATTCTACACGAAAAATCCTGAAGAATAGGTTCCGGGTGCATAAACCGTCAAAAAGTCAACAGTCAAAGCAACTGACTGGTCTACGCCGGGCGCGGATGGCAGAATCAATTCCCAGGAATTGCAGACAATTGCGCCGGGCGCGGGGGATGCTACGCTGGGCGCGGGGACCTGATTTCAAAATCGTATTTTTGTGTTTTTTACCCAAAAATCACTTTTTCAAAGCCAAAATCACTTATTTGAACCCAATAACATTTATACAACATTTTACAATCATATTCATGGATAAAAACACTTATTCTAACTTATAAACAACTTGATTAGGGATTCATACCCATTTTCATCAAAAACCCATTTTTAATATAATCAATCAAAATCAAAGTAAATAATCAACTTTATCATGAATTTCACACAACAATCATAAGTAGAAGCATATTATACACGAATCATTATCAAAGCTTCCATTATAAACACATTGCCAAAACCCTTTTCTTCCCAAAACTCAAAATGAGTGAAGAGAGTTTGGGTGTGGAGTCATAGACAAAGTTGTTGGAACAAAGTTGGTTCTAATATAACCCAAGTAGTTTTGATGATAACAATAGTATTAATATACAATAGGGAATACTGATAATTTACTCTAGTGTGCAGGTATATAAGTTAAAATTTTATATACACTAGAAAATTGAAGTTCTGGTTGCTATGCTAAGAAGCGTCCCCAGAAGTTGGGAAAAATGCAAGTTCTGAAGATCACACCAGAAGTTGAAGTCATCAGAAGTTGCAAATCAAAGTCAACCAGAAGCTAAACTCATCAGAAGCAAAATTCATATCTAAAGATTCTGATGATGATGAAACATCAGAGGACGCCAGAAGAACATTATATTCTCATTAACGACTATCATCTATTTGGCAAAAACTGAAGAGGCGGAAGAAATCCTTTTCAAGACTGTTATCCTCATGATAATGACGTTTGTACTATTGTACTATCTTTGTTTTCCTGATTTGGGCGAATATTCGAAATCAAGGCTCAGATTTTGATCTTTACCTGATTTGAATAAGCACATTTCAAAAGAAAACATTAGTACAGTACTACGTAGCTGTTTTCATCTTTGTCCGCTCAAATTCAAGACGCTCCAACATCATCTATAAAAGGAGGAAGAATTTGAAGACGTGACAACACACTTACGAAGAACAAAAGAGCTGTTATTCTGCTAAATTATCTAAGAGCATTTTTAACTTAGATACAACTTGAGATTATATCAAAATTCAAGACAAACAGTTTTCAACTTCTGACTAGTCAGTTGTTGAACCTTAGTTTTCTTTTCAAGAATTCTAAGAATAGTCTTGTTATTAAAGTTGTATTATTTTGTTCTCAGAACTCTGATATTGTTTATCAGTTGTTCAAACTTTGTATTTTCTATTTGTGTTAGAAGTCTCTTGCTTGTGAGCTTGAGCATTTGGAAGTCTCTTGTATTGTGTTACTTGAGCAAAGGAAGTCTCTTGCTGTTGGCTTGAGCAATTGTAATCTTGTGTGATTATAGTGAAATTCCTTGGAAGTGCAAGGGGACTGGACTACTCTCGGTTTGTGAGAGGAACCAGTATAAATCTCTTGTGTTCATCTCTTCTCTCTTCTCTCTATTTTTATTCATCCTTGCTCTGTTTTGCTTTCACCATAGCCAGAAGTTGTTTGTGTTCAAAGTTATTCCGCTGCTACATCTGATAAGTTGAAAAACTTAGAAGAAGCTTTTAAAACTACCCAAAACACAATTCAACCCCCCTTCTTGTGTTTTCACACCTTCAAAAGTCCCCTCACTTTGATCACTCAAAATTATATTATCTAAGCCTCTTACCTCATAAGATGAATCCTCTAAGCTCTACACATCTAGAATCCTCAATCTTTAACATCTAACCAAGGCTTTTCTTTTCTTCCCCATCTTCATTTCTTCAAGAGTTTCCCTCTCTCTACCTCTCCTTCTCTCAATTTCATGATAAACAACCACAACCCTACCTCTCATAAAACCACTCCTTTATATAACCCCTCTCTAGGTTTTAGTAAAATCCCCACATTACCCTTGTTTTCTCTACAATCCCCACTCACAATTTCATTTTCACTATAACCACCAACTTTATACTAATTACAAAATTGCCATTAATTCCTCTCCAAGATACTCTTATCTCTTTAGCTAATGACCAAAATATCATTCATATCTCTACACAATACACTAACTCACACTAGATTACTATATTACCCTTTTTTTACCACAACTCTGATTATTCTAGTTAAGCCCAACACTTATGAAAGCACATTACTAACAAACATAAAGGCAACAACTAATTAATACATTCAATAACATACCAATTAGCAGACACAATTAAATAAATAATATCAATCAATAAAATATAACAAGTATAAGATTTGGGGTGTTACAAACACTGCTTGTTATATTCATAACAGAATCTATATTAGACCTATTCTGAATAAAACAACATATGAACTCCTTAGAGGAAGAAAACCCAACATTTCTTATTTTCACCAATTTGGTTGTACATGTTACATTCTGAATACTAAAGTTCATCTAAAGAAATTTGACTCTAAAGCTTGTAAGGGTATCTTCATAGGATATTCTAAACGTTCCAATTCATATAAAGTGTATAATTCTGAAACCTAAACAGTTGAAGAATCTATGCATGTGAAATTTGATGACAAAGTGTCTGACAATAAAAAGTCAGAGCCTGTTATAGAAATTTCAGATTCACAGGAATCAGAAGATGAAGATTATGAACATAATGTCACCTCAGAACCTTTAATAGATTCTGATATTCAAGCAACTACATCTTCTGATGTTCATCAAGAAATTCATACTGAAGATTCTGAACCAGAAGCAACTAACATTCCAAGAAATTCATTCAAGTACAAATCATCACATCCTGAAGAGCTTATCATTGGAAACAAGAACAGTCCAAGGAAAACAAGATCAAGTTTTAGAGATGAAGAATCATTATTTGGTCTAGTATCCTTGATTGAACCAAAGACAACAGATGAAGCTTTATCAGATGATGCTTGGATTGTTGCAATGGAAGAAGAACTGAATCAATTTCAAAGAAATGATGTATGTGATCTGGTACCCAAACCAAAAAGCAAGAACATTATTGGAACAAGGTGGGTATACAGAAATAAGCTTAATGAACAAGCATAAGTAACAAGCAACAAAGCTAGACTTGTTGCACAATGATACAGTCAACAAGAAGGAATAGACTTTACAGAGACTTATGCTCTAGTTGCAAGATCGGAAGCAATTAGGTTACTTCTTTCCTATGCAGTTAATAATAATATCACACTTAATCAAATGGATGTAAATAGTGCGTTTCTTAATTGAGTAATTTCTGTAGAAGTATATGTCAAACAACCTCCAGGATTTGAAGATGTTGCAAATCCAGATCATGTTTAAACTAAAGAAGTCACTTTATTGACTCAAACAAGCTCATAGAGCTTGGTATGAGAGACTAAGTAATTTCTTGGTTAACAATGGTTTTGAAAAAGGTCAAGTTGATAATATATTATTCAGAAAGACTCTAAAGAAAGACATTCTGATCATTCAAATCTATGTTGATGATATTATTTTTGGGTCAACAAATGCTACTCTTTGCAAGGATTTTTCTAAATTGATGCAAGATGAATTTGAGATGAGCATGATGGGAGAATTGAAGTACTTTCTTGGAATTCAGATTAATCAAACAAAGAAAGGAACCTTCATTCATCAATCAAAGTATATCTGTAACACCCCACATTATTATCTAGAATATAATGCGAAATATTATAAATGGTACTGAGTTCATTAAAGTTACATTATTAAATTTCATGCACACGCAGGTGCAGAGATACAAACAATAGAAACAACACAGCGGAATACGAATACAACACGATCAAGAAAATGATAAAAGCAAGAAAAACTAATAATGCAATCCTCGAACAGCAGCAGCTACTCCAAAGCATGCTTACCTACTCAACCTGTTTGCCTGAAAAAAAAAATTGGATTGGGGTGAGACTACTAAGTCTCAGTGGGTACCTAAATCAGTCCATAAGTGATATACTAGCATACCATTATCATAATCATAAGCATAAATAAAGTGTATCACAGAAAACGTCTTATTAATTTTAATCCACTAAGACACTTCGAGGTGAGCATGTCTCGAAGGCCCGCCTTGTCCGTCGACCGATTCGATCACGGCATTAAGCTCACAATCATTTTCCTAATGGGTTGTTCCATTGGAAGCCGATAAGCATCATACTAAACCGCACATGATTAACTAATACTAAGTTGAGTTCATACTACCATAATTATCCCAAGCCCGGGGAACATACATATTTATAAATCCCTAAGTTATACCCTAGGAGTGCATCGTGATAACAAACAACTCGCATTTTATATGAATTCCATTGTTACAAAAATATTAATTCAATTCGAGGATATAAAACGAGTGTGTATAGTTTTGAAAATATCAGTGAAAAATAGGACCATCATACTTGTCTTGCCCAAGGAGCACTCCAACAAGCCCAAGCAAGAAACAAGGTATGTTATGAGTATGCTCGCCGAGCGAGCTATCACTCGCCGGGCCAGCCTAAGCTCGCCGGGCCAGCAAAGGCTCGCCGGGCCATTCATACTCTGCCCAGAAATTGTTCACTCGTTAGAAGGCTCGCCGGGCGAGAACTGCGTATTCAGCCCCTGTTTTGCATAAAACACCATTTTTGAATTAAACACCTACAATCCTCAAATTAAATCATTGTAACAATATTATAAACATAAATTACGACTGTTTGGAGGAGAAATTGGGAGTTATTTCTCCTCACACATAATTTTCCCTACACACATAATTTTCCCTAAATTCCTATGTTTGCATGCAAAGTTTCAATTGGGGATTTCTAGCTACACTAGCCTAAGAACCTGTAACAGCCCGAACCTTTGGCGATCCCGACGAAGGAAGAAAATGAGTTGAAACACCATGGCGTTATCTGTAAATCTTACGAGTTGGATACGTCTAAAATAGAAACGGCAATATCCCTAAGTCTTACGAGCTGGATACGACGGAAAAGCGTTGAAACACCATGGCGTTATCTGTAAATCTTACGAGTTGGATACGTCTAAAATAGAAACGGCAATATCCCTAAGTCTTACAAGCTGGATACGACGGAAAAGCGTTGAAACACCAAGGCGTTATCTGTAAATCTTACGAGTTGGATACGTCTAAAATAGAAACAGTGATATCCCTAAGTCTTACGAGCTGGATACGACGGAAAAGCGTTGAAACACCAAGGCGTTATATGTAAATCTTACGAGTTAGATACGTCTAAAATAGAAACAGCGATATCCCTAAGTCTTACGAGCTGGATACGACGGAAAAGCGTTGAAACACCAAGGCGTTATCTGTAAATCGTATGAGTTGGATACGTCTAAAATAGAAACGGCGATATCCCTAAGTCTTACGAGCTGGATACGACGGAAAAGCGTTGAACACCATGGCGGTATCTGTAAATCTTACGAGTTGGATACGTCTAAAATAGAAACGGCGATATCCCTAAGTCTTACAAGCCGGATACGACGGAAATGCGTTGAAACACCCTGGCGTTATCTGTAAATCTTACGAGTTGGATACGTCTAAAATAGTAACGGCGATATCCCTAAGTCTTACGAGCTGGATACGACGGAAAGGCGTTGAAAGACCATGGCATTATTTGTAAATCTTACGAGTTGGATACGTCTAAAATAGAAACGGCGTTATCTCTAAATCTTACGAGTTGGATACGACGGAAAGAAAAAAGGCGCACATAGCAAGATGCAGGCGTTGTCAGAAACAAACACACCATGCATAGAGGGTTAAGCCCAATAATCGCCAAAGAAAATCAAAGGTACAATGCATGTCTTTCTTTAATCACTTTTAACAGTAATATCGTATAACATAACAACGCAGAAAAGGAAACGATACTAGACAAAGGATTCATATTAATAAAGATCCACATTTCACTAATAAGAGAGATTACAATGAAATCAAGATACAAATTCAAAGACAAAAGTAAAGAAAGTTACAGTGAAATCAAGATACAAATTCAAAGAAAATAAAGAGGAAGTCCTAATACTAACAAAGGATCCCCAGTCGCCAAAGCATCCAGCTTCTTCAACGAGAGAAAGAAACCTGAAGACAGGATCATCAGTTCCTCGGTTCCCCAAGGCCCTAGTTCCTCTAGCAAGAGGAAGAAATCAGGAGGAAGGAACAACTCATCAGAGCAGAATCACTCAGGAGTTCTTACCCGAGGTTTTTCGTGGTTTCTTCCGTGGTTTTTCCTTAGTTTCCACGGTGATCCGGGATCCTTCTTCACCAGAGGATTGGACATCAGGAGAAGACTCCCGAGGATCATAAGTCCTCAAGAATTCAATGAAATCTTCATCGGCGGAGCCAAAAGAATATGACGAAATGGCATTGGTTTCCACTTTGATCCTAGAAGAAGGTTTATCTCGCCCAAGTTTAGAGACAGAGATTCCTCCCTTATGTTTCTTTTTCTGAGACTTTGATCTGGAGACTACACCCTTCTTCGTGGATTTATTTTTGTTATCCATTGAAGGATCAAAGATGGAAGTGAAGAAAAATAGAAGAAGAGCAGGGTATTTATAGGAAAGCATGAAACGACCCACAATAAATGCATGCAAAGAAGTTACGACTACCCATGTTTGATTGCATGGGAAACTGCACCACGTTTTAATGGTTATGTTGACCACATTGGTAACTGCAAAGAATTCTTGGGAAATGGCACAAGGGCGACGACATTGTCTGGGGTCACTACGCCCAAGTATTCACATCGCCTCGCCCATTCAAGTGTACAGGCAAGAAGATTTTTATTCAAGCAAGTATTATAAAACACAACAAGAGCAATAGAAGAAACACAAACATGTAAATGAAAAGCGCTACGATTATAATAAAGCCTCAGAAGGGAGTACAAAAAATTGTCATAAAGCCACAGCAGGGCGTACAAAAAACATTCATCAAAAGCCACAAAGGGCATACAGGAATAAGATTACAAAAGTACAAGAAAACAGGGATCATGGAGTAGAACCAGAAGGAGGAACGTAAGGAACCAGCTGGCCGTCCTTGATAACCATCAGGGCATTGGCTTCACTGAGGCGCTCAGCATCAATATCCGGAAACAAGACTTTTACTTGCTCCAGGGCGAAGTTAAAGCCTTCATCAAGTTGAGCCCCAATGGTTTCTTCCTGATTTGCCTTCTCCTCGGCCCAGCCTTCCTTCTCTTTCAGAAATTCCTCTTGCTCATGGGCCAATTCCTCAAGACGAGCGTCCTTAGCAGAAGACGCCTCCTTCAAAGCCTTCATCTCCTAGGCGTGCTCATCCTTCAGCTTCTTCAACGCCGCCTCATGGCTCTTCTCCAAGTCATCCAAAGCTTTCTTACTCTCTGCCTTGGCGACCTCCATATCAGCAATAAACTTGTCTTGAGTAGACTTGACTTTCTCGTCCATGGCGTCCAATTCCTTGTGAACCACCTTCATCTTTTCTTGGGCAGTCAATACTTCATGTTTTTGGCGAGACGCCAAAGCATAGTTCATTCGAAGTCCTTTGAGCTCGTAACCCAATGAGAGCCTCAGCAATTCGTCAGTAGGAGTGGAGCCAAACCTAGCACCTCCACCAGACATATTCACCACCTTCTCTATGAACACCTCGGGGTTGAAAAGAGGATCCAAAGGAGAGGGCACAAATTCATTTGAAGCAGCAGGGGGAGGAGAAGAGACAACATCTTTATCAGCAGCAGCACGAGGAGACGGCGTCTTCTCTACATCTTCTTCTTGCGGAGATACAACATCCACGTTGGATCCCGCCACAGCACTCGAAGACCTCAATTTCTTCTTAACGGGTTGATCGCCCTTTGAACTTGCTCCAACCTCAGAGCTCTTTCCTGGGATGGGGACAGAGATCCGCCCCTCATTCTTTCTCTTGTTTTTAGTCTTGGGGCCATCATCATCCGCCACGATCAGTTGACTCAGAGGATCAACAGGGACCACGGCTTCCCCAGAGGCAGCGGCAGCAGCATCCTTCTCTTTTTTGGCCCGAGACCTCAGCAGGAACTTCATCCTCTTGTCTTGAGAAACAGACTTCATTCTATCTGCAAACACGAAAGAAACAGTTAGTCGCCAGAAGACAATAAACAATATATAAACAAGAAAACATTAAAAGATACTTACTCATATAATCTTCCAAAGATTCTATATGACCCGCGTTAAGGAGGTCGCCCACATTCAAGATACACAGCTTCTCAATATAGGCGACGCTCTCCGTCTCAAATTCATCAAGGCACTCATAACGGGTCCCTTTGATAACACGAGGGTTAGGAGTCCAATAAAAAGGAAACAGAGGCTGTTTGTTTTCATCAAACATCACGTCGGGGAACGAGTCCCCGCCGCGGACATGCAAGAAGCTATCCTTGTAGTTTTTGAAATTGGAAGTGTAAAGGTTGAAACGCTTGCGGTTCGGCTGACTCGATAGATAAACCTGAGAGTCAGGGGAGACATTTTTAAAGGTAAAGAAGGAGAAGAAAACAGCAACAGAAGGTTTCTCTATCTCCAACCCTAAGCAAGCCAGTTGGAAAGCCTTCATATAGCCCCAACTGTTGGGACTTAGTTGACAGGGGGCGACGTTTAAGGTTCTAAGCATGGAAACCTCAAAAGAGGTGAAGGGAAACCATATGTTGAAGGAATTGATAATGGAGGTGTACATGTAAAAGAAGTGGGGTGATTGGATGTTAATATCAGTAACGATCTCATCCTCGCCCACGGGTTCGATGACGACATCGTTCTTATTCTGAGAACCTGATAGAATGGTCTTCCGTCTAAAGGCCAAAACAGACTCCTAGGTTAGGTACTTTGAAGATACTTCGATGGTCTCATGAGGACTCTGGGCGACAAAGATGGCTAGAGTAGTATCCCTTTGTTTTCCTGTGAAAGACGAAGGCAAGATTATCACTACTCTCAAAATCACTAGAGCTAAACGGAACATTCATCAAAGACTTAAAGTAACCATCATAATCAAGAGAACCATCGGCCCTTGTATGATGGTTACGTATCTGGGTTTTTAAAGCAGAACCACGAGGAAGAATTTTAGTGAAACCCCCATCTTCGTCATCGCTCAAACTTCGCAAAATAACCATTTTTCCTACTGTAAACCCTATAAATCAAAATGGGATTGCTAAAAAGGGAAAGGATAGATGTGAATACAGAAATAGAAGTTACCTTAAATATCGGAAGTGAAGTAGTGGGATCGTGTGAACGAAAGTTAACCGAGAAAATAACCGCCAAAGTGTGTTTTGAAATTTTAAGTGAAAATGCAAAGGGAAAAGCGTTATAGGAAGAATACCAAAATGATGGTGAAGTCCCTGTTTTATAGGAAAGAATACAAGCAAGTGGAGGGTAAGTTGAAACGTCCTAATACCCAACGGATAAAAGAAGGAACCTGCACGCGTGTCAGCAGTGACGTGTAAACGCGGACACGTATCCCCAGACAGGGCGAGAAAGCCAAACGTTTGAAATTCAGCGACATCGCCAATGAGCGAGATCAAGCGTACCATGAGAGTTGGTCAAAAATACGTGACGGAAAAGAAATCAGCAAATTAAACAAAGGTACCAATTCATTCATTTATAAAGAAATTCAGCAAATTACAAAGGGAGGCGGAACAAACTCAACGCCATTTGAAGAAACTGAAGGAAAGCAACATACAACAGAAATAACAAAGCAAAACTACTTAAACGCCTTATAAGCCGCCTCGACGGTAAGGGCGTCATCCTTCTCTTGGAGACGGCATAGGTAGGAACGAGTTCGGATCAATTTGGCAACGTCGTATTGGATGTCCATATGCAGATTTCTCTTTCTCTTCACGAGGGGCCTCAGTTGGCTCTCCAGATCATCAATTCTGTTGTCTATGGCCTCCTCCGCTGAGAGGGAAAGGGCCATCACCTCTTCCCGAGATTTGATACGCTCTTTGGTCACTTCAATCCTCTTCTCCAAAGCTTCGGTAAGTTCCTTTGGACAATATTCCACGTTCTCAGTCGACACAATAAAGGCGCCGTCATCCAACAACCTCTTCGCCAATTCCTGCACCACGGCCAGAAAGGCACGCTCCTTCTCCGTCAGCCTCAAGGAATAATCCTGCAACTCTTTAACCATAGAGGAAAAATCTTCCACCTGGTCCAGTAAGTCGTCAGTATCGTAACACAGCATGTTCCTCAACTGAAGTAAAACAGGCATGGCAGGGGTTTCCGGGCAAAAAGCAGGAGAAGCCATAACTGAAATGTGAATGAAACAAAGAACAGATGAGGGATGAGAAAATTTGTCTATAGCAAAGCTTCTATTTATAGTTAAAGGAGAGAGAGCATGACCAAGAGTAATGGGCAGTTACCTCACCAGGTCCGGCCATTATCACCACTTCGCCTATTTGAGCCTCGTGCTTGGGGGGCTGTGTACCGGACAAAATCCTAGGGGCCCAATAACGTAATGGCCCAACAAATGGCCAAAGCAAATCAAATAAATAACTTGGCGGGAAAGGCAAGGCGTGGGCGAGATGGAAGGTCAAGGGTGACGCCCCCAGATATGGTCACGTTGCCCAGAAGGAAATAACCACCCACTACCACCACCTAAACACGGAGGATAAGAGAAACCGCCAATAACCAACCCCTGTAACACGGTGGATACGGCGAAAACCACCCACGACTTCCATAAAGAGGAGTGGGGCGGTTTATAGATATTTTTGAATGTAATCCTCCTCTATAAATAGAGGGGAAAAACTCATTGTAAAGGGTTCGAATTTTGGTAGAAATTATATCCTTATACTATTATTACTCATTAATATACTTGGACTCACCCCCTACATTTTTTACCAGAACATTATTATTAATTTAAAAAATGTCAAAAAATAGTATTTTATTCTGTTTACGCTGCTTAACTGTTTCATTTTTTTAGATAATTAATCATTTAGCTTTTGAATTTGTTTTTCATCATATATTTCCAAATACACCCTTATTTAATATTTTCACATTTTTTGTCATTTATTCTCATTTTGCCCTTTTCAAAAATTCTAATGAATTAAGTTACTTGTTTTACAAGTAATCTCACTTTATCCCATCTCTTTATGATTTTTGTTAGAAATCTTATTTCCATTAGTCTTATAATTAACAAATATATCCAAAATATTTTTATTTCAATTTTATTTTATTTTATATTATTTTATTCATATTATTATTATTATATTTAAATTCAAAAATTGATTTCTTCCACCACAAGTAACCTTTTTCATTCAAACTTTTTTCAATTATTTTCAATTTAATCCATACATCTTATAAACCGTAAAAAAATGACATTTTTGCCCTTGCTCATGCACATTTCATATTTTCACATAATTATTTATTTACAATATTTCTTTTAAATTGTTTTAAAATTATTTTTCATCACAAATTAAATCCCAAAAATTTCCTTGATCCTTATCAATCCAATTGATCCCAGAATATGCCCTTTTAACACAATGCATCAGATCAAAACAAGTGTACACTTGATTGATCAAAAAACCAAAAATATCCATTTTGCAAAAACTCAAAAATGCCCCTTTCTTTCTCCTCAATTCAATCTTATCTTGACCTAAACTTTCCCTATAAATAACAAGCTTCATTTCAGAGTTGACGGTTGGAAAAATTGGAGAGAAATTCACCAAACATGAGCTCAATTTTCACCACTTTTTCAAAATTCCAAAAACACAAAATCAACATTATCTCTTGCAATTAACACATCAAATACCTTCTATAAGCCTTCAAAATCAAAAACCCATCACAAATTTGAAGCTCCAGAGCCAGTTTCAAGCTCAAGTTGGAGAAGAAAGTTCGTGAAAATCTCAAGTTCCTACAGCACGATTTTGGTAGCTTTCTCTTCCCTTTTTACTCTGTTTCATCTAATTAAGGTGTATAGAAACTATCTGGGTTATTATTTTGTTTTAATTCGTGCTTAACTGTGAGTTTGAACTTTGATTTGAAAAACTTTTTCCTTTCGTTTTTGTCGTTCTAAGCTTTGTCTTGAAAAACTATTTGCATATTTGGAATCCTTGTGAAAAAACGAGCAAAACCATATAGATTTCATAAATTTCTGGGCTGTTTTTACAACTCCGGTGCCGGAAACGGCGCCGGCAACGGTGAGGGGTGAATGGAGACGATGATCCATCGTGAGTCTCCGTCCTCACCCAGTTTAAAACACGTCCGTTGGATGGATCCAAAGGCGTGTGTGCCTCTTTGATTGCAACCGTCAGATCTGATTCAATGAAGATCTGACGGTGATAAGACGATAGAGCCACTATACGTGTCCACATGGGATCCATCCCTGTTGCTATTGCACGCGTGTTCCTCAGATTTTACCAGATTCAATCACGTCCCTTGGTTTGATCCAGTGGCGTACGTGTGGATATGATCGTATCCGTTTGATCCTCTCTGACGAGGATTGGACGCCTATAAAGCGTGATCACACATGTGTGCGTCACACACAATCCAAGCCCACATGGGTTTCAAATTTTTTTGTTTTTTCGTCTAGGCTTGGGCTTCTGGGCTTTTTTTGCTTCTTTGTACCCCCTTTTATTTTTTATCTGCTATTTACACCTTCCCCTCATTTAATTTTATTTTTTAATTTATGAGATGATTATTTTTGTTGTAATCATATTTTAGGTTATTATTGACTGACTTACCACGAGATTAATTTTTAATTTATTTATTTGCTATTTTTCTCATATTATTTAAATGTTTATCACTTAATTATGTATTAATTAGTTAATGATTGTTTAATTTATTTTACTTATGAACTAATGATGCAAGTTGCTTGGCATATGCTTATTTAAGCTATTTTAGCCGATTAAGCACAAAGTTGAGGTTTATCTTAATTTTTTCCTTTTTTGGCCATTATTATTTAATTTAATTATTGTTAAATATTTTTTTTATGTTATTAAATTAGTGATTATTGATCTTATTTTTTTTACAAATCTTTAAGTTCTTTATTGAAAATATTACTCTCTGCCCTTTATTTATTCTTATTATTATTACATGATCTTTAATTTTTATTTATTAATTAAATACAAAATTCATATGCTAGGTTTATTTAGTTAAATGTTACTTGCTATTTATTATTCCTATTTAATTTTTACATCATGCTTTGAGAATATGCTTGAGTCCTAATTCATGTTAGTTCTAGGCTTGATAATCATGTTATATCTTGACCTATTTGTTTTGATTAACTGTGAGTGTTTTTATGTTCTTTATTTAATTAAATTCACATGAAATGTTTGCATATTAGGTTAAGTACTTGATCATTTTTATGATATTCCCATGACATATTAGTTTGATATCTTTGATTATCTTCATGTCATGTTGGTGTGTCATATTTTATCTTACCATGATTATAATTGTTTATCTTGTGCTTTATACTTATTATTCATTATATGCTTTACATTTATATGCTTTACATTATATAATATTATATGCTTTATATTTATTATTATAGTAATTATTCATGTTAATTTATTCTAATTCCCCTTAGCATGTTTCCCCCCCGGTTGTATTGTTTGCTACGCGTAATTTGCGTAATTTATAATTGTTTATTTATTATTATCATTTTCAATATCCCCTTTGCATGTTTCCCCCTCCGGTTGTATTGTGTGATTAAATTTACTTACGCATTTATTATTGTGTATTTGTATGATTAGTATAGTAATCCGAGGAAAAGGAAGTCACCTCGATCTATATATCATTGCGGAGTGCCTTCGCGCATAATTTAACGCTTCAGGATGTTTAGTTCAAACGTAGTATCCGCGCTTAAACCATTACCCTTTTATCCAAAACTTGAGGTCAACACCTCTTTTCAAAAATACCCAAAACATGTCATCTATTAAATCATTTTCAAAACACTTGGACTTTAAACCAAGTATTTAATCAATCAAACAATCATTTTCTTTAGGAAAAATGCTTGGTTTTTCAAACCAAGTCGCATTTTCAAATCCAATCAATTTTCTTCTTAGTTTAAAAACCTTGGACTTCAAACCAAGAGCATTTTTATCACTTAAAACCATTTTCTCAAATAAATCACTCATTTCCCTAATTCTTATACATTTTGCAAGCAAACTAAAATAAAGCGCATAGATAGATAATACAAGAGGTTCCTATAGGATACTATAGATACTTAGGGTGCTAGAACCTTCCTTTCGTATAACCAACCCCCTTACCTCGATCTCTTTAAATAGGGTATTTAACGGACTTTCTCCCTTCCTCGGAAAAATCAAAGCTCGGTGGTGTAATTATAAATTTGAGATTCGAAGCTAATTAATAGCTCGACGTCCAAAAATCACCGCGACAAAAATGGCGACTTCACTGGGGATGCCCGAGCGGGTTGAGCCCATCTTGTGTTATTTTGTCTTTGCGCTTATATTATTTGTTTGCTTGTATATATATATGCATGTGTATGTGCCTTATTTGGGAAAATTGCTTGAGTGAGATAAGTCCTACACCCGGACTTGAGAGCAACAATAAGATAGGAAAGTGATATAATCAAGAGCGACGTGCCCGAAGTATATTTCGGACCATGACCCGCATATGATATAATTACACTTAGCCGAGGAAGCTTGGGGTAACATTGTTGACATGAGTAATCGTGTTCGGCGTTCTACTTCTGAGGGACCGACGACGCTATGGACCTTTAGAGTTACCTTTAACCCGTCTTGACTTTTAGGACGTAGTGCGGTGGCTAGTTAAGAGTTAACCCTTTAACCCGTCTTGACTTTTAGGACGTAACGCGATACTACACTCAAACGAGGTCGTCTTGCGGATATTATTGGACCGAGAGTTAATCTTGTAAGCCGATAATATCTACGAGATGGTTGATAACTTTGGGAACTTTGTAGAACCCGTGATGCAGGTGCAAAATAAACTTTAGTACTCACCATGTGGGAGGGGTTCTTACCTTTGACTCCAACATTTGACCTTAACCCAACCATGTTTGCTCATTATCATTGCTTACATACATTCATTCATAAAACTTTTTCTCATCCGATATCGGAGGACTTAAATTAAATTTTTTGTAAACATCGTAGATATGGATTTTGTGAAAAGGAAGACTAAGGATTATGGTTTTAAGGAATGGGATTTGTCAAAGCTAAGAGAATTAGGGGCATTAGTGACTTCAATTGAAGATTTCCGCAAGAGTTATGGAAAGTTGCTCGGTCTCCTTAAAGTAAAGGTTGAAAAAGGGTGCTTAGAGACTTTAGTTCAATTTTATGACCCGCTCTACCACTGCTTCACGTTTCCGGATTAAAAACTTGTCCCCACTCTCGAGGAATATTCATACTTGGTAGGACTGCCGATACTTGATCAAGCGCCTTTCAGTGGCCTTGAACCTACCCCTAAGCTTCTACGCATTGCAAAAGCTCCATCTCCAAGTATCCTTTATCCAAACAAACATCACAACCAAAAAGGACTCCATAACACAAAAAGGCCTCTTAGGCCTACCTTCTAAATTCTTATATCAACAAGCCTTGACCTATACCGATGCGGGAAGCGTTGACGCTTTCCACGCCATTCTAGCCTTACTCATATACGGCCTCCTACTTTTTCCAAACATCGAAAACTTCGTTGATAATGTTCTCCTAGTAGAAGGACTCACAGCTAACCTAATAAGCATAAGTCAACTATGTGACCAAGGATTAAGAGTTAGCTTCAACAACTCTGAATGCATTGTAACCAACAAAGACAAAGAGGTTATGAAAGGGTCAAGGTCCAAGGACAACTGTTATCTATGGCAGTCTCAACACAAGAGCCAAGATATCTCATGCATGATGACTAAGGAAGATGAGACCAAGCTATGGCATCAAAAGTTGGGACATCTCAATCTTAAAAGTATGAGAAAACTCATCACAGAAGAAGCAGTTAGAGGTTTGCCTAATCTCAAGATAAAAGAAGGCAAAATATGTGGAGAATGTCAGATTGGGAAACAAACCAAGATGTCACACAAGAAGGTTCGACATACGATCACCACAAGAAATCTAGAGCTACTTCATATGGATCTTATGGGACCTATGCAAGTTGAAAGCTTGAATGGTAAAAGATACATTCTAGTGTGCGTGGATGACTACTCAAGATACACATGGGTCAGATTTCTCAGAGACAAATTTGAAGCTTTTGATATGTTCAAGGGACTGTGCTATCTCATTGAGAAAGAACAGGGAAGTGAAGTAATCAGAATAAAGAGTGATCATGGGAAAGAATTTGAGAATTCAAAGTTCACAGAATTCTGCACTACCAAAGGAATAGAACAAGAGTTCTCAGCTCCCATCACACCACAACAAAATGGAGTAGTGGAAAGAAAAAATAGAACCCTGCAAGAATGCACGAGAGCAATGCTGCACGTCCAAAAACTACCTTATCACTTCTGGGCTGAAGCAACACACACAACTTGTCACATACACAACAGGGTGACTTTAAGAACCAAACACAGGTACTCTGGATGAAGCAAATGTTGACAGAATACAATGTTGAACAAGATGTCATGACATTATACTGCGACAACATTAGTGCCATAACATATCAAAAAATCATGTTCAACACAGCAGAACCAAACACATTGATATTCGGCATCACTTCATCAGAGAACTCGTTGAAAAGAAAGTGGTTGCTTTAGAACACATAGCCACAGAAGAACAACTAGCAGATATCTTCACAAAGCCCCTTGATGCACTCAGATTTGAACAATTAAGGAGTGCACTAGGCGTCTGCATCCATGAAGGTCTGTAGATTTCTACAGACCAAAAGAGGTGTGCAACCATCAGAAGATCACACGCACACCTCCAACACGAGACAGAAACAAGATAACAATCCAACTCTATCTGTCTTTTGTAACATTGTGGCCTACCAAATGTCCTAGACATTGGAGGCTTTGACATCCGGCACTTGAAGTGCATTTTGTAAGCTGTACATCTCTATTAATCAATGAAAAATTTTCCTTTAACCTTTGACAAATTATGGTAAAAAGGGGGAGAAATAATTGATGATAGAATAGCTCTTTGGCAAGTAGAAATCACTCTCTTGCTTTAACGGGTGATAAAATTAGCAAGCTTTAAAAATAAAAACAAAAAAAAAAAAGAAAAGAAAAGAAAGAAAAAGCTATGCTAAAACAAGTGTGTCCAGAGCAAAACTTAAAATGCTCAATATGAACCTCTAAGAAGTCTTGTAAGTCTTGATGACTCTGATTAAGTACTTTTCGCTGCAACTCAAGACTTTGGTTCACTAAGTCACTAGGTATCTCATACCTGGACTTAGAAAATTCACTGTGATGAATCATATGAAGACAAGAGTAAGACTGTCTCATACTAGAAAAGGTTCATAACACATTCAAGATTGAAGAAGTCATGAATATTGAAGACGCACAAAGATTCTAAAGATCAAAGACATTGAAGACATGAAGATTCAGAATTGAAGATTACATCAACAGAGATCAATTTGAAGATTGAAGAATTTGAAGATTGAAGACTGAAGAGTGCACATTCAACAAAGTGGTTAAGTGGTTGTTTTAGCCATAATTTGCCAAAGGGGGAGATTGTAGTTCTGCTGAGATTGGCTGCATCATAAGGCTAAAACAACTTGGTCAGATTGACTTAACTGAAGCATCAATGCTGAAGTAATTGAGTCCAAACCACTTGTGCATATTGAAGATGTGCAGATGCAAGATGTTGAACACGATGTCCTAGACATCTTGTCACTGGGTTCAAAGCATGCATAGGCAGCATGTTGTACAAGATGTCCAAGACATGTGGGTAGGACATCTTGACCCAGTTCAGCTTAAAAGATAATGCTTATCCATTAAGCGCGCGTGTTTGTTTTATTTTGAATAAAGCGCGAATCTTTTAGTAACAAGCTGAGATTATGATTAATGATAAAGTTTGTTATTAATCCTATGTGTTAGATACGATTGGATTCGTATTTAATTAGTGGATAGAGATTAAATTCTTTATCTTTGTGGAGTTTGTTTTAAAACTAACTCTTATTTGAGTGCATCTGAAAGACTAAAGATTATCTGAAGAAATTGCACGCCTATATAAAGGACTCAACATGGAGCTTAAAACTGAACCCACAATAACTGAAGATTGTGAGTCCAAAGTTTTGTACCCACTGTGCAAAACACGTAGTGGCTCTTAGTATTGTTCATGATACTTTGTAGCTGGGAGTCGTTGAATGTTGTCGTTCAACATTGTCTTTTAAATTGATTAAGTTTAAAGTTGTTTCGTCACTTGGGATTAGTGATAAGAGGGAGTTGGGTAGGTTCTCATATTCAGGGGGAGTTAGCCCTTGAGTAGAAGATTACTAGGATTGAGAAAAGGCATACATGCCAATAGGTGTTTGGTAGTGTTGTAAGGCTGAGTATTAATTCGGAGTAGTAGTGTTCACTTCCTGGATTGGTATCCCCCAGATTAGGACTTGTTATAAGTGCCGAACTGGGTTAACAAATCACTGGTGTTGTTTATTGCTTTTATTTATCTTCAGTACTGCAATAACGCGTGTTCCAAATAACCAGTTGTCGAACCAGTTGCCTAGGACATCTGGACTATTGACACATTGTCCTAGACATTGTGTAAGACATCTGTCCTGCCTGAGAACAGAATTTCATTTTAGTAACAAGCTGAGATTATGATTAATGATAAAGTTTGTTATTAATCCTATGTGTTAGATACGATTGGGTTCGTATTTAATTAGTTGATAGAGATTAAATCTTTATCTTTGTAGAGTTTGTTTTGAAACAAGTTTGTTTTAAAACTAATTCTTATTTGAGTGCATCTGAAAGACTGAAGATTATCTGAAGAATTGCACGCCTATATAAAGGACTCAACATAGAGCTTAAAACTCAACCCACAATAACTGAAGATTGTAAGTCCATAGTTTTGTACCCACTGTGCAAAACACTTAGTAGCTCTTAGTATCGTTCTTGGTACTTTGAAGCTTGTGTCGTTGAATGTTGCCATTCAACTTTGTCTTTTAAACTGAGAAGTTTAAAGTTGTTTCGTCGCTTGGGATTAGTGATTAGAGGGAGTTGGGTAGATTCTCATATTCAGGGGGAGTTAGCCCTTGAGTAGAAGATTACTAGGATTAAGAAAAGGCGTACATGCCAAAAGGTGTTTGGTAGTGTTGTAAGGCTAAGTAATAATTCGGAGTAGTAGTGTTCACTTCCTGGATTGGTATCCTCCAGAGTAGGGCTTGTTATAAGTGCTGAACTGGGTTAACAAATCACTGGTGTTATTTATTGCTTTAGTTTATCTTCAGTACTGCAATAATGTGTAATCCTCACAACCAGTTGTCGAACCAGTTGTCTAGGACAACTTGACTACTGACACATTGTCCTAGACATCTGTCCTTCCAGAGAACAGAATTTCAATTGGCATCAGAGCAGGCACCCTAACCTGCTGGGTGAGCTCCAGGGAGACAAAATCTTGTTCAAGATGGACAGGAATGGAGGATCAATAAACAGACCACCAGTTCTGAATGGATCAAACTATGACTATTGGAAAGCAAGAATGATTGCCTTCATCAAGTCCATGGATCAAAAAGCATGGAAGGCAATCATCACAGGTTGGAATCACCCAATAGTTTCTGCAGAAGATGGCTCTTCAACATTAAAAGGCGAAGGAGAATGGACCACATAAGAGGAAACTGAGGCCAATGGCAACTCTAAAGCACTAAATGCTATCTTTAATGGTGTTGATGAAAATATATTCAAACCAATCAACACTTGTACAGAAGCAAAGCAAGCCTGGGAAATCCTTCAAACTGCTCATGAAGGAACCTCCAAGGTCAAGATGTCAAAACTGCAGCTTCTCTCCACGAAATTTGAAAATCTTAAGATGGAGGATGATGAGACTATATCAGATTTAAACAATAGGATTCGAGATATAGCTAACTCGTCGTTTGCTCTGAGAGAAAAAATACCTGAAGAAAAGTTGACAAGAAAAATCTTTAGATCACTACCTAAGAGATTCAACATGAAGGTTACTGCAATTGAAGAATCTCAAGACTTGAAAACAATGAAGATGGATGAACTCATTGGATCACTACAAGCCTTTGAGATGGCGTTCGATGACAAATCAGAAAAGAAAATCAAAAACAAAGCTTTTCTGACTAAAGAAGAATAAGACGAAGAAAACCTATCTAGAGCCATAGCCCTTATAAGCAACAACTTCAACAGGTCTTTGGCAAAGCTAGGAAAGAACAAAAAGTCAGATGTCCCAGTCATCCGGTCCGACATTAAGCCTCAGAGGAAAAACAACGATCAATGCAAGACGTGTCAAGAAAATAGATGTTCTGAGTGCAAAGGATACAGACACAACGTATATGAATGTCCTAATCATCTGGAAAAACAACAGAAGGGACTGAGTAGCACTCTGCCTAAAGAACCTGATACAGAAATCAACCTTGCATTCACCAGCAAATGCATAACAAAGGAGAATCCTTCAGAAAATCTCTCACCATGGAACAAGGAAGGAGAAACAGGTGTGATACCACAACAGAGAAGACCCACATATTCTCTTCTCCATGAAGGATTAGTCCAATATGATATCAAGGAACAAATCTCTCTGCTGAATACAAAACTCTCAGAGATTGCTCTATCATTGAAAATTCAGAGCAACAGTTCCAAATCATCAAGGAATCAGAGAAAGAAGCACATGTCGAGCCACATGTCCTACCATCAGAACCAAAGATCAACTGAAGACAAGACTCAATCCAAAACAAGAAAGAAGACTTGTCATCACTGTGGGAAAGAAGGACACATAAGGACCTTTTGCTTTGAGCTATATGGTTTCCCAAGGTTTCATGAACAATTTTGGAACAGATATACAGCTAGAATACAAGCAAAGAACTCCCTAAGCAAGCTTACTTGTCTAATAGCTCATACATCACTCAGAGTAACCTCCAAAGATGATTGGTACTTTGATAGTGGATGCTCAAAGCACATGACTAGAGAAAAGGCCTATCTTCAAGAAATAAAAAATTATTCCAACAGCTATGTTACTTTCGGGGATGGAGCGAAAGGAAAAATAAAGGGGATAAGAAAGCTGAATGGACCTGAATTACCAAATCTTGATAATGTTCCCCTAGTAGAAGGACTCACAGCTAACTTAATAAGCATAAGTCAGCTATGTGACCAAGGACTAAGAGTTAGCTTCAACAACTCTGAATGCATTGTAACTAACAAAGATGAAGAGGTTATGAAAGGGTCAAGGTCCAAGGATAACTGTTATCTATGGCAGTCTCAACGCAAGAGTCAGAACGTCTCAAGCATGATAACTAAGGAAGATGAGACTAAGCTATGGGATCAAAAGTTGGGACATCTCAATCTCAAAAGTATGAGAAAACTCATCACAAAAGAAGCAGTCAGAGGATTGCCTAATCTCAAGATAGAGGAAGGCAAAATATGTGGAGAGTGCTAGATTGGGAAGCAAACCAAGATGTCACACAAGAAGGTTCGACATACGGTCACCACAAGAAACCTAGAGCTGCTTCATATGGATCTTATGGGACCTATGCAAGTTGAAAGCTTGAATGGTAAAAGATACATTCTAGTGTGCGTGGATGACTACTCAAGATACACATGGGTCAGATTTATCAGAGAGAAATCTGAAGCTTTTGATGTGTTCAAGGGACTGTGCTACCTCATTGAGAAAGAACAATGAAGTGAAGTAATCAGAATAAGGAGTGATCACGGGAAAGAATTTGAAAATTCAAAGTTTTCAGAATTCTGTGTTACCAAAGGCATAGAACAAGAGTTCTCAGCTCCTATCACACCACAACAAAATGAAGTGGTGGAAAGGAAAAATAGAACCTTGCAAGAATGCACAAGAGCCATGCTGCACGCCCAAAAACTACCTTATCACTTCTGGGCTGAAGCTATGCACACAGCATGTCACATACACAACAGAGTGACTCTAAGAAAAGGGACAAAAGCAACCCAGTATGAATTATGGAAAGGAAGAAAACCAACAGTCAAGTATTTCCATGTATTTCGTACTGTGTGCTATGTCCTAGTTGATCGAGAGCAGAGAAGAAAATTGGATCCTAAAAGTGATGAAGGCATCTTCATGGGATATTCAGCAAACAGTAGAGCATAAAGAGTATACAACAAACACACCAAGACAATCATAGAATCTATCAATGTCGTGTTCAATGATACTCCTAAAGAACCGTTCACTGTAGAAGAAGAAGAAGAAGATGATAACTCTCCTCAGCCATCAAGTGATCAACCAAATGTCCCGGACATCATGCCAAACAACCCAACAACTAAGCCAAGTACTATATCCCCTAGGTTCAAGGGATCATCCACAAGATTTCTGAAGATGCATCCAGTTGATAACATCATAGGAAATCCAAGTGTAGGAGTCATCACCAGATCCAGAGATCAAATTGCTAACTCATGCTTCATATCCTTTTGGTTGTTCTACATAGACTTCTTCATGTAAGTATCCATTTAGAAAGGCACTTTTAACGTCCATCTGATGGAGCTTGAACCTCATTGTGCACGAGATGCTTAGTAGTAGCCTTATAGATTCAAGCCTAGCAACTGGTGCAAATGTTTCATCAAAGTCCACCCCTTCTACTTGTGTGTATCCTTGAGCAACTAGACGAGCCTTGTTTCTTGTGACAGTACCATGTTCATCTGACTTGTTCTTGAACACCCATTTGGTTCCAATTACATTGATTTCTTCAGGTCTTGGAATTGGCTCCCACACTTGATTCCTTGTGAATTGTTCCAATTCTTCTTGCATGGCATTTATCCAGAACTCATCACTCAGTGCCTCTTTGACATTTTTAGGTTCAATTGAGGATATGAAGCATGAGTTAGCAATTTGATCTCTGGATCTGGTGATGACTCCTGCACTTGGATTTCCTATGATGTTGTTGACTGGATGCATCTTCAGAAATCTTGTGGATGATCCCTTGAACTTAGGATAGGTAGTACTTGGCTCAGCTGTTGGACTGTTTGGCATGATGTCCGGGACATTTGGTTGATCGCTTGATTGCTGGGGAGAGTCATCATCTTCTTCTTCTTCTACAGTGAGCGGTTCTTCAGGAGTATCATTGAACACAACATTGATGGATTCTATGATTGTCTTGGTTCGTTTGTTGTATACTATGTATGCTCTACTATTTGATGAATATCCCATGAAGATCCCTTCATCACTTTTGGGATCCAATTTTCTTCTTTGCTCTCGATCGACTAAGACATAACATACAGTACCAAAAACATGGAAGTACTTGACTGTTGGTTTTCTTCCCTTCCATAATTCATACTGGGTTGCTGTTGTCCCTTTTCTTAGAGTCACCCTGTTGTGTATGTGACAAGTTGTGTGCGTTGCTTCAGCCCAGAAGTGATAAGGTAGTTTTTGGACGTGCAGCATTGCTCTCGTGCATTCTTGCAGGGTTCTATTTTTTCTTTCCACTACTCCATTTTGTTGTGGTGTGATGGGAGCTGAGAACTCTTGTTCTATTCCTTTGGTAGTGCAGAATTCTGTGAACTTTGAATTCTCAAATTCTTTCCCATGATCACTCTTTATTCTGATTACTTCACTTCCCTGTTCTTTCTCAATGAGATAGCACAGTCCCTTGAACATATCAAAAGCTTCAAATTTGTCTCTGAGAAATCTGACCCATGTGTATCTTGAGTAGTCATCCACGCACACTAGAATGTATCTTTTACCATTCAAGCTTTCAACTTGCATAGGTCCCATAAGATCCATATGAAGCAGCTCTAGATTTCTTGTGGTGATCGTATGTCGAACCTTCTTGTGTGACATCTTGGTTTGTTTCCCAATCTGACATTCTCCACATATTTTGCCTTCTTCTATCTTGAGATTAGGCAAACCTCTAACTGCTTCTTCTGTGATGAGTTTTCTGATACTATGTCCCAACTTTTGATGCCATAGCTTGGTCTCATCTTCCTTAGTCATCATGCATGAGATATCTTGGCTCTTGTGTTTAGACTGCCATAGATAACAGTTGTCCTTGGACCTTGACCCTTTCATAACCTCTTTGTCTTTGTTGGTTACAATGCATTCAGAGTTGTTGAAGCTAACTCTTAATCCTTGGTCACATAGTTGACTTATGCTTATTAGGTTAGCTGTGAGTCCTTCTACTAGGAGAACATTATCAACGAAGTTTTCGATGTTTGGAAAAAGTAGGAGGCCGTATATGAGTAAGGCTAGAATGGCGTGGAAAACGTCAACGCTTCCCGCATCGGTATAGGTCAAGGCTTGTTGATATAAGAATTTAGAAGGTAGGCCTAAGAGGCCTTTTTGTGTTATGGAGTCCTTTTTGGTTGTGATGTTTGTTTGGATAAAGGATACTTGGAGATGGAGCTTTTGCAATGCGTAGAAGCTTAGGGGTAGGTTCAAGGCCACTAAAAGGCGCTTGATCAAGTATCGGCAATCCTACCAAGTATGAATATTCCTCGAGAGTGGGACAAGTTTTTAATCTTGAAACGTGAAGCAGTGGTAGAGCGGGTCATAAAATTGAACTAAAGTCTCTAAGCACCCCTTTTCAACCTTTACTTTAAGGAGACCGAGCAACTTTCCATAACTCTTCCGGAAATCTTCAATTGAAGTCACTAATGCCCCTAATTCTCTTATCTTTGACAAATCCCATTCCTTAAAACCATAATCCTTAGTCTTCCTTTTCACAAAATCCATATCTACGATGTTTACAAAAAATTTAATTTAAGTCCTCCGATATCGGATGAGAAAAAGTTTTATGAATGAATGTATGTAAGTAATGATAATGCGCAAACATGGTTGGGTTAAGGTCAAATGTTGGAGTCAAAGGTAAGAACCCCTCCCACATGGTGAGTACTAAAGTTTATTTTGCACCTGCATCACGGGTTCTACAAAGTTCCCAAAGTTATCAACCGTCTCGTAGATATTATTGGCTTACAAGATTAACTCTCGGTCCAATAATATCCGCAAGACGACCTCGTTTGAGTGTAGTATCGCGTAACGACCAAATTAAGATTAACTCTTAACTAGCCACCGCACTACGTCCTAAAAGTCAAGACGGGTTAAAGGTAACTCTAAAGGTCCATAGCGTCGCCGGTCCCTCAGAAGTAGAACGCCGAACACGATTACTCATGTCAACATTGTTACCCCAAGCTTCCTCGGCTAAGTGTGATTATATCATATGCGGGTCATGGTCCGAAATATACTTCGGGCACGTCGCTCTTGATTATATCACTTTCCTATCTTATTGTTGCTCTCAAGTCCAGGTGTAGGACTTATCTCACTCAAGCAATTTTCCCAAATAAGGCACATACACATGCATATATATATACAAGCAAACAAATAATATAAGCGCAAAGACAAAATAACACAAGATGGGCTCAACCCGCTCGGGCATCCCCAGTGAAGTCGCCATTTTTGTCGCGGTGATTTTTGGACGTCGAGCTATTAATTAGCTTCGAATCTCAAATTTATAATTACACCACCGAGCTTTGATTTTTCCGAGGAAGGGAGAAAGTCCGTTAAATACCCTATTTAAAGAGATCGAGGTAAGGGGGTTGGTTATACGAAAGGAAGGTTCTAGCACCCTAAGTATCTATAGTATCCTATAGGAACCTCTTGTATTATCTATCTATGCGCTTTATTTTAGTTTGCTTGCAAAATGTATAAGAATTAGGGAAATGAGTGATTTATTTGAGAAAATGGTTTTAAGTGATAAAAATGCTCTTGGTTTGAAGTCCAAGGTTTTTAAACTAAGAAGAAAATTGATTGGATTTGAAAATGCGACTTGGTTTGAAAAACCAAGCATTTTTCCTAAAGAAAATGATTGTTTGATTGATTAAATACTTGGTTTAAAGTCCAAGTGGTTTGAAAATGATTTAATAGATGACATGTTTTGGGTATTTTTGAAAAGAGGTGTTGACCTCAAGTTTTGGATAAAAGGGTAATGGTTTAAGCGCGGATACTACGTTTGAACTAAACATCCTGAAGCGTTAAATTATGCGCGAAGGCACTCCGCAATGATATATAGATCGAGGTGACTTCCTTTTCCTCGGATTACTATACTAATCATACAAATAAACAATAATAAATGCGTAAGTAAATTTAAACATCCAGAGATCAAATTGTTAACTCATGCTTCATATCCTCAATTGAACCTAAAAATGTCAAAGAGGCACCGAGTGATGAGTTCTGGATAAATCCCATGCAAGAAGAATTGGAACAATTCACAAGGAATCAAGTATGGGAGCTAGTTCCAAGACCTGAAGAAATCAATGTGATAGGAACCAAGTGGGTGTTCAAAAACAAATCAGATGAGCATGGTACTGTTACAAGAAACAAGGCTCGTCTAGTTGCTCAAGGATACACACAAGTAGAAGGAGTGGACTTTGATGAAACATTTGCACCAGTTGTTAGGGTTGAATCTATAAGGCTACTACTAAGCATCTCGTGCACAATGAGGTTCAAGCTTCATCAGATGGACGTTAAAAGTGCCTTTCTAAATGTATACTTACATGAAGAAATCTATGTAGAGCAACCAAAAGGATTTGTAGATTCCAGTCTACCTGAACATGTTTACAAATTGAAGAAGGCTCTATATGGATGGAAACAGGAACCTAGGGCATGATACGAAAGATTGACTGAGTTTTTGGTCAAGAATGGGTATGTCAGAGGAGGTATAGATCAGACATTGTTTGTGAAAAAGAATCTAAAAGAGATTATGATCGCCCAAATCTATGTGGATGACATAGTCTTTGGAGGAACGTGTGACCAGATGGTGGAACAATTTGTTCGACATATGAAGTCTGAGTTTGAGATGAGTCTAGTAGGAGAACTAACTTACTTTCTTGGCCTTCAAGTCCAGCAATCAGAAGACACTGTCTTTATATCACAAAGTAAATATGCTAAAAGCATTGTGAAAAAGTTTGGACTAGAAAATGCCACACACAAAAGAACTCCAGCAGCTACTCACATCAAATTGAGTAAAGATGAGAATGGAGTTGATGTAGATCAATGTCTCTACAGAAGTATGATAGGGAGTCTTCTATATCTAACTGCTAGCAGACCAGACATAGCCTTTGCAGTAGGAGTTTGTGCTCGATATCAAGTAAATCACAAGACTAGTCATCTACTACAAGTGAAGAGAATCATCAAATATGTCAGTGGTACCTGTAATTATGGGATGCTCTACTCATACAATGCAAATCCTACTCTTATTGGATATTGCGATGCAGATTGGGCTGGAAGTGCTGATGACAGAAAAAGCACCTTAGGAGGTTGCTTCTTCCTTGGGGAAAATCTCATCTCATGGTTCACCAAGAAGCAAAACTGTGTGTCACTATCCACTGCTGAATCTGAATACATAGCTGCAGGAAGTGCCTGCTCACAGTTACTCTTGATGAAGCAAATGTTGACAGAATACAATGTCGAACAAGATGTCATGACATTATATTGCGACAACATTAGTGCCATCAACATATCAAAGAATCATGTTCAACACAGCAGAACAAAGCACATTGATATTCGGCATCACTTCATCAGAGAACTTGTTGAAAACAAAGTGGTTACTCTAGAACACATAGCCACAGAAGAACAACTAGCAGATATCTTCACAAAGCCCCTTGATGCACTCCGATTTGAACAATTAAGGAGTGCACTAGGCGTCTGCATTCATGAAGGTCTGTATATTTCTACAGACCAAAAGGGGCGTGCAACCATCAGAAGATCCCACGCACGCCTCCAGCACGAGACAGAAACAAGACAACAATCCAAGTATTGTGGCCTACCAAATGTCCTGGACATTGGAGGCTTTGACATCCGGCACTTGAAGTGCAAATTATGTATGTTGTTCACTTTCTTTTAATCAATGAATTTTTTCCTTTAAAAACCTTTGACAAATTATGGTAAAAAGGGGGAGAAATAATTGATAATAGAACAGCTCTTTGGCAAGTAGAATCTTCTCTTGCTTTACGGATGAATAATGGCAAGCTTTAAAAAATTAAAAACTAAAAAGCTATGCTAAAATAAGTGTGTCCAGAGCAAAATTTAAATGCTCAATACGAACCTCTAAGAAGTCTAGTGAGTCTTGATCACTCTGATTAAGTACTTTCCGCTGTAACTCAAGATTTTGGTTCACTAATTCACTAGGTATCTCATCCCTGGACTTAGAAAATTCATTGTAATGAATCATATGAAGACAAGACTAAGACTGTCTCATACTATAAAAGGTTCATCACACATTCAAGATTGAAGAAGTCCTGAATATTGAAGACACACAAGATTCTGAAGATCAAAGACATTGAAGACCTGAAGATTTCAGAATTGAAGATTGCATCAACAGATATCAATTTGTGTAAGTGCAGCAGTTCATCCTCATGTTTTAATAATTGTCAAAACACATGAAAATAGAGTAGAACATATTTTGGCAACATTACAAATGACTTGACAGCGAGAAACCTTTTTTTAAAACTTTGAAAAACTGATTTTTAGGTATTATGTATCGATACATATACATGTGTATCGATACAAATGTCCTGAAATTACTTCAGACTGATTTTGAGCAATTTGTATCAATACATATATCACTTGTATCGATACAAAAGTGGTCACTCAGAGGCAGAAGGTCATCTGTGTATCGAATCTTGCTTGCATGTATCGATACACACCCTCGCTTCTCAGAAAACCAGATTGTGCTTGATGTATCGAATCATGCTTGCATGATTTGATACATATCAGTCAAGATTTCAAGAAACTGATATATGTATCGATACACATACGTGTTTGTATCGATACATAGGTCAATATTTTCAAATTTACACGCTGGTCAAAGGGTTTGTATTGATACAAACCATCCTTTGTATCGATACATGTCTGTTAAATTTTGCCTAAATTTGCTCAATCCTATTTTCTCTATAAATAGCAATATGGTGTGTCATTGTAAAACAGAGAAAACTAGTGTGAAAGATCAGAAAACGCACTTGGTTCATCAATTGTAAAGGTGTATAAGATTCAATTTCTCTATTCGCATTAGTTTACATTTTGTGTCGTTATAGGTGTATAAGATTCAATTGTAAACTATGCACTCTTAGTTCATCAAGTTTTTGATCTATAAACTCTCAAATAACCCGTTTGGTTATTTGGGGGGAGACGTACTCGGACATACGCGTGGACGACGCGAAATCCGAGGAACTCCCTAATCACATCGTGTGTCTCTCTCTCTCTCTCTCTCTCTCTTTTATATTTCGTAATTTCGTTAATTTGTTAATCGATTGAATTTTTGGTGTTCGTATTGGTTCACAAAAATTCAATTGATTCTTGCTTGATTGTGATTGATTTGAATATTGATTGGTAACTTGTTTGGGACTGAATTTAAATTGTTTAATTTGAATCTATTTTGAACTCGAACATATTTGTATCTTTTCAAAATCGTTCAAGGCTTATACTACCTTTCCTTTGGTCAATCGGTGCGTAGACTACCGATCCGGTGGCTCTTCCGCTCGCTTGATTAATTTGAAATAATTTTCTTAAAAACCGCATTGTTTTTAAGGGTCACTTATTCAACCCCCCCCCCCCCCCCCCCTTCTAAGTGATAAGACGAGTAGTCTAACAAGTGGTATCACGATCCCGGTTCAATTTTGTTTACAAAATTCGACGGATTATGCCAATTATTAGAAAACATGGCTTTCGCACCGAAAGGGGCGTATAATAGGGCTCCTATATTCAATGGGGATCATTTTAACTATTGGAAAAGTAGTATGCGCATTCACATCAATTCTTTTGATGGTGAAGTATGGAACGCTATTGAGAACGGTCCATTTGTTCCAACAATGACCGATCTCAATGGTGTTGTCATAAACAAGCCTATGCCACAATGGACGGATGATGAAAAGAAAAAGGTCAATTACGATGCAAAGGCACAAAACATTCTTATTTCATCCCTTGGGATTGAACAATTTTATCATGTGTCGCATTGTTCTACGGCTAAGGAAATGTGGGATACATTAGTTACTCACTTTGAGGGAACTAATGAGGTCAAAATTTCAAAAATAAACACTTTAACCCAAGAGTTTGAGTTGTTCCATATGCAAGATGGTGAAACCATCGCGGATATGCAACAACGATTTGTTAAAATCACCAACAAGTTACATGGTCTAGGCAAACCAATCACTAATCAAGATGCTACTAACAAAATTTTGAGGTGTCTTAATAGGTCATGGCAACCTAAGGTCACCGCAATCAAAGAGGCGAACGATCTTACTACCTTGAGCCTCACAACATTGTTTGGTAAGCTAACGGAACATGAACAAGTGCTTAGTTTGTTGGACAAGCATGAGAAAGGTGGTAAAAAGGAGAAACACAACGAAAAAGAAAAAGAAAAGGACAAGAGGTCAATTGCTCTAAAAGCCTCAAAGTCAAAGTCCAAAAAGGTTGAGCAAGTGGAAAGTAGCTCAAGCGAAGACGATTCCGATGATGAGGAAATGGGGCTCTTCGTTCGACGCTACAATAGGTATGTGAGAAAGAATGGGATAAGGCATTCCGATGACAATCTTAAGAAGTTTCGGAAAGATAGTGGTTACCGCCGGAAGAATGAAGATGCTAGGAACTCCAAGAAAGGGATATGCTATGAGTGCGGCCAAGTTGGTCACTACAAGCCGGATTGTCCTAATCTCAAGAGAAAAGAGAAGGAGTCATCTTCAAACAAAAGGAGGAGCAAAGGAAAGCAAGCTTATGTTGAATGGGAGAGTAGTAGCTCTTCATCTCATTCATCATCAAGCTCTAATTCAAGTGATGAAGGCGAAATGGCTAATGTATGCCTCACAACTCATCATCACAAAAAGAAGGATAAAGCTCCCAAAAAGGTAAACCAAAATCCCTCTAGCTCATACACCTCATTAGAATATCATGATTTGCAAAGTGCATTTGAGGATCTATGTAGTGAAACTAGGAAAGCTTTCAAACGATTAAAAGAAATTATAAAAATTAACAAAGCTCTTGAAAAGAAAGTTTCCGAAACGGAAGAAGAGTTGAAAGCTTTCAAGGTATCATTATTAGAAAGGTCAAATGCATGTCATGATAATAGTGATATAGTTGGTTGTGATAATTGTGTCACTTTGTCCAAAAACATTAAGACTATCAAGGACAAAGTGGAAAATTCATCAAAACCTAGAGTCTTTCATGAAGTTGATCCAAAACATTTTCAAAACACTTTGAAAGTCAAAAACAGAAAATCTAAACATTTCAAAATGGATCAAAAGAAGAGTGACTCACATATCACGTGTCACTATTGTTGTTGTGAAGGTCATACCATTGCAAAATGTAAAGCTAGGAAATTGTTGGTACCTAAGGGCGTATTGCAATGGATGCCAAAACTCAACAAAGCTTATTTACCTCACCAATTAGGACCCAATGAAAATTGGGTACCTCCTTTTTATGTCTAATTGTTGTAGGAAAAGTGCCTTGATAATCTAGAAAAGAGATGGTTTCTAGATAGTGGATGTTCAAGGCACATGACGGGTGATGCCTCGCTTTTTATTAAGTTTAAAGCAAAGGAGAAAGGCTATGTCACCTATGGAGACAACAATAAGGGCACTATTCTTGGTGTAGGTACTATTGGTAATCCCTCTACTATAACCATATCTAATGTTGTACTTGTGGATAACCTTAAGCGCAACTTGTTGAGTGTTGCTAATCTTTGTGATAAAGGGTTTATAATCAATTTCAAACCAACCTTTTGCACAATCGAAAGTAACAAAGACAAGAATGTGGTTCTTAAGGCTATTAGGCATGGGAATGTGTACATGCTAGACCTAGATGATAATTGCCTAAGTGGTGCCAAGTGTCTCATAACCAAGAATGATGAGTCTTGGTTGTGGCATAGAAGGATGGCACATCTTAATTTCGATTTACTAAATAAGATAGTTTCTAAAGATCTTGTAGTCGGTCTACCTAAAATACGATTTTCAAAAGATCACTTGTGTGATGCTTGCCAAATGGGTAAACAAACTAAGGCTTCTTTCAAATCTAAAAAGTTCATTTCAACTACTAAGCCTTTAGAGTTAATCCATATGGATCTTTTTGGACCATCAAGGACCAAAAGTATTGGTGGTAATTACTATGGTCTTGTGATTGTAGACGATTATTCAAGATTTTGTTGGACACTATTCTTAACTAGTAAAAGCGATACCTTGCCCGCTTTCAAACAATTTGCTAAGATGATTCAAAATAAACTAGACCTTAAGATCATTTCTATTAGGAGTGATCATGGAGGTGAATTTGAAAATCATAAATTTGAGAAGTTTTGTTCTAAACATGGCATTGAACACAATTTTTCGGCTCCACGTACACCACAACAAAATGGAGTAGTGGAAAGGAAAAATCGTATTCTAGAAGAGCTAGCTAGGATTATGTTAAGTGGTCTTCCTAAGTATTTTTGGGCCGATGCGATAAGCACCGCAAGTTATGTTCTAAATAGGGAAATTATTCGACCTATTTTGGACAAAACTCCCTATGAAATACTTAAAGGTAGAAAACCTAATCTTAGTCACTTGCGCTCTTTTTGATGCAAATGCTTTATTTTAAATAATGGAAAGGAGAATCTTGGCAAATTTGATCCAAAAGCGGATGAAGGCATTTTCTTAGGTTACTCATTATCTAGCAAAGCATATAGAGTATACAATAAGAGGTTACAAATTATTGAAGAATCGGTTCATGTAAACTTTGATGAGACTTTTCCGGAAGAAAACGGGGAAGGTAACTCTATTATTGCAGGTGTCGACACAACAGACATTTTAAAGGATAAAGAAGTTGTTGGGAGTGATCAACCCTCAACGAAAGCTCCGAAAGAAAAGGACGATAAGCCGTCACCATCCAAAGAAGATAACGATGATGGAGGATCTTCTTCATCAAAGAATCATCACAAGGAAAGAGGAGCCGGTCTTGCAAAGGAATGGCGTACTCTAAAGAACCATCACATTGACAAAGTCTTAGGTGACATTGCAAAGGGAGTGGCTACTCGATCTCAAATAAGTAACTTTTGCTCTCATTATGCTTTTGTTTCACAAGTTGAACCTAAAAACTCAAAAACCGCATTACTTGATGAACATTGGATTCTTGCAATGCAAGAAGAACTAAATCAATTTAAAAGAAATGATGTGTGGGATTTAGTACCACCATCTCCAAGTCATCAAGTGATTGGGACACGTTGGGTTTTTAAAAATAAACTCGATGAAAACGGTGTTATTGTTAGGAATAAGGAACGTTTGGTAAGTCAAGGCTACAACCAAGAGGAGGGCATTGATTATGAGGAGACGTATGCTCCGGTTGCTCGCCTCGAGGCCATTAGACTCTTATTAGCTTATGCATGCAATATGAACTTCAAGTTATACCAAATGGACGTTAAGAGTGCCTTCCTAAATGGATACATAAATGAAGAAGTGTATGTTAAACAACCACCCGGTTTTGAAAATCACGAACATCCGGACTATGTTTTCAAATTGAAAAGAGCTTTATACGGACTTAAGCAAGCTCCTAGAGCTTGGTATGATAGACTTAGCAAGTTTTTAATTAAAAACGGATATTCAAGAGGGAAGGTTGACACTACACTCTTCATTAAACGTATGGGAAAGGACGTCTTATTAGTTCAAATCTATGTTGATGATATTATTTTTGGTTCCACTAACCCATCTCTTGTCAAGAGTTTTTCTAGTCTTATGCAAGGTGAATTTGAAATGAGCATGATGGGTGAACTAACCTACTTCTTGGGACTTCAAATCAAGCAACTAGAAGAAGGGACTTTCATCTATCAAACTAAATATTGCCTTGAGTTGCTCAAGAAGTTTGGGATGACGGATTCAAAACATGTGGAAACTCCCATGGCATCTACATGTGCTTTAAGTAAACTCCCATGGCATCTCAAGAAGTTTTGGTTTGTTGTTCGACATTCCATATTTGTCATGAAATTTGGTTTTCGTCATTGATATATTTTGGCATATCTTTGTATGTATTTATATTGGTTAGGAACTTTTATCATATATGTGCATTTCGACAAATGTAAGTGCACGATATGACTTGGGTCAAAATTGATTGAACTTGATACTTCTAATAGACTCTCTTCTTCTTTTTGATATTGTCAAAGGGGGAGAGATTTGGATGCACAAGCTAAGGATAAAAGCTAAAGTGTCTTGAAGATTATCTACTATGACAATCGCATTATGGCATCAACTCAGGGGGAGCGTGCTTATTGTTAGCCCTGGTGTTTAATTGCGTCTGTATACATATTGCTATTATTTTATTTGCATATTAGGTATAGGCTTAGTTAGCTTATGCATAGTTTTGACAATTATCAAAAAGGGGGAGAATGTAAGTGCACCAGTTCATCCTCATGTTTTAATAATTGTCAAAACACATGAAAATAGAGTAGAACATATTTTGGCAACATTACAAATGACTTGACAGCGAGAAACCTTTTTTTAAAACTTTGAAAAACTGATTTTTAGGTATTATGTATCGATACATATACATGTGTATCGATACAAATGTCCTGAAATTACTTCAGACTGATTTTGAGCAATTTGTATCGATACATATATCACTTGTATCGATACAAAAGTGGTCACTCAGAGGCAGAAGGTCATCTGTGTATCGAATCATGCTTGCATGTATCGATACACACCCTCGCTTCTCAGAAAACCAGATTGTGCTTGATGTATCGAATCATGCTTGCATGATTTGATACATATCAGTCAAGATTTCAAGAAACTGATATATGTATCAATACAAATACGTGTTTGTATCGATACATAGGTCAATATTTTCAAATTTACACGCTGGTCAAAGGGTTTGTATCGATACAAACCATCCTTTGTATCGATACATGTCTGTTAAATTTTGCCTAAATTTGCTCAATCCTATTTTCTCTATAAATAGCAATATGGTGTGTCATTGTAAAGCAGAGAAAACTAGTGTGAAAGATCAGAAAACGCTTTGGATACAAATTGAGTGAGAATTTGCATCAAAGGTTTCATTCATCACAAATTCATCATCTTCATCAAGGATTGCAATCAAATTGGATTTTGAGTATGGGATCAATTCAATAAAGATTGAGTTCTTGTGTGATAACGTTTGATACGGTTCGCGGTGAATCAGAATCGTAGTCGGGTTGAATTGTGTGAAGAAGGTTCTAGTGTTTCTCTTAAGTGATTCAAGATAGTGCGTGTCTTGAAGGATTCGACAACAAGAAACGAAGGACTCAGCTGAACGATCGGGTGCGGTTCGGCACAAGGTGGATCGTTGGAATCAGAGGGCGAAGTTTCGTTGTGTGTCGAGGTTATTCGCATTAGTTTACATTTTGTGTCGTTATAGGTGTATAAGATTCAATTGTAAACTGTGCACTCTTAGTTCATCAAGTTTTTGATCTATAAACTCTCAAATAACCCGTTTGGTTATTTGGGGGGAGACGTACTCGGACATACGCGTGGACGACGCGAAATCCGAGGAACTCCCTAATCACATCGTGTGTCTCTCTCTCTCTCTCTCTCTTTTATATTTCGTAATTTCGTTAATTTGTTAATCGATTGAATTTTTGGTGTTCGTATTGGTTCACAAAAATTCAATTGATTCTTGCTTGATTGTGATTGATTTGAATATTGATTGGTAACTTGTTTGGGACTGAATTTAAATTGTTTAATTTGAATCTATTTTGAACTCGAACATTTTCGTATCTTTTCAAAATCGTTCAAGGCTTATACTACCTTTCCTTTGGTCAATCGGTGCGTAGACTACCGATCCGGTGGCTCTTCCGCTCGCTTGATTAATTTGAAATAATTTTCTTAAAAACCGCATTGTTTTTAAGGGTCACTTATTCAACCCCCCCTTCTAAGTGATAAGCCGAGTAGTCTAACAATTTGAAGATTGAAGAATTTGAAGATTGAAGACTGAAGAGTGCGCATTCAACAAAGTGGTTAGTGGTTGTTTTAGCCATAATTTGCCAAAGGGGGAGATTGTAGTTCTTCTGAGATTGGCTGCATCATAAGGCTAAAACAACTTGGTCAGAGTGACTTAACTGAAGCACCAATGCTGAAGTAATTAAGTCTAAACCACTTGTGCGTATTGAAGATGTGCAGATGCAACATGTTGAACAAGATGTCCTAGACATCTTGTCACTGGGTTCAGAGCATGCATAGGCAGCATGTCGAACAAGATGTCCCGAGACATGTGGGTATGACATCTTGACCCAGTTCAGCTTAAAAGATAATGCTTATCCATTAAGCACGCGTGTTTGTTTTAATTTGGATAAAACGCGAATCTTTTAGTAACAAGCTGAGATTAGGATTAATGATAAAGTTTGTTATTAATCCTATGTGTTAGATACGATTGGATTCGTATTTAATTAGTTGATAGAGATTAAATCTTTATCTTTGTGGAGTTTGTTTTGAAACAAGTTTGTTTTAAAACTAATTCTTATTTGAGTGCATCTGAAAGACTGAAGATTATCTGAAGAATGGCGCGCCTATATAAAGGACTCAACATAGAGCTTAAAACTCAACCCACAATAATTGAAGATTGTGAGTCCAAAGTTTTGTACCCACTGTGCAAAACACTTAGTAGCTCTTAGTATCGTTCTTGGTACTTTGAAACTTGTGTCGTTGAATGTTGCCATTCAACTTTGTCTTTTAAACTGAGAAGTTTAAAGTTGTTTCGTCACTTGAGATTAGTGATTAGAGGGAGTTGGGTAGGTTCTCATATTCAGGGGGAGTTGGCCCTTGAGTAGAAGATTACAAGGATTAAGAAAAGGCGTACATGCCAAAAGGTGTTTGGTAGTGTTGTAAGGCTAAGTAATAATTCAGAGTAGTAGTGTTCACTTCCTGGATTGGTATCCTCCAGAGTAGGGCTTGTTATAAGTGCCGAACTGGGTTAACAAATCACTGGTGTTGTTTATTGCTTTCGTTTATCTTCAGTACTGCAATAACGTGTAATCCTCATAAACAGTTGTCGAACCAGTTGTCTAGGACATCTGGACTACTGACACATTGTCCTAGACATTGTGTAAGACATCTGTCTTGCCAGAGAACAGAATTTCAATAAGCAAAACAGAGCAAGGATGAAAATAAAACAGAGCCGAGAAAGAAGAGATGAACACACAAGATTTATACTGGTTCCTCTCACAAACCGAGAGTAGTCAGTCCCCTTGCACTTCCAAGGGATTTCATTATAATCACACAAGATTACAATTGCTCAAGCCAACAGCAAGAGACTTCCTTTGCTCAAGTAACACAATACAAGAGACTTCCAATGCTCAAGCTCACAAGCAAGAGACTTCTAATACAAATAGAAAATACAATTTTTGAAAAGAGTTCTTAGAACAAAATAATACAACTTTGAAAACAAGACTTTTCTTAGAATTCTTGAAAAGAAAACTAAGGTTCAACAACTGACTAGTCAGAAGTTGAAAACTGTTTGTCTTGAATTTTGATATAATCTCAAGTTGTATCTTAAGCTAAAAATTGCTCTTAGAAATTCAGCAGTATAACAGCGCTTTTTTTGTTCTTCGTGAGTGTGTTGTCACGTCTTCAAATTCTTCCTCCTTTTATAGATGATGTTGGAGCGTCTTGAATTTGAGCGGACAAAGATGAAAACAGCTACGTAGTACTGTACTAATATTTTCATTTGAAATGTGCTTATTCAAATCAAGTAAAGATTAAAATTTGAGCCTTGATTTCGAATATTCGCCCATATCAGGAAAATAAAGATAGTACAATAGTACAAACGTCATTATCATGAGGATAACGGTCTTGAAAGAGATTTCTTCCGCCTCTTCAGATTTTGCCAAATAGATGATTGTCATTATTGAGAATAGAATGTTCTTCTGGCAAACTCTGCTGTTTCATCGTCATCAGAATCTTGAGATATGAGTTCTGCTTCTGATGTGTATAACTTCTGGTTGACTTTGACTTGGCAACTTCTGGTGACCACAACTTCTGGTGTCATTCTCAGAACTTGCTCTTTCCCAACTTCTGGGGGCGCTTTTTAGCATAGCAACCAGAACTTCAATTTCTAATGTATATAAAATTTTAACTTATATACCTGCACACTAGAGTAAATTATCAGTACTCCCTATTGTATATTAATACTATTGTTATCATCAAAACTACTTGGGTTATATTAGAACCAACTTTGTTCCAATACGCACCACCTGCCACTAAAGAAAAATTTCAAGAAAGTCTAGCCGAGTTAGCCGAAGAAAGGAATGCTTGGAAGAGAAAGTATGAAGAGTTGGAGCTTGGGTATGGAGCGTTGAAAGGGGAATTGGAGGTAAAGAAGTATGAGCTTTTGGCCCAAAGTAGGATAATTGTTCAGAAGACCATCCAGCTTCAAGAGAAAGATGCTGCACTTAGAAGCGACCTGAAGAGAATGAACATGGACTTGTTCTCTGGCCCAGACTCAGATTCGGATGGCCCATCTACTGCAAGAGCTTGATTTGTTTATTTATCGTGTTTTCATTTTTTTTTTAGTAAAAAAAACAAAAATAAAAAATTATTCATTGTATTTTATTTTTTTATCTTTGTAATGTTCTAGTTATTAAATGAAGTGGATGTTTTCTATAATGTTTACATTTAATTTAATATAAGTCCTTCGATATCAAAATTTTTGCATAATTTAGCATGAAACATATCATGCATCATGCTGCATACACAAGTTTCCAAAACAGAGTCTCATATTCTTCTCCCTCTCTTCTGCCTCTGTTGAAAGTGGCTCGGCGTATCCGTTACAAGGCGACTCGTACTTATAATACCCGGTCTCAGTTTAAGAAGAAGATGACAAGTGTCGAAGAAGAGAATACCCAGCTTCGGGAGAAGATGACAAATATGCAAGCCGAGATTGAGAATTTGACTGCTATGGTGACCTATTTGTTGGCAAACCAGAATCAAGGCTCAGCATCGATTCCTCAGTGCAGTGGTGTGCCTGTGCCTCCTCTGGCTTCATCTGCACCGGTCAATTCTCCCAGGCTCTCTATGCCCGAAGGTTGTACATGGGGATTATCAGAAGGTTTTCTTGGAGAAGGATTTTTCCCTCAAGTGACTGAAGCTCCTCTCGTTCAACTTGGGAATACTCTCCCTCAAGTTACTGCTACTGTCTCTGCACCTGCGGTTCATGTTGTTCCGCAATACCAAGAGCCCATCTTTCATGCTGAAAGTATGGGAGGTTTTGATAGAGTGGAAGACCTACAAGACAAGTTCAATGAGATGCGCGTGAGATGAGGACCCTTAAAGGAAAAGATCTGTTTGGTAAGGACGCTCATGAATTGTGCTTGGTCCCCGATGTTGTATGCGAGGAAGATGTCAACCCAGACCAGTAATGATAAACTCTTGATTCACTACTTCCAAGATAGCTTGGCCGGAGCATCTTTAAAGTGGTATATGGATCTTGATAGAGCTGATATCCGTACTTTTAATGATTTGGCTAGTGCTTTCATGACTCAGTATAACTACAATTCTTACATGGCTCCGGATAGAGATAAGCTCCGAGCAATGGCTCAGAAAGAGAAAGTGTCTTTCAAAGAGTATGCCCAGAGGTGGAAAGAATTGGCTGCTCAGACTCGTCCTCCTATTGAAGAGAGAGAATTGTCTAAGATGTTCATCCATACCCTCAGTCCTTTCTTTTATGAGAAGATGTTTAACATGGTGTCTAGAAATTTTACCGAGATAATGGAGACGGGGATGTGCCTGGAAGAGGCAGTCCGCCAAGGAAGGTTGACAAAAGAAAATACCCCTGTTAGCAACACCAAGAAATATGGTCACAATTTCCCGAAGAAGAAAGAATCAGAAGTCGGCATGGTAACTCAAGGAGGGTTTCAACCAAGATACTCAAACTACCAGCATATCTCAGCCATTACACCCGCATCCCAACCACAAATGAGCCAAACACTACCTCCGCAATATCCACAATCCTACCAACAAATGCATCCACAACACCCCTACCCACAGCAGAATTGCCCACAAAATTTCCAACAACCTTTCAATCGCACTCCAAGATATCCACCATTTGACCCTATACCCATGAAGTATGCTGATTTACTCCCGGCCTTGCTTGCTAAAAACTTTGTTCAAACAAGGCCACCCCCACCTGTACCTGCTATATTACCCACTTGGTATCGCAATGACCTAACCTGTGCCTTTCACCAAGGGGCACCTGGCCATGATGTAGAGCGTTGTTATGCTCTTAAGAAAGCTGTTCAAGACCTGGTTCGAAATAAAGTGTTGTCCTTCAAAGACGAGAACCCTAATGTTCAAACTAACCCTTTACCAAATCACAACCCCTATGTTCATTTGATCCAACATTGCCTAGCTGCAAATGCCATCCTCAATGTGCAAAGTATCAAGACCCCATTGGTTCCTATTCATAGAAAAATGTGCGAAGCGAAGATGTTCAATCATGATCATGCAGTTTGTGAAGTATGTCTGTCAGATCCTCATGGGTGTTCCCAAGTTCAAAAAGACATCCATGGGTTGATGGATAAAAGAGAGTTACTAGTAACAAAGAAAAGTGAAAATGTTTGTGGTATAACACCAGAATTTAGTGTTGCTGACCATTTGGAGATGATTTATAATAGTGGTGAATCTAATATCCCCCGGCTTACAATTCGTATGCCAGGACCTGTGCCTTATACCTCTCAGAGAGCCATACCCTACAGATACCAAGCTACTATGATACAAGATGGTGTAGAGACATCTATTCCTTCTTTGACCTCTGTGAGCAATGTTACGGACAGTAGTAGAATCTTGAGAAGTGGACGTGTTATCCAAGGGGCAGTCCCTCAGAAGCCAAATGTCCCCACTGTTGAAAAAGTGCCAGTCTGCATTCCTGGTAAACCATTTGAGAGGGAATACGAAGATTCAGACGAGGTGATGAAGTTGATCAAGAGAAGTGAGTATAAAATAGTGGATCAGTTACTACAAACTCCATCCAAGATTTCTATGTTGTCTCTGTTGATGAATTCTGATGCTCATAGAGAAGCATTAATGAAGGTGTTAGACCAAGCTTTTGTGGAAAAGGATGTGACTTTGGGTCAGTTCGGAGGTATAGTAGGAAATGTGACGGCTTCTAACAATCTGAGCTTCAGTGATGAAGAACTCCCCGATTCAGGTTACCTTTCATGTGATGAATATCCAAGCTGCATACAGTTGCCTACTAGGACGTCCATGGATTCACGAGGCCGGTGCCGTGACATCCACATTACATCAGAGATTGAAGTATGTGCGAGAAGGGAAGCTGGTGATTGTGAATGGAGAGGAGGCTTTGCTTATTAGTCATTTGTCTAACTTCTCATATATTGGAGCGGATGGATCCGACGGTACTTCATTCCATCCATTGAGGAGAAAGGTCCGAACAAAGCTGAAACATCCATGGCATCTCTAAAAGATGCTCAAAGAGTTGTGCAAGAAGGCAAGACTTCTGGTTGGGGAAAGGTGTTGCAATTGTCAAAGAACAAGAATAGATCATGTTTGGGCTTTACTCCGTCCATAAGAATGGGAAAGAGGGAACCGTTTGAAGATGTTTTTCGCAGTGCTGGTTTTATCAATGCTCCGTCAGAGATCAATGCTGTTATTGGAGATGAAGATGAAGAAGGACCACCATCTTTTGTGACCCTAGGAGGAATATGCCGCAACTGGATTGCTGTTGATGTCCCTTCTGTCACTCCTTTGTCTAAGTAATATGTTTGTCTTTTTATGTTTTTCAAAAAAAATCCTCTTGTCTCGCCCCAAGCAAGAATGAGATTATGTTGGGCTTTGTTAATGCTTCAAGTATGTTAATGAAAATCGTCTTTTTTTTCATGACTTTTTATATTTTCTTTATATCCTTTTATTCTAGAAAATGGTAACACAAAAATCCAGAATACATATATATATTTTTATTTTTTCACCTTCTATTTCTTTTACTTTTATCAAATAAAAAAATTCTGCATTCACTTATTTGCTAAAATTAAGCATCAATCATATGCAGAATTAACATCAATAAACCCATTGAGTACAATGATTCTAGGCCCTCTATCAACTTTGAATTTCCTATATACAAGGCTATAGAAGAAGAGGATGAAGAGATTCCCGATGAGATCAGACGGTTGTTGGATCGAGAGAGAAAAAGGCCATTCAGCCTCAACAAGAAGCCATAGAATTGATCAATCTGGGTATTGATGAGGAGAAAAGAGAAGTCAAGATAGTGGCATCTAACAAAGACAAGAAGACCCGGAGAAGGTTATCCAGCAGTTTCTTTTTGAATGGGGATGTGTTGTACAAGAGAAATTTTGATATGGTTTTGCTCCGGTGTGTGGACAAGAATGAGGCTGATTCTTTGATGCGTGAAATACATGAAGGGTCGTTTGGAACCCATACTAATGGGCATACAATGGCTAAGAAGATGTTGAGAGCAGGGTATTACTCGTTGACGATGGAGTCTGATTGTCATAAGCACGCTAGAAAATGTCACAAGTTTCAGATTTATGCGGATAAAATCCATATGCCACCAACTTCTCTGAATGCTATTTCTTCTCCTTGGCCCTTTCCTATGTGGGGCATTGATATGATTGGTCGGATTGAACCGAAGGCTTCCAACGGACATCGTTTCATTCTAGTGGCTATTGATTATTTCACCAAATGGGTCGAAGCGGCATCTTACGCCAATGTTACCAAGCAAGTAGTGGTCCGTTTTATCAAGAATCATATTATTTGTCGCTATGGTGTTCCTTGCAAGATTATTACAGATAACGGGACGAATTTGAATAACAAGATGATGAAGGATCTCTGTGATGAGTTTAAGATTGAGCACCACAATTCTTCTCCTTACCGGCCTCAAATGAATGGTGCAGTTGAAGCAGCAAACAAGAACATTAAGAAGATTTTGCAGAAAATGGTGGTTATTTATAAAGACTGGCATGAAATGTTGCCCTTCGCTTTACATGGGTACCGTACTTCAGTGCGTACCTCGACAGGGGCAACCCCTTTCTCCTTGGTATATGGTATGGAAGCAGTGCTCCCGGTAGAGGTTGAGATTCCGTCAATGAGAGTTTTGATGGAAGCTAAATTGACTGAGACTGAATGGAGCCGAAACAGATATGAACAGTTGAACTTGATTGAAGAGAAACGTATGGCTGCTTTATGTCAGGGTCGGTTGTATCAAAGAAGAATGAAACAGGCTTTTGACAAGAAAGTTCGACCCCGTGAATTTCATGAAGGTGACCTTGTGCTCAGAAAGATTTTGTCCTTCCAACCTGATGCCAAGGGCAAGTGGACGCCCAATTATGAAGGACCGTATGTTGTCAAAAGGGCTTTCTCAGGAGGTGCTATGACCCTCGCAACTATGGATGGTGATGAACTCCCTCGTCCTGTGAATGCCGATGTAGTCAAGAAATACTTTGTCTAAAAAATAAAAGAACAGCTCACTAAGTTGAAAACCCGAAAGGGCGGCTTAGGCAAAAATGAACGTCTCGGTGGGCTGAAAACCCGAAAGGGCGGTCCAGGCAAAAATTAGAGACATAAACAGAAATAGTTATCCTGTTAGGTCGAAAACCCGAAAGGGTGGCCTATGCAAAAATTAAGGAAATAAGACAAGTAACTGCATCGGAACATGCATCACTTATCTTGGAGCGCTTCAGTCGGCAATGATCTGTTTTGTTTATAACCTTTTAGATTGTGGAACTAAAAGTTGATAAGGAAAATAGTAATCATTGTACTTGATGTATCTATCTCATATAATTACCATTTTCTAAATTTTATAATAATCTATGGGGTTGCGCTTTCCGCCAATTTCCATTCTTTTACTCAAGTTTGAGCCTGTGCCTTTTATTTAAAATTCTCATTTTATTCGTAATTTTAATTTTCTTATCTTTATTTAATTTTAAGATACTTGAAGCAGAAAACTCAAAAATAATATCAAAACATTTTCAGTTGTGTCTCTTCTTTTGAAAAACATAAATGACAAACATGTCTCTTAAATTCATGAGTCACATAAGCATACAGTAACAGCACCCCAAATGTGGACATATTTCATAAAGCAGATACAATCATTGCTAGAAAAAAGAAAAAAAAAAGAGAAAAAAAAAAGAAAAGAAAATAGCTAGCTAATTTGAAAACCCGAAAGGGCAGCTTAGGCAAAAATGAGCGTCCCGGTGGATTGAAAACCTGAAAGGGCGATCCAGACAAAAATTAGGGACTCAAAAAGAGGGAAAGGAAAATAAAAAAAAGCATGACTGATAGTGGATATTGTGGTTCAGAGTATGAAATGGCGACTTCCACCAAACTCTTCACTCATAAGACTTACCCCAAGAACTAGTCGTAGAATGATGTATTATCCTTGGTTTACCCCGCAGATTTTGACTCCATAAAAGGATGTTATCCCCAGCAGAAAGTTGACGGACCATCACATGGATACGCCGGCCTAGTGTTTACACTGTCCATTTGTCTATCATAAGTCATGTCAATCCTGCCATACAAATAAGGGTTTCAAACATACATTCACACATCCATACATTCATGCATACATAAGTGTTCATACTCATATGCAACACATAATCAAAACATCCATACAATAATCATTACGAGTCTTGCCACATCATGTTACAGAGGAGTCATCCCCAGTGTATCTGGTCTAAGATGTCATTATCAAACATATCTCGAGTAGCAAATGCTACGAACAATCCTTCAGTTCCCCAGAAAGGTCATTCCCAATACATCTGGTCAATTCAGTTCATCCTTTTATAACATCTCTTGCTCTCCTACAATGTCAGTTGATAGATCGTTTCCTTAATTATATCCCTACCATATCACAATGATTTGTAAAACACTGTTTTTGCTTCTGTCCGTTTACAGGACTTTATCGCTCATGTCCGTTTACAGGACTTTATCTCTTTCCTTGTTAAGTCTTGCTTGCATATATAGACAGCGAACAATTTAACACCTTGTTGTGTCTTTACCATCCCCCAGTGTTTGTAGACACCGTCTTTACTTCTGTTCGCTTACAGGACTTTATCGCTTTCCGTCTCCGTCTCTGTCCGTTTACGGGACTTTATTGCTTCTGTCTGTTCAGAAGACTTTGTTGTTTATGTCCGTTTACAGGACTTTACCACTTCTGTCCGTTTACAGGACTTTACCGCTTCTGTCTGTTCACAAGACTCTTTACCGCTTCTGTCTGCTCACAAGACTTTATTGCTTTTTGTCGTCATTACTCATGTTCCTCAGTAAACCTATCTCTTTCCTCTTCAGATAACTCTCATGATCTTGCATTTTCAAACATTTACAAACATAACGCTCATAACATTATATCACAGCATCTTCAGTTTCTGTCAGTCAAAAAATGGTGTACTTTGTATTTAAGTCTCTTCTACCGTCTCTTCAAAATATAAAAACATCAAGATTATCTTTTTCTTTTTTCAAATCTCTGGTAGAAGAAACTTAAATAGGGGCATCTGTCATACCCCATTTTTTGACCTTCTTACCCCTTTCATGTTTTTCTCATTATTAGAATATTTTGATTTTTTTAATTATTATTATTTGTACCGGACAAAATCCTAAGGGCCCAATAACGTAATGGCCCAACAAATGGTCCAAGCAAATCAAATAAATAACTTGGCGGGAAAGGCAAGGCGTGGGCGAAATGGAAGGTCAAGGGTGAAGCCCCCAGATATGGTCACGTCGCCCAGAAGGAAATAACCACCCACTACCACCACCTAAACACGGAGGAGAAGAGAAACCGCCCATAACCATCCCTGTAACACGGTGGATACGGCGGAAACCACCCACGACCTCCATAAAGAGGAGTGGGGCGGTTTATAGATATTTTTGAATGTAATCCTCCTCTATAAATAGAGGGGAAAAGCTCATTGTAAAGGGTTCGAATTTTGGTAGAAATTATATCCTTGTACTATTATTACTCATTAATATACTTGGAATCACCCCCCTACATTTTTTACCAGAACATTTTAGCGCCCACCGTGGGGCTGCGGTAAAACGATTCCCAGCCTACCACTAAAACCAGACAACCTACGTAATCCTCCTCAGAAATGGCAGGAGGAACACCCGCAAACGAAAACCAAAACCACCTAACCTTGACGGACGCAGTGGCGGAGTTACGACGCATGCAGGCCAAGGTTAACGAGATAGACAAGGAAAAAGCAAACAAAGTGGATGAAACGGAGGAGAACAACATCACCAACTCCCAATCACTGGCACAAAACCTCTGGGACGTGAGGATACCTGACAATTTCAGAACACCCCACCTCCCGGACTTTGACGGAAAAACAGATCCAACAGAACACCTGATGGCGGTGGGTACCAAGACCGCCATCATCGGCGCAGCGGATCATTTGAAGTGCAAACTCCTCTCAGGCACACTAAAAGATGCAGCCCTGAGATGGTATATGAATCTGCCCAAGAATTCCATAGAAAGTTGGACAAATTTTCAACAAAAATTCACACAACAATTCGCCGGTTCCAAACACATAAAGGTGACGGCGACCAGTTTATTCTCCCTACGACAAAATCACAACGAGTCACTACGGGAGTACTTGGCGAGATTCTGCGAATCAACAAGCAAAGTAAGCAACCCAAACCAAGAAATGTTCGTTTCCGCCTTCCATCACGGCGGGACACTTCAATGAATTTCTGGCGCAAAAGCCAGCAACATCAATGCAAGAGGTAACAAGAAGAGCAGAAGGATATATAAAGGGTGAAGAGAGTAATGCTGAGAAACGGATGAGAGATGCCAGAGCAAGAGGCCCATTCAACAGAGGAAACGGCCAGAGCGAGTTTTATCACCATCACAAACGTCCAATCCCCAACCACCATGGCGTTGAGCGTCACAGGAAACCGTATCAACCCCCAAGACACTTTCAAGAAGATAGAAAGGAGTACACACCACTCAACCGCGCTCGAGTCTACATCATGAACCAAATCCTGGAAACGGGATTAGGAAGATTACCACCACAAAGAGGCAAAGACCATACCATGGGACTGAACCCGAACGCCTGGTGCACCTATCATAGATGCAGGGGCCACGATACTGAAAAGTGCTTCAGGCTAAGGGACCTAATTGGAGAACTGATAAAGAGCGGTCACCTGAGGAAATTTCATAGAAGACGCCGCCGCAGGAAAAGTGGTTATCCCAGAGGTGCAACCCAATCATCCAAAGGATCGCTCAGAAGGAGAAGATTCAGGCAAAGGAAAGAGGATCTCCGTGAATACCACCGCAGGCGGATTCGCAGAAGGTGGAGAATCCTCAAATGCTAGAAAGCGTTATGTAAGAAGGATGGATCAAAATGAGAAGTTTATAGGACATACTGCAACAACGCCCTTCCCTGATTTATCATTCACCAAAGAAGACAAGAGAGAAGTCATGCCACACGATGACGATCCCCTTGTGATACAAGTGCAAATACTGAACTGTGACGTAAAAAGAGTGTTGATCGACTCGGGAAGTTCAGCAAATATCATGTACTGGGATGCCTTTAAAGCGATGCAACTATCATATGAACATCTATTGCCCTACAATGGCACGTTGGTAGGCTTCGCCGGCGAGCAAGTAGAAGTTATGGGATATACCACCCTCTTGACTACGTTTGGAGAAGAGGAGAACGCCAAGACTATCAAGGTGAGATATTTGGTAGTTAAAACCCCATTCACATCATACAACATTATCATTGGAAGGCTGGCCTTCAACACACTTGAGGCGGCATTGTCAACCCTCTATTTGTCCATCAAATATCCTTTGGACAACGGGAAAGTAGGAACGATTAGAGGGGGCCAAGCAAAGCAAAGCAAAAAGACAGAACCGATGGCGTCACCCAAAAAAGGAGGCGGAGTTAACATGATCCCGCCCCTAGACCTCGATCCAAGAGAAGATTTTACAGAAAGAAGAATGAGTCCCATTGAAGAATTAGAACAAGTCTAGATTGGCGACATGCCACACCAAGTAACTAACATTGGAACCACTTTGAAACCCAATGAAAAAGAAAAGATCGTGGCCATGTTGAGAAAGAACATAGACCTTTTTGCATGGAAACCATCAGATATGCCAGGAATCGACGAGAGCATGATAACACACAAACTATCCATCGCGCCCAACGTCAAGCCCGTATCACAAAGATAGAGGAAGATAGGAGAAGAGAGAAGGACAGCAGTAAACGAGGAAGTGGAAAAACTGAAAGCAGCAGGCTTCATCGAAGAAATAAAATATCCGTCATGGCTGGCAAACGTAGTGATGGTAAAGAAACCGAATGGCAAATGGAGGATGTGTGTGGATTTCACGGACTTAAACAAAGCCTGCCCAAAGGATCCATACCCTCCGCCTAACATAGATAGGCTAATTGACGGAGCCTCGGGGTATAAGATGTTAAGCTTTATGGATGCCTACTCAGGATACAACCAAATAAAGATGAATCCTGCAGACGCACCTCACACGGCCTTCATGATCAATACGTGCAATTATTTCTATAACGTCATGTCGTTTGGTCTGAAGAACGCTGGCGCCACCTATCAAAGGCTAATGGATAGAGTATTCTCAGAGTAGATAGGCAAAAACGTGGAAGTATACATAAATGATATGGTAGTGAATACCACAGAGGATGGCGAACACGATCAAGATTTAGGCGACATCCTCGCCTCAGTTAGAAAGTAAAACATGAGATTGAACCCTGCGAAGTGTTCTTTTGGAGTTCAATCAGGAAAATTCTTAGGCTTCATGCTCACGAATAGATGCATAGAAGCTAACCTAGACAAATGCCAAGCCATAATCGACATGAGGAGCCCAACGACAGTGAAGGAGGTCCAACAACTGGCAGGAAGGATAGCAGCCTTATCAAGATTTTTATCTTGCTCAGGAGAGAAAGCATTCCACTTTTTCTCCACTCTAAGGAAAAGTGAGAGATTCATATGGACGCCTCAATGTGAAGAAGCTTTTCAAAAGCTCAAAAGTTTCTTGGCGTCACCCCCAATATTTACTTGCCCTCAGAAAGGAAACACCCTATACCTCTACTTGGTTGTTTCAGAGAACGCCCTTAGCTCGGCGTTGGTACAGGAATCAAAGGCGAAGAGAAGCCGATATATTTCGTAAGCTGGACATTCAAAGGCGCTGAAGCCAAGTATCAGAAGATTGAGAAGCGATCCTTGGTCGTTGTTATCACAACAAGAAAACTAAGACAATACTTCCAGAGTCATAAGGTAGTGGTCAAGACGGACTATCCAATAAAGAAAGTCCTAAGGAAGCCTGGTCTAGCAGGGAGAATGGTAGCATGGGCAGTGGAGTTATCAGAGTTTGATATAACTTTCTCCCCTAGGAGCGCAATAAAATCACAGATTTTGGCGGATTTCATATTGGAACTGTCAACCCCGCCAAAAGAGAACCGTGAGGAAGTGGAGCAGGAGTGGTCTTGGAGGGACCTGATGGAGTACTAATAGAACAATCTCTGAGATTCGCCTTCAAAGCAAGTAACAACCAGGCTGAGTATGAAGCCCTGCTTGCCGGAATGAAGTTGGCAAAGGAGATGCAAGTCACGGACCTCAGAGTAAAAAGTGATTCACAACTAGTAACTAACCAAGTGTCAGGAGAATTCCAAACAAGGGATCCCCAGTTGACTAAATATCTAGAAAAGGTAAATAAATTAGCGAGGGAGCAGAATGCTAGGGCGGACTTGCTAGACGGAAACATAGCACGATTAGAGGACTAATCTCCAATGGTGCGGTTAGAGTCGACTATGTGCGTACTGATGAAAACTTAGCCGATCCTTTGACGAAAGGACTAACAAGAGAGAAAGTCTTAAATACATCTATTAAGACGGGACTAATGCCTATAGCTCACTAGTGATGGTAACCCGACCTAACTGACTGGAGATCCCAAGAAATAGGTTCAATGGGTAATAACAAGTCATAAAGTGATAGAACATGCTATGAGAAAAAAATAAAGAAAGCATGATTCCTGCAGCGAATAGAGGATGACATAATAGAAACTCTTAATGAGATCTATACTCCATATGGAGTAGAGTACACAACTACAGGAGATCTATACTCCATATGGACTAATGCCTATAGCTCACTAGTGATGGTAACCCGACCTAACTGACTGGAGATCCCAAGAAATAGGTTCAATGGGTAATAACAAGTCATAAAGTGATAGAACATGCTATGAGAAAAAAATAAAGAAAGCATGATTCCTGCAGCGAATAGAGGATGACATAATAGAAACTCTTAATGAGATCTATACTCCATATGGAGTAGAGTACACAACTACCGATGTGAATGTGGAACTGAGGCCGGTTCCTATGGAATTTGGGGCAAAATTGCTAGAGCATTCATTAAACTGGGATATACGTGCATGGCCATAAAAGCACGGGCTTTTAGAATACACCTTAAGAAAAGGTTGTGTGTGGATTCTATGTCTGAGATTGAGTTCAATGCTACGTGCCACTCTTATCAATCAGAATTTTACCCGCTATGCAAAGGTTCAAGTTGTTGGCGACACCTTTGTTTATTAGCAGCCTTATAGAACGGTTGGCGTTATACTCAAAACCATTTTTTAAATTCAAGTGGGGGATTGTTGGAACTTTGATGTGAAGATAGAAAGAAATTGGAAGGTTTGAAGATTAAACACTAAGTAATTAAACTTTGATCTAATATTGTGTGAATTGAAAAAATAGAGTGTGGGGGTCCCACATAAAATAGAACACACACATTAGTAGTGTTTAAATAGTGGTATTTAATTTTAAATACATGATAATGATGAAAATAATAATTATTATTATTTTTATTCATGAATATCACTTCCCATAATTTTAGCTTATGGTTATTGTGATAAGATTGAGAATCCAACTGAATTTCCTATCTTTCTCTCATTAGTTTGTTATTGTGGATTTGTTTCTTTTGATCTCATCCACAAATGTTGTTGAACGAATTATTGAATAAGTTTCTTTTTTATCGTATCCATTAGAGTAATTGATGTAGCAATTTTTGCTAAAACAGTTACAAAATCTCTATATCGTATACAAAATAGAGGACTCCACTCAGTTCAAAAACTACACCGAAAAAGAATTCCTCTAAGATCAAATCTTTTTCTTCTTTCTCCCTTCAACTTGTGTTTACGAGTTGTTCCTTATTCTCTTCATCTAATCTTTCTGTCCCTTTGGTTTTGAGTGGTATACGTACCATATTTGACCGGTAACTCGTTCCCGTATAGAAGGTGTTACTTCTCGAACGATTATTAACAGTGCAGTTGATAATCGCACAGTGAATTGGGCTGTTTTATCCTCGCGGCGCACGGCTTATAGTCTACCTTGCACAAACTTTGGGTAAAGCCGTGAAACGTCTTAAAGAGAGCGACCTGGTCGTGACTCATCCTGGTAAATTCTTCGGTTATTTTCCTTTTTAGGTATTTTCGAAAATCAAAACCAACAAAAACCAGTTAATAGTTTTATCTTTTGGACATAAAATCATCAATTTTGCTTATAAATTTGAACCAAAAAATTCAGAGAGAGGGGGCAATTTTTATCTCAGCCGCAGCCACCCATAACTTCAAACCCCTAAAAATTTTCCATCTCAATATCACAAGACCAAACTCGGACCACCCACAATAACAAATCTAAGTCACAAAACAATATCAGAACAAAACTAAGTAACAATAAGCTCTCAAACTTTTTCTGAACCAAAGAATTCAACACCTCAAATCCTAATCTCTTAAAAATGACAAAAAAGTTACAGAATCATAATCTATGTACCAAGGGACTTCAATTCATTTCAGTTAATCTATGTACTAAGGGAGCAGAATGCTAGGGCGGACTTGCTATCCAAGCTCGCCAGTACCAAGAAACCTGGAAGCAACAGAACCTTCATCCAGGAAACCATAGCAAACTCAAGCATCAACGAAGAAGAGACTCACATGATCATAGAAGAAGAAGATTGGCGAACTCCCATCATCAAATATTTACAGAGAGATGAACTCCCCAGCCCGAGAGAAGAAGCATACCGGGTCAGAAGAATGGCATCATGGTATTCCATGCTGGGAGATAAGCTATACAAGAGGGGATTCTCAAGCCCTCTGCTACTATGCATAAGCAAAGAGGAGGCTAAAGGAATCCTAGAGGAAGTTCATGAAGGATCATGTGGAAGCCACATAGGGTCGAGGTCATTGGCAGGCAAGATCCTCAGAGCAGGATTCTTCTGGCCAGAGCTAAACAGTGACGCTGCAAGATATGTAAGGGCATGTGATAAATGCCAGAGATTCTCAAACCTACACTACGCCCAGGTGAACCCCTCAAATCATTTCTTTCACCTTGGCCCTTCTTCATGTGGGGCGTGGATATATTGGGCCCTTTCCCCACCTCGTGGAAACAGGCCAGATGGATCATAGTAGCAGTGGACTATTTCACCAAATGGGTAGAGGCGCAGCCTTTATCTAGCATCTCGGCAGAACAGGTGAAGAAATTCTACTGGAGAAGGATTATATGCACGTTTGGTCTACCCAAATACATCGTGTCAGATAACGGCACGCAGTTTGCAAGTGAGAAGGTAGTCACGTTTTGCAAGGAAAAGGGAATTCAGAATACCTTCATATCAGTTGAGCACCCTCAAGCCAACGGACAAGCTGAGTCATCCAACAAGGTCATATTAAAAGCTTTGAAAAGAAGACTATCAAGCAAAGGGGAAGCCTGGGTAGCTCACCTCACCGCCATACTGTGGTCCTACCACATAACTCCACAATCATCAACAGGAGAAGCACCATTCACCATGGTATATGGCGCAGATGACATGATTCCAGCAGAAATAAATCCCCCAAGTTGGCGACGTGACACCACAACTGCTCAGGAGAATAATGAAGCATTACAGGAAAACCTAGACCTAATACAAGAGTTAAGAGACAAAGCACACTTCAGAGAATTCTCCACGAAGCAAAGACTAGGCAGGAAATACAACACGAGGGTGATTCCGAGAAGATTCAAAGAAGGCGACTTAGTCTTGAAAAGACCAATGGGAAAAGACAAAGGAGGAAAACTGGCAGCAAATTGGGAAGGTCCATTCATAATCAATGAAGTCTTTGAAGGCGGAGCGTACAGGCTAGAGACAATGGAGGGAGAGGTCCTTCAGATTTTATTACAGCTGAGTCAACAACGCCTGGAAGGCGAGACGCAATTCTAGAAGCACCATCAACCTCGCCTCGCCACCCAAGAGATATTTCCTGCTATTATTTTCATTTTTGTTTTTATTTTTATTTTTTGAAAGAAAATGCATGAGAATGTAGTACTGAGTTAAACAATTTTAAATAAAATGATGAGAAACTCTTTTCTCCGGCGAAAGCGGGAGTTTTTAACGAGACTCATCATTCAAAATGCAAAAAACTCCTTCCATTAATCAAATAGAATTGTTGTTATTACAATGTTTGCAGATGACTCATTATATTATCTCAATCTTACTCTTGAAGTTGACGAACGAAGGAAATGAGTTGAAACACCATGGCATTATCTGTAAATCTTACGAGTTGGATACGTCTAAAATAGAAACGGCGATATCCCTAAGTCTTACGAGCTGGATACGACGGAAAAGTGTTGAAACACCATGGCGTTATCTGTAAATCTTACGAGTTGGATACGTCTAAAATAGAAACGGCGATATCCCTAAGTCTTACAAGCTGGATACGACGGAAAAGCGTTGAAACACCAAGGCGTTATTTGTAAATCTTACGAGTTGGATACGTCTAAAATAGAAACGGCGATATCCCTAAGTCTTACGAGCTGGATACGACGGAAAAGCGTTGAAACACCAAGGCGTTATCTGTAAATCGTACGAGTTGGATACGTCTAAAATAAAAACGGCGATATCCCTAAGTCTTACGAGCTGGATACGACGGAAAAGCGTTGAAACACCATGGCGTTATCTGTAAATCTTACGAGTTGGATACGTCTAAAATAGAAACGGCGATATCCCAAAGTCTTACGAGCCGGATACGACGGAAATGCGTTGAAACACCATGGCATTATCTGTAAATCTTACGAGTTGGATATGTCTAAAATAGAAACGGCGATATCCCTAAGTCTTACGAGCCGGATACGACGGAAAGGCGTTGAAACACCATGGAGTTATCTGTAAATCTTACGAGTTGGATACGTCTAAAATAGAAACGGCGTTATCTCTAAATCTTACGAGTTGGAGACGACGGAAAGAAAAAAGGCGCACATAGCAAGATGCAGGCGACGTCAGAAACAAACACACCATGCATAGAGGGTTAAGCCCGATAATCGCCAAAAAAAATCAAAGGTACAATGCATGCCATTCTTTAATCACTTTTAACAATAATATCGTATAACATAACAATGCAGAAAAGGAAACGATGCTAGACAAAGGATTCATATTAATAAAGATCCACATTTCACTAATAAGAGAGATTACAATGAAATCAAGATACAAATTCAAAGACAAAAGTAAAGAAAGTTACAGTGAAATCAAGATACAAATTCAAAGAAAATAAAGAGGAAGTCCTAATACTAACAAAGGATCCCCGGTCGCCAAAGCATCCAGCTTCTTCAACGAGAGAAAGAAACCTGAAGACAGGCTCATCAGTTCCTCGGTTCCCCAAGGCCCTAGTTCCTCTAGAAAGAGGAAGAAATCAGGTGGAAGGAACAACTCATCAGAGCAGAATCACTCAGGAGTTCTTACCCGAGGTTTTTCGTGGTTTCTTCCGTGGTTTTTCCTTAGTTTCCACGGTGATCCGGGATCCTTCTTCTTCACCAGAGGATTGGACATCAAGAGAAGACTCCCGAGGATCATAAGTCCTCAAGAATTCAATGAAATCTTCATCGGCGGAGCCAAAAGAATCTGACGAAATGGCATTGGTTTCCACTTTGATCCTAGAAGAAGGTTTATCTCGCCCAAGTTTAGAGACAGAGATTCCCCCCTTATGTTTCTTTTTCTGAGACTTTGATCTGGAGACTACACCCTTCTTCGTGGATTTATTTTTGTTATCCATTGAAGGATCAGAGATGGAAGTGAAGAAAAATAGAAGAAGAGCAGGGTATTTATAGGAAAGCATGAAACGACCCACAATAAATGCATGCAAAGAAGTTACGACTACCCATGTTTGACTGCATTGGAAATTGCACCACGTTTTAATGGTTATGTTGACCACATTGGTATCTGCAAAGAATTCTTGGGAAATGGCACAAGGGCGACACCATTGTCTAGGGTCACTACGCCCAAGTATTCACATCGCCTCGCCCATTCAAGTGTACAAGAAAGAAGATTTTTATTCAAGCAAGTATTATAAAACACAACAATAGCAATAGAAGAAACACAAACATGTAAATGAAAAGTGCTACGATTATAATAAAGCCTCAGAAAGGCGTACAAAAAATTGTCATAAAGCCACAGCAGGGCGTACAAAAAACATTCATCAAAAGCCACAAAGGGCATACAGGAATAAGATTACAAAAGTACAAGAAAACAGGGATCATGGAGTAGAATCAGAAGGATGAACGTAAGGAACCAGCTGGCCGTCCTTGATAACCATCAGGGCATTGGCTTCACTGAGGCGCTCAGCATCAATATCCGGAAACAAGACTTTTACTTGCTCCAGGGCGAAGTTAAAGCCTTCATCAAGTTGAGCCCCAATGGTTTCTTCCAGATTTGCCTTCTCCTCGGCCCTGCCTTCCTTCTCTTTCAGAAATTCCTCTTGCTCACGGGCCAATTCCTCAAGACGAGCGTCCTTAGCAGAAGACGCCTCCTTCAAAGCCTTCATCTCCTGGGCGTGCTCATCCTTCAGCTTCTTCAACGCCGCCTCATGGCTCTTCTCCAGGTCATCCAAAGCTTTCTTACTCTTTGCCTTGGCGACCTCCATATCAGCAATAAACTTGTCTTGAGTAGACTTGACTTTCTCCTCCATGGCGTCCAATTCCTTGTGAACCACCTTCATCTTTTCTTGGGCAGTCAAGACTTCATGTTTTTGGCGAGACGCCAAAGCATAGTTCATTAGAAGTCCTTTGAGCTCGTAACCCAATGAGAGCCTCAACAATTCGTCAGTAGGAGTGGAGCCAAACCTAGCACCTCCACCAGACATATTCACCACCTTCTCTATGAACACCTCGGGGTTGAAAAGAGGATCCAAATGAGAGGGCACAAATTCATTTGAAGCAGCAGGGGGAGGAGAAGAGACAACATCTTTATCAGCAGCAGCACGAGGAGACGGCGTCTTCTCTACATCTTCTTCTTGCGGAGAAACAAAATCCACGTTGGATCCCGCCACAGCACTCGAAGACCTCAATTTCTTCTTAACGGGCTGATCGCCATTTGAACTTGCACCAACCTCAGAGCTCTTTCCTGGGATGGGGACAGAGATCCGCCCCTCATTCTTTCTCTTGTTTTTAGTCTTGGGGGCATCAGCATCCGCCACGATCAGTTGACTCAGAGGATCAACAGGGACCACGGCTTCCCCAGAGGCAGCGGCGGCATCCTTCTCTTTTTTGGCCCGAGACCTCAGCAGGAACTCCATCCTCTTGTCTTGAGAAACAGACTTCATTCTATCTGCAAACACGAAAGAAACAGTTAGTCGCCAGAAGCAAATAAACAATATTGAAACAAGAAAACACTAAAAGATACTTACTCATATAATCTTCCAAAGATTCTATATGACCCTCGGCGTTAAGGAGGTTGCCCACATTCAAGATACACAACTTCTCAATATAGGCGACACTCTCCCTCTCAAATTCATCAAGGCACTCATAACGGGTCCCTTTGATAACACGAGGGTTAGGAGTCCAATAAAAAGGAAACAGAGGCTGTTTGTTTTCATCAAACATCACGTCGGGGAAAGAGTCCCCGCCGCGGACATGCAAGAAGGTATCCTTGTAGTTTTTGAAATTGGAAGTGTAAAGGTTGAAACGCTTGCGGTTCGGCTGACTCGATAGATAAACCTGAGAGTCACGGGAGACATTTTTAATGGTAAAGAAGGAGAAGAAAACAGCAACAGAAGGTTTCTCTATCTCCAACCCTAAGCAAGCCAGTTGGAAAGCCTTCATATAGCCCCAACTGTTGGGACTTAGTTGATAGGGGGCAACGTTTAAGGTTCTAAGCATGGAAACCTCAAAAGAGGTGAAGGGAAACCATATGTTGAAGGAATTGATAATGGAGGTGTACATGTAAAATAATTGGGGTGATTGGGTGTTAATATCAGTAACGATCTCATCCTCGCCCACGGGTTCGGTGACGACATCGTTCTCATTCTGAGAACCTGATAGAATGGTCTTCCGTCTAAAGGCCAAAACAGACTCCTGGGTTAGGTACTTTGAAGATACTTCCATGGTCTCAGGAGGTCTCTGGGCGACGACGATGGCTAGAGTAGTATCCCTTCGTTTTCCTGTGAAAGACGAAGGCGAGATTATCACACAGTCACTATCACTACTCTCATAATCACTAGAGCTAAACGGAACATTCATCAAAGACTTAAAGTAACCATCATAATCAAGAGAACCATCGGCCCTTGTATGATGGTTACGTATCTGGGTTTCTAAAGCAGAACCACGAGGAGGAATTTTAGTGAAACCCCCCTCTTCTTCATCGCTCAAACTTCGCAAAATAACCATTTTTCCTATTGTAAACCCTAGAAATCAAAATGGGATCGCTAAAAAGGGAAAGGATAGATATGAATACCAGTGTTTTAAAAACCGGACCGAACCAGCCGGTCGGACCGGTTGGACCGTGAACCGGAGCTTGACCGGTCTGGTTCATTAGTTGGACCAGAGTTGTAATCAAACCGCTCAGAACCGCTCGGAACCGGAAAAACCGGTGAACCGGCGGTCTGACCGAACCGGCGGTCTGATTGCATGCTCCTATTTTTTTATCTTTTTTTTGTTGCCAAAAACGCGTAAACGACGTCGTTTTGTTTATAATATTTTTTTATTTAAAAAAACCGGCAATTAAAAAAGGAAATAGAAACGTTGTTTGTTCTATTTCTTCAATTTCTTTTAGTTTATCAGTTCTGGAATTTATGATTTATTATGATTATTTGTTTTATTTTATTATCTTAGTTACTTATAATTTTGTTTCATTCTATGCTTTGTTTATTTTGTTTCTTCGACTTTTTTCAGTTTATGTTTGTTACTTTCATATTATGCTCTGTTAATTTCTTTCATATTACTTCAATTTATCAGTTTTTGTTCTGTTTCATGAAGTTATCAATTTATGTTTGTCCTGTCAATTTTTTTAGAGTCAGATTCATTCGGTTCTACCGGTTTAATAACTATAGAGTATTGTTATATTGACCGGTTTATTCAACCGATTTATCCGGTTTAGTCATGCGGTTCGACCAGTAACCCAGAGGTTCAACCAATGAACCAATGAACCGAGACCTTACCGGTTCGATGTCCGGTCCGGTTTTTAAAACATTGATGAATACAGAAATAGAAGTTACCTTAAATATCGGAAGTGAAGAAGTATTGGGATCGTGTGAACGGAAGTTAACCGAGAAAATAACCGCCAAAGAGTGTTTTGAAATTTTAAGTGAAAATGCAAAGGGAAAAGCGTTGAAGGAAGAATACCAAAATGATGGTGAAGTCCCTGTTTTATAGGAAAGAATACAAGCAAGTGGAGGGTAAATTGAAACGTCCTAATACCCAACGGATAAAAGAAGGAACCTGCACGCGTGTCACCAGTGACATGTAAACGCGGACAAAGGGAGCAAATCAGCAAATTAAACAAAAGTACCAATTCATTCATTTATAAAGAAATTCAGCAAATTACAAAGGGAGGCGGAACAAACTCAACGCCAATTGAAGAAACTGAAGGAAAGCAACATACAACAGAAATAACAAAGCAAAACTACTTAAACGCCTTATAATCCGCCTCGACGACACGGGCGTGGCAATCCTCCATGAAGCCCTTTTGTTTCTTTGCTACTTCGGAGTCCATGGCGATCTTCCTCATATCATCAGTAAGGGCGTCATCCTTCTCTTGGAGACGGCATAGGTAGGAACGAGTTCGGATCAGTTTGGCAACGTCGTATTGGAAGTCCATCTGCAGATTTCTCTTTCTCTTCACGAGGGGCCTCAGCTGGCTCTCCAGATCATCATTTCTGTTGTCTATGGCCTCCTCCGCTGAGAGGGAAAGGGCTATCACCTCTTCCTGAGATTTGATACGCTCTTTGGTCACTTCAATCCTCTTCTACAAAGCTTCGGCAAGCTCCTTTTGACAATATTCCACGTTCTCAGTCGACACAATAAAGGCGTCGTCATCCAACAACCTCTTCGCCAATTCCTGCACCACGGCCAGAAAGGCACGCTCCTTCTCCGTCAGCCTCCAGGAATAATCCTGCAACTCTTTCACCATAGAGGAAAAATCTTCCACCTGGTCCAGTAAGTCGTCAGTATCGTAACACAACATGTTCCTCAACTGAAGTAAAACAGGCATGGCAGGGGATTCCAGGCAAAAAGCAGGAGAAGCCATAACTGAAATGTGAATGAAACAAAGAACAGATGAGGGATGAGAAAATTTGTCTACAGCAAAGCTTCTATTTATAGTTAAAGGAGAGAGAGCATGACCAAGAGTAATGGGCAGTTACCTCACCACGTCCGGCCATTATCACCACTTCGCCTATTTGAGCCTCGTGCTTGGGGGGCTGTGTACCGGAAAAAATCCTAGGGGCCCAATAACGTAATGGCCCAACAAATGGCCCAATCAAATCAAATAAATAACTTGGCGGGAAAGGCAAGGCATGGGCGAGATGGAAGGTCAAGGGTGACGCCCCCAGATATGGTCACGTCGCCCATAAGGAAATAACCACCCACTACCACCACCTAAACACGGAGGAGAAGAGAAACCGCCCATAACCACCCCTGTAACACGGCGGAAACCACCCACGACCTCCATAAAGAGGAGTGGGGCAGTTTATAGATATTTTTGAATGTAGTCCTCCTCTATAAATAGAAGGGAAAAACTCATTGTAAAGGGTTCAAATTTTGGTAGAAATTATATCCTTGTACTATTATTACTCATTAATATACTTGGACTCACCCCCCTACATTTTTTACCAGAACGTTATTATTTTATTATTATTAGTCTAAAAAATGTCAAAAAATAGTATTTTATTCTGTTTAGGCTGCTTAACTGTTTCATTTTTTTAGATAATTAATCATTTAGCTTTTGAATTTGTTTTTCATCATATATTTCCAAATATACCCTTATTTAATATTTTCACATTATTTGTCATTTATTCCCATTTTGCCCTTTTCAAAAATTCTAATGAATTAAGTTACTTGTTTTACAAGTAATCTCACTTTATCCCATCTCTTTATGATTTTTGTTAGAAATCTTATTTCCATTATTCTTATAATTAACAAATATATCCAAAATATTTTTATTTCAATTTTATTTTATTTTATATTATTTTATTCATATTATTATTATATTTAAATTCAAAAATTGATTTCTTCCACCACAAGTAACCTTTTTCATTCAAACTTCTTTCAATTATTTTCAATTTAATCCATACATCTTATAAACCCTAAAAAATGACATTTTTCCCTTGCTCATGCACATTTCATATTTCACATAATTATTTATTTACAATATTTCTTTTAAATTGTTTTAAAATTATTTTTCATCACAAATTAAATCCCAAAAATTTCCTTGATCCTTATCCATCCAATTGATACCAGAATATGCCCTTTTAACACAATGCATCAGATCAAAACAAGTGTACACTTGATTGATCAAAAAACCAAAAATATCCATTTTGCAAAAACTCAAAAAATGCCCCTTTCTTTCTCCTTAATTCAATCTTATCTTGACCTAAACTTTCCCTATAAATAACAAGCTTCATTTCAGAGCTGAGGGTTGGAAAAATTGGAGAGAAATTCACCAAACACGAGCTCAATTTTCACCACTTTTTCAAAATTCTAAAAACACAAAATCAACATTATCTCTTGCAACTAACACATCAAATACCTAGCCTCTGGACAGTTCAACACAGGCTCACTACCTTTCAATTATCTTGGGGTTCCTATTTTTAAGGGCAGGCCCAAGGTTATTCACTTGCAACCTATTGCTGACAGAGTTAAATTGAAGTTGGCTGCATGGAAGGCTTCTTTGTTGTCAATTGCTGGAAGAGTCCAACTGGTTAGGTCTGTGATACAAAACATGCTGACCTATAGCATCTCTTTGTACTCTTGGCCGGTTTCTTTGCTCAGGGATCTTGAAATGTGTATTAGGAATTTTATATGGAGTGGGGATATTAATAAGAGAAAACTAGTCACAGTTGCTTGGCACAAAATTTGCAGGCCTCTATCTCAGGGAGGTTTGAATCTTAGATCTCTCATCCAATTGAACTCAGCATGCAATCTTAAACTATGTTGGCATTTCTTCAATTCTCAGTCATCTTGGGCCATTCTTCTAAGAGCTAGGGTTTGGAGGCATAGAAGAGTTATTCAACATCACATCTCATCATCTCTCTGGTGTAGCATCAAAGATGAAGCGAAGGTAATCTCAGATAACTCCTTATGGCTTCTAATTTTTGGACAGATAATTGGTTGGGAACCCCTTTGGTGGATCAGTTACAAATTCCTCATCATATTAGGGCATCCTTGTCTGCTTCAGTGCAGGATTTTATTGTGGATGGAAGTTGGGTTGTACCTCCTCCTATTCTACAGCTTTTCCCTACTCTTGACAACATTCTCAGCAAGGTCACTATTCCCATAATGCCTACTTCAGATACTCTTCTATGGTTTCACACAGACATTGGTGATCTTAGTCTAAAACAAGCATATGAATTCAAAAGTCAGCAATACCAAGAACTACATTGGGCCAAACTCATATGGATACCTGATATTCCACCCTCCAAATCCCTTTTGGTGTGGAGGTTGATGCTAGGCAAGGTTCCCACTGATGAAAATTTGATGTCTAGAGGTTGTTCTATTCCCTCAATGTGCAATTTGTGTCAAAGTCAGGTAGAATCATCACAGCATTTATTTTTTGAATGTAATTATGCTATTAAGTTGTGGTCATGGTTAGCTAGCTGCCTTAATATGACTATTCAGCTCACTTCCATGGAGGATATACGGAAGCTTTGTGACCTTGGTTGGTCTCCCCAGAGCAAAATAACCATCACAACTGCCTTGGTGAATTTGTTGAACATTATATGGCATGTTAGGAATCAGGTAAGATATCATCATATTCTTATTCCTTGGAAAGCTGCCATTTCTTTGATCATGTCACACACTTCTTTAGCTGGGAATAACACAAGTAAGACTGCTAGGAATCAGGTAGGATTTTGCTTTCTTAAAGTCTTTAAGGGTTAACATTCATCCTTCTCGGGTTTCAATGGTTAGGGAGGTTCTTTGGCAGCCTCCTCTAGTGCAATGGATGAAATGTAATATTGATGGTTCTTCCATTGGGAATCCAGGTAATTCAGCTTATGGTGGCTTGTTTAGAAATCACAATGCTGAGTTTATATATGGTTTTGTCGAGCCCTTGGGTAATACCTCTTCCTTGGTTGCTGAGTTTAGTGGGGCAATGAGAGCTATTGAGATTGCATTTCAACATGATTGGAGAAAACTTTGGCTCGAAACAGACTCCACTTCTGTGGTGGAAGCTCTAACAAACCCTAACAAACAGGTTCCTTGGTTCTTACGTAACAGGTGGCGTAATATGAAGTTGCGTATGCTCGAGATGGATTGTGTGATCACACATATTTATAGAGAGGGTAATCAGCCAGCTGATCTTCTAGCTAATCATGGGCTAACCATTCATGGTTTGACTACTTGGGAGGAAGCTCCGTTGTTCATTCATGCTAGTTTAGAGCGTAACAAACTTGGTTTTCCTTGTTTTCGTCATTATTTAATGTAGTTGGAGTTTTGGCCTAGTCCCCTCCTTCTTGTACTTGAGTTTCCATTTTATTTTCAATAAATTTTTTGATGGTTGGCACTTTGCCTTCCATTCTTTTGACCTTAAAAAAAAAAAAAAAAACACATCAAATACCTTCTATAAGCCTTCAGAATCAAAAACCCATCACAAATTTGAAGCTCCAGAGCCAGTTTCAAGCTCAAGTTGGAGAAGAAAGTTCGTGAAAATCTCAAGTTCCTACAGCACGATTTTGGTACCTTTCGCTTCCCTTTTTACTCTGTTTCATCTAATTAAGGTGTATAGAAACTATCTGGGTTATTATTTTGTTTTAATTCGTGCTTAACTGTGAGTTTGAACTTTGATTTGAAAAACTTTTTCCTTTTGTTTTTGTCGTTCTAAGCTTTGTCTTGAAAAACTATTTGCATATTTGGAATCCTTGTGAAAAAAACGAGAAAAACCATATAGATTTCATAAATTTCTTGGTTGTTTTTACAACTCCGGTGCCGGAAACGGTGAGGGGTGAATGGAGACGATGATCCATCGTGAGTCTCCGTCCTCACCCAGTTTAAAACACGTCCGCTGGATGGATCCAAAGGCGCGTGTGCCGCTTTGATTGCAACCGTCAGATCTGATTAAATGAAGATATGACGGTGATAAGACAATAGAGCCATTATACGTGTCCACATGGGATCCCTTGGTTTGATCCAGTGGCGTACGTGTGGATATGATCGTATCCATTTGATCCTCTCTGACGAGGATCAGACGGCTATAAAGCGTGATCACACATGTGTGCGTCACACACAATCCAGTCCCATATGGGTTTCAGATTTTTTTGTTTTTTCGTCTGGGCTTGGGCTTCTGGGCTTTTTTTGCTTCTTTGTACCCCCTTTTATTTTTAATCTGCTATTTACACCTCCCCCTCATTTAATTTTATTTTTTAATTTATGAGATGATTATTTTTGTTGTAATTATATTTTAGGTTATTATTGACTGACTTACCTCGAAATTAATTTTTAATTTATTTATTTTCTATTTTTCTCATATTATTTAAATGTTTATCACTTAATTATGTATTAATTAGTTAATGATTGTTTAATTTATTTTACGTATGAACTAATGATGCAAGTTGCTTGGCATATGCTTATTTATTTTAGCCTATTAAGCACAAAGTTGATGTTTATCTTAATGTTTTCCTTTTTTGGCCATTATTATTTAATTTAATTATTGTTAAATATTATTTTTATGTTATTAAATTAGTGATTATTGATCTTTTTTTTTTTTTATTGAAAATATTACTCTCTGCCCTTTATTTATTCTTGTTATTATTACATGATCTTTAATTTTTATTTATTAATTAAATGCAAAATTCATATGCTAGGTTTATTTAGTTAAATGTTACTTGCTATTTTTGATTTATTATTCCTATTTAATTTTTACATCATGCTTTGAGAATATGCTTGAGTCCTAATTCATGTTAGTTCTAGGCTTGATAATCATGTTATGTCTTGACCTATTTGTTTTGATTAATTGTGAGTGTTTTTATGTTCTTTATTTAATTAAATTCACATGAAATGTTTGCATATTAGGTTAAGTACTTGATCCTTTTTATGATATTCCCATGGCATATTAGTTTGATATCTTTGATTATCTTCATGTCATGTTGGTGTTTCATATTTTATCTTACCATGATTATAATTGTTTATCTTGTGCTTTATACTTATTATTCATTATATGCTTTACATTTATATGCTTTACATTATATCATATTATATGCATTATATTTATTATTATAGTAATTATTCATGTTAATTTATTCTAATTCCCCTTAACATGTTTCCCCCCCGGTTGTATTGTTTGGTACGCGTAATTTGCGTAATTTATAATTGTTTATTTATTATTATCATTTTTAATATCCCCTTTGCATGTTTCCCCCCCGGTTGTATTGTGTGATTAAATTTACTTACACATTTATTATTGTTTATTTGTATGATTAGTATAGTAATCCGAGGAAAAGGAAGTCTCCTCGATCTATATATCGTTGCGGAGTGCCTTCGCGCATAATTTAACGCTTTAGGATGTTTAGTTCAAACGTAGTATCCGCGCTTAAACCATTACTCTTTTATCCAAAACTTGAGGTCAACACCTCTTTTCAAAAATACCCAAAACATGTCATCTATTAAATCATTTTCAAAACACTTGGACTTTAAACCAAGTATTTAATCAATCAAACAATCATTTTCTTTAGGAAAAACGCTTGGTTTTTCAAACCAAGTCGCATTTTCAAATCCAATCAATTTTCTTCTTAGTTTAAAAACCTTGGACTTCATACCAAGAGCATTTTTATCACTTAAAACCATTTTCTCAAATAAATCACTCATTTCCCTAATTCTTATATGTTCCTACTAAATTTGTAGGGAATGTGAGTTGGACCAAATATCAATATGAGTATTTCGTATTGTGAGCTAAAATTAATGAACGGAATAATATATTTAGCTGAGTGATAGCATGAAGTTACAGTTGGGACAACTTGTTTCTTTTCATCAAAAACTGATTGCCTTTTCTCCTATGTTCACCCTTCTATTTATAATGGGGTGAATAGACAGTTATTTTGCCTCCAATCCTCAGCCCATGATCGAACCCATGATCTCCACTCTTGGCCGAAATCCTTGGAACTCCTTTGAAAAACGTGGGAGTCTTTGATCGTGGGGTAGTGGGTTGAATGGGTCAAATAGGCGACCTGATGTCAGGCGGGCGACCCGAATGAATGCGGATGAAGGGCGACCCGGTATTTGTATTGCTATATTGGGCCTAGCTTATTGGGCTGATTGTAATTGGGCCAAAATGTTTTTTTTTGTACGGTACACAGCCCCCCAAGCACGAGGCTTAAGCAGTAAGGTGAAGTGCCGATGATATTTTAGCGCGCGCCCTTTACAAACGGGTAATCTGTTCCAGCTTGCCAAGATTTTAGGTCGTTCCCTTCCTTCATTTGCTGCTTTTTTTGTTGAGTATTATGCTGCGAGTTGAACTTATCCCTTTCTTTCCTGCCTATATAAACAACTCAACGAATTGTTTCCTGTATCGGCTCTACTATGAGGACTGTACCCCCTAGCTCCAAATATTTGCCCCTGTTCAAGGCGTTACGCTCCATGCTGAGGGGAGGCCCCGACGTCCTTTGGGAACGTGTGGAGGATTTTATATCTTTGGTAGATGAATTCCGTCATTACCGAATATATTTTGACGAGGAAGAAAAAACTTTTTTCCGTCACCTAGTTCGATTGAAAGAAGGGCTCTCCGTGGAGGTTCCTTTTGTCCGCGTCGTTGAGGGAGATAAAAGTCGGTATGACAAAGCTATATCAGACATTCGTAGTAGAAGGGAGGCAGTTAAGGACACAATGATCAAGTATGAAGACCACTTGGCAGATTGCATTGCTGAAGATGACCTTGCGGCTATGAAGATAGATTCCCTGCAGCTTGAACTTACAAATCTCCTTAACAGGCGACTTAACTTGAGTGAAGAAATTAGAAGTGTCGCCGCCAAAGTAGCCGAGCAGCGAAATTCTCTTTCTTCATTGAAAACTGAGCATGGCGCCCTTGTTGATGGTCTCGAGGGAGTAATGGTGAATCAGAACGAGGTAGATGAGAGCAAAGAAAAAATCACAACTCTTTGGGCGGATGCTCTGGGGGCGGCTGAGCTCCTACCATAACTTTGCAGTTCATTTTTCCTTTTGTACTTTATTTTCTAGATTTCAAATAAAATTAATGAAGAATAAAGACTTTATTTCCATTGTTATTATTTGTGTGACTCGCCTTTTACTGAGCTTGCGTGAATCGCCGTTTTATAATGGGGCGATTTGAAGCCTATCCTTTCGCATTCTTGCAAGCCTCGCCCAAACCTTTCGGTTATCCCACGCGCCAGAAATGTATTTAAGATTTTGACACGTGTATTTGTCCATTGGGTAATAAGGAGTGTCGTTTGCACTTTTCCCTTCTTATAAATATCTCTACTCTTTGCTCATTTTCTTTCATTGCATATCTTCGTAAACTACCAGCGAATCCGCCATAACTTTTTCTTCCCAGTGTCTCGAAACTAGGCTTTTACAAAGGTAACTTTCTCGTTCCTCTTTCCTTTAACTTCTTAACTCGTTTTCACCTTTCCTGATCCATGGTGAGAATTAGGGTTTTAGACGATCTCACCGGCGAACCCCAACGCCTCACTGCTGATTTTATTCAACATGCACGACTTCGTTTTACTAGGGACGATGGTTCCTTTGACCTTAGTGGTTATTGTCAGGAACCTTCCCAGTATGATCCTTGCATGAGTGATAGTGGGAGTGATAGCGATGATAATAGCGATGTCGGTTTTTCCGAAGTTTATGATATAACTCCCCTCTCTTCTTTCACAGGAAAGGAGATCGTTTGTTACCAACCCAGTGCGAAGTCGAGTTTAGAGGAAGGAATGGATTATTGGTCATACTATACTACTGAGGAGGACGTTCGCCGTTATAGGGAGAGTAACGAGCTATATGAAGGCGATGATCAAGGGAATGTCATCGCCGAGCCCGTGGGCGACAGGGAAGTAGTCACCCAATCCAACGATAATCCGCCTCACTATTTTTATGTGTATGCGGATATCCTTAACATCTTTAACCTCTGGTTTCCCCTTACCTCCTTTGAAGACACCGTTCTTAGGCTCCTGAACGTCGCCCCTACCCAACTTCATCCTAATAGCTGGGGGTTTGTTAAAGCTTTTGAGGTCGCTGCATGGGTTTGAACATACAACCGAGGGTTGGCGTGTTCTTTTCTTTCTACCACGTTCAATCCCTTCAGAAGGGTAGGAAGGTTTCTCTTAGCGCTCATCCCAACAGGGGATTGTTCAAACTGTTTAGGGATAATTTCAAGGATTACCATAGTTCCTTTTTCAAATTAAGATGCGGTCCTGGCTTCGACCGGCTGATGTATGACGCCAATGGAAATCCCTTATTTCCATTTTACTGGACGGATAAACCTGTTGCTATACGGGGGGTTAATGAGTCTCAATGGACCCCCTTTGAGGCTAAAACAGTCGCCTTTTTTGAGAAGTTTAAAATAATGAGGATCAAAGATATCTTAAAATGTGAAGGTGAAAATGAAAAGCTTACGGCTTACTTGAGTAAGTGATCCTTGTTTTTGCTTTTCTTAATTATTGAATTTATCTTCGATTACTAATGTTATTCAATGTTTGTGCACCTTTCAGGGAAAATGAGCACCTTTAATGATAATGACTGGATGGCTTTCTTAGAGCTCGCCGAGGAGCAAGTTGGCAACCCTGATGCCTTAATTCCGCTCGAGCAACAGCTGATCGTTAAAGACTCTAGCTCGTCCAAGAGGAAAGTTGAGGGATCGGAGGACAAGCCTTCCAAGCTGCGAAAGGTTGAAGAGGGATCATCTGATCCAGCGTCTGGCTTGGAGGGCGAGTTGCAGGAGAGCGAGGGTGTTTCCACTCGCCATCGCCTTCAAGTAAAGGGGATGAAGACTGCTGCCAGTTCCCCGCCAAAGGCTAAAGGAGGTAACCAGGCTAAGCCCAGGGGAGCTAAGGGCGTCCCCAAGATTGATCTCGCCCCTTCAGGCAAGGACCCAGCTTCTTCCTCCCAGGGAGATAAGACTGGGGCTGCTTCTGATTTTTCTTTCAATGCTGGGCGTTCCTTGACCAATTGCCCATGAGGGATCAACTCGCCTCGTAAGTTCCTAAACTTTGCGTATTGCATTTTTGCCTTTGTTATTTTAGTCCTAACTTTGCTGGATGATGCTTTCAGGTTCAACTATATGTCCAGCACTGAGTTAAGGAATACCATCCTTGGTTGTGAGCTGAAGGGGATGCTGCTAACTGATTTACTCTGCACTCGCCAAGAGGAGGAGGCGAAGCACGCCCGTGCTGCTGCTCATTCTATCAAGGAGAACCTTCTCGAGGTTGAGAGAAAGCAGAAAGCCGATAGAGATGAATGGGTCAAGGAGGGAAAGCGTCTGCAAAATGCTTTGAGAGATGTTGATGCCAAGGCCAAGAAGGATCTGGAAGCTTTGAAGCAGCAGCATAGCGCTGATAAGCTGCTCTGGGAAGAGGCGAGGGGAGAGCTTGTTCAATCTCGCAATGTTCATATGGCTGGTCAAATCCAGGCGGAGAGGGAGAGGGCGAAGAATGGTCGCGCCGTTTCCAGGTTGGCCACGGCGAACGTCACCTTGAAAAAGGGAATGGCGATGAAGTATGTGGAGGGGTTCCGCTCTTGCTTGGAGCAGATTAAAGTTGTTTTTCCGGATCTGGATACCGAAAAATTGAAGCAAGTTGGCGTGTCTAAGAAGGTGGATAATGGGGCGATTGTTTCCCTTTTCCCTCCAAAAGCTTGATCGCCTTTTAGATTAGGTATTACTGTCGCCTTTTGTATGGCTCAGCGAGCTTTGTATGGCTATCGCCTTTTGTATTAAAATATTAACTGCACCGCCTTTTATTTAATGACTTTCTCTTATTCTCTGGTGCTTGTTTACGCGCTTTATTTACAGCTTTTTACATGATAATTCTAAAAGGACATCGTTTTCTTTCTTGGTTATGACAAAATTTGTGAGTTACGAGATTTACTTCTTTTCTTGGGAGTTTCAAATTAGGGTTTAATAAATACCTCCTTGTTCTATCTTTTACTGCCATGGAGAAAAATAAAAACAAGCGTTCTGAGGCTAAGTCTTCCTCTAAGGGTGGGTCTTGTAGTAGGGGAGCCTCTTCTTCAAAGCTCCCTCAGAAGGTGACCACCTCTCAGGGGAAGTTGAAAGCTAAGAAGCCTAAGTCTGTGGGATGTAAGCGTTTGAATAAGGCGAAGACCAATGAGGTCGCAAGTAATTCCTCTTCAGACTCGGATGAGTGGGATTCTGATTGGCGTGAATTCCTTAGGACTGCCGATCGTACTCAAGAACCTTTTCAGTGATTTTCTAAGTTTAAATTTAGTTGTAACTTGGCGTTCTCGCCACCATGATTTCCATGTTTGAATAAATTGTAGACTGGCGTTCTTGCTTTTGTATTTCTTTAATGAACGGTATTTCATTAACGGTGTTTTGCCTGTTGAGGCTCGGAAATGTCTCCATTGTTTATTGTTTTGTTGGGCGAGTAGCGTCAAATTATGTGACGATCGCCTTTTCGTTCCTTTCAGTAAGGCCTCGCCCATTAGGGTGCAGAGAGCCCAATATATTTATTGCCTTGGGAGGCGAGCGGTGCCAAGCCTGCTAGGGTTCGTGGCATCCGCGTTTTATTGCCTTTAGGGGCTAATGATGTTAGGCCCGTTAGGGTTCAAAACATTCATGATTTCGTTGCCTTTAGGGGCTAATGGTGTTAAGCCCGTTAGGGTTCAAAACATCCATGACTTTGTGGCCTTTAGGGGCTGGTGGTGTTAAGCATATTAGGGTTCAGAACATCCACGACTTCATTTTTACGTGTTAAAAACATTCAACTTTTTATTTTTAGGTTGAGCAGCATTTATTACGACGCTGACTATAACAGGAATGTCAAAGATATTTTGAAAGACGATGGGCCTCGATAAAAACTCCTACCCTTGTAGGAGAAAAGAGTGTCCCATCGCCCCTTTATTGAAAAATGAAATTCAATTGTTTGTACAGCAATGGAAAAATACGAAAAATGTAAATGACCATAAAAACATGCCTAACTATAATAGAATCTGAGATTGGCGATGTTCCAAGTTCTGGGAAGCGTTCTTCCGTCCAGTGTTTCCAGCCTATACGCTCCGCCCCCGAAAGCTTCTTGGACTCGGTAAGGACCCTCCCAGTTAGGAGCCGGTTTTCCTCCTTTGTCTCGCCCCATTGGGCGCTTCAGCACGAGGTCGCCTTCAACAAATTCTCTGTGGATGACTCTTGTGTTGTACTTCCTGGTCGCCCTTTGCTTTGCTGTAAGCTCCCTGATTTGGGCATCTTCTCTTATTTCTTCTAACAGGTCCAGATTTTCTTTGAGGGCTTCCTCGTTTTCTAAGGCCACCACAGTTGCTCTTCTCCAACTTGGCGGGTCAATTTCCGCTGGGATCATTGCGTCGGCTCCGTACACCATTTTGTAGGGGGTCTCGCCTGTGGATGAGTGAGGTGTGGTGTGATATGACCACATGATCGGAGCCAAATGTTGTACCCAATTTTTATCTTTTCCTTCAAGCAGCCTTTTTATAGCCTTTAGTATCACTTTATTGGCAGATTCAGCTTGGCCATTTGCTTGGGGATGTTCCACTGATATAAAAGTGTTGCGGATTCCCTTTCCTTCGCAAAACTGGACGACCAATTGACTAGCGAATTGTGTTCCGTTATCGGACACTATGAATTTAGGTAGGCCGAAACTGCATATGATCTTTCTCCAGTAGAATTTCTTTACTTTTTCAGCTGAGATAGTGGCTACAGGTTCCACCTCTATCCATTTAGTGAAGTAATCTACGGCGACCAATAAGAACCTGGCTTGGGCTTCTGACGGCGGGAAAGGTCCCAAAATGTCTACTCCCCATTTGTAAAATGGCCATGGTGACATTACCGTTGTGAGTGGTTCTCCAGGGGCGTGATGGAGATCGCCGTGCCGCTGGCATTTATCGCAACTCCTGACATATTCAGTGGCGTCGTGCAAAAGCGTTGGCCAGAAGAATCCCGCCCTAATCACTTTTCCTGCGAGTGATCTTGCTCCAATGTGGCTTCCACAAGATCCATCGTGAATTTCTCTGAGAATCCTTTTTGCCTCTGTTCGCCCTGCACATAACAGCATTGGGACTGATATTCCCCTTTTATAGAGCTTCGTACCTACCATAGTGTAGCGTGCTGATCTCTTTTTGATCTTGATCGCCCCTTCCTTGTCTGTTGGTAACTCGTCATTCTGCAGATATTTGACAATTGGAGTTCTCCAATCCTCCTCATCATGTATTGCCAATGTTTCTTGGGTGAGGATAGCTATTTCGCCTGTACTGGGTCTGGTGATTGTCTCTTGAATCACCGTCCTGTTATTGCCAGGCTTTTTGGTGCTCGCCAACTTTGATAGCAAATCTGCTCTTGTGTTTTGGTCTCTGGGCACGTAAATCAATTCAAAAGTGTTAAATCCTTCGGCCAATCGCCTTACCTGTTCCACATATTTGATGAGTTGGGGTTCCTTTGTTTGGAACTCTCCTGAGAATTGGTTCGTGACTAATTGGGAGTCACTCATCGCCCTGAGATCTGATACGTCCATCTCTTTTGCCAGCCTCATTCCAGCTAGCAGGGCCTCGTATTCCGCCTGGTTGTTGCTTGCCTTAAAGGCGAAACGCAGGGATTGTTCTATCAAGACTCCATCTGGCCCTTCAAGTACGACGCCTGCTCCGCTTCCCCTCAGATTGTAGGCTCCGTCCACTGACAGCATCCATGGTTCAGTGTTGGGATCGCCGGGGGGCGATGTTAGCTTAAGTACGAAATCCGCCAACGCTTCGCCTAGGGACATAGGTGATGTCGTACTCTGTTAGCTCTATTGCCCATGCCACCATTCTCCCTGCTAAGTCTGGCTTTCTGAGTACATGCTTGATGGGATGATCAGTTTTGACTATGACCTGATGGATTTGGAAATATTGCCTTAGCCTTCTCGCCGTAACTACTACAGCTAGTGCTAATTTCTCTATCTTCTGATAACGAGTCTCTGCATCTCGGAAGATTCTGCTCACAAAGTATATTGGTTTTTCCTCTCCTTTGATCTCCTGTACCAATGCAGAGCTCATGGTATTTTCTGACACGGCTAAGTATAAAAGCAAATGCTTGCCTAAATGTGGGCGAGTCAGAATTGGAGGTGACGCCAGAAATTGCTTCAGTCGTGTGAAAGCTTCCTCACATTTTTCAGTCCACACAAATCTCTCGCCCTTTTTGAGTGTGGTAAAGAAATGGCATGCATTTTCTCCTGCACATGACAGGAACCTTGATAAGGCTGCGACTCGCCCGGTGAGTTGTTGGACCTCCTTAACCGTGGTTGGACTGCGCATATTGATTATGGCTTGGCATTTCTCAGGATTTGCCTCAATACCTCTGTGGGTAATCATGAAGCCTAAGAATTTTCCTGCCTGCACCCCAAATGAGCATTTTGCTGGGTTGAGGCGCATGTCGTATTTTCTTACGGATGCCAAGACGTCTTCTAAATCTTGATGGTGCTCGCCTTTTTCTGCAGTCTTTATCACCATATCATCAATATAGACTTCAAGGTTTTTGCCTATGTGAGGGGCGAACACTTTATCCATCAGCCTCTGGTATGTAGCACCAGCATTCTTTAGCCCAAAAGGCATGACTGTGTAGTGGTAATTGCAGGTGTTGGACATGAACGCCGTGTGTTTGGCGTCCAACGAGCTCATCTTGATCTGGTTGTACCCTGAGTATGCATCCATAAAGCTTAGAGTTTTATATCCTGATGCTCCATCAATGAGTCTATCTATATTGGGCAAAGGATAAGGGTCCTTGGGGCACGCTTTGTTCAGGTCGGTGAAGTCCACACACATCCTCCATTTACCATTGTGTTTTTTGACCAGAACTACGTTCGCCAGCCACTCAGGGTATTTGATTTCCTCAATGAAGCTTGCTTCTTTTAGTTTGGCTACCTCTTCATCAGTCGCCTTTCTTCTTTCTTCTCCCACCTTTCTTTTTCTCTGAGATACTGGTTTGGCGAGTGGCGAGATTGCTAACTTGTGAGTGATGATACTCTCATCTATCCCTGGCATATCTGAAGGCTTCCAGGCGAACAGATCTATGTTCTTTCTTAATAGGGCGACAATCTTTTCTTTCTCCTCGAACTCGAGATCGGCTCCCAGGTTCGTTGTTTGAGATGGAAGGTCGCCTATTTGGATAACCTCCAGCTCTTCGGTGGGGCTAATCCTCTTGTCTCGAAAATCCTCTCTTGGGTCTAAATCAAGGGTTTCAACCATATGCACTAAGTCTGAGATCATGCGGGCGACACATACCTGTTGGTCTAAGATTCGAGTTCTTTTTGTCCGTAGGCTGGACTCGTAGCATTGGCGGGCCACTTGTTGATCGCCCCTGATGACGCCGATTCGTCCGTTGTCTAACGGATACTTCATTGACAAGTATAATGTTGAGAGAGCTGCTCCTAAAGCGTTGAACACCGGTCGACCAATGATGAGATTGTAGGAGGTGAAGGGAGTTTTAACCACCAAGTACCTGACTTTGACTGTTTTTGCGTTTTCCCTTTCTCCAAAGGTTGTCAGGAGGGTAACATATCCCATTACCTCTACTTGATCGCCTCCGAATCCTACTAATGTTCCCCCATATGGTTTTAATTGCTCGTTGGATAGCTTCATGCCTTGAAAGGCTTCCCAGAACATTATGTCTGCGGAGCTTCCAGAATCTATAAGTACTCTTTTCACATCACAATTTAAGATCTGTACTTGAATGACCAGGGGATCATCGTCGTGGGGACAGATCTCAGTTCCATCTCTGGGTGAAAAGGATAGCTCAGGGGTCTTGGGATAGGACACCTGCCCTACCAGACTCGTCTCGTGGATAATCCTTCTTAAATAGCGCTTTCGGGCGGCTCTTGATTCACCTCCCCCTGCAAAGCCGCCGGCGATAGTGGCGACTAAAGTTCTTTTCTCAGGTTCTTCTTCTTCCCCAGTTTGCGCTACTTCCTTCTGCGTGCTGGCTGGGGATCTTTTGTCTAGCGTGCCACTCTTGTCTAGCGTACCTTTTGCTACCTCTTCTAGGAATTTCTTCAAATGTCCGCTGCTAATGAGTTTTTCGATGAGGTCCCTCAGCCTGTAGCATCTTTCAGTGTCATGCCCTTTGCACCTGTGATAGTGGCACCATTCGTGGGCGTTTTGCCCAAGCTGGCGATCTGATTCTGCTGGTAGTACTACTAGACCGGTGTCAATCATTTCATCTAGTATATGGACCTTGGCGCTGTTTAGGCGAGTGAATTCCTCTTCGGGGCGATAGGATCTGTTGTTATTCCCGCCTCCAGTATACCTGCTACTTTTGGGATTTCCTCTGCGGTTGGGCGACCTTCCTCCTGAGGATTTTTCTCTAGATTCTCTGCTTCTTTTCTCAGCGTTACTTTCTTCGCCTTTAACGTAGCACTCCGCTCTTTTTAGTACCTCTTGCATGGAAGATGCGGGCTTTTGCGCTAGGGATTCATTAAAGAACCCCGCCTTCAAACCGTTGTGGAACGCCGCTACGAACATTTCCTGGTTTGGATTTGATACTTTGATGGTGGCTTCACTGAAACGAGCCAGGTATCCCCTCAGGTTCTCGTCCCTTCCCTGGCGCATTCCAAATAGCGAAGTTGCTGTTACTTGGACGTGCTTACTCCCAGCAAATTATTGGATGGACTTTTTAGCGAAATCAGCATAGCTCTCTATGGAATGCTTCTCCAAATTCATATACCAGCGTAACGCTGCATCTTTGAAAGTTCCTGAGAGCAATTTGCATCTCAAGTGTTCTTCTGCTCCAATGATCGCCGTTTGGGTTCCGACCGCCATTAGATGTTCTTTTGGGTCAGTTTTTCCATCAAAGGTAGGCAAATGAGGAATTTTGAAGTTTGGTGGTACTTGCGTATCCCACAACCCTTGTGCTAACGGTTGTGATTCCTCCAGGCTTTCGTCTTCAAACTCGCCTTCGTCTGCTTTGTTGTTTCCATTAGTAGCTGCTACTGCTGCGGCTATAGCAGCTTCAACCTCTGCAGTCCTGTTTTGCTTAATTTGTTCCATTTCATCCTGTAAACTTCGGATGGCTGCCATGGCCGCCTCGAGGACTGGATTTCCTCCATTTTGATCGTGTATGTCTCCCATTACAGGAAAGTCTCGTGGTTAGCCTGGGAATAGTTTTACCAAGGCCCCACGGTGGGCGCCAAATGTTCCTACTAAATTTGTAGGGAATGTGAGTTGGACCAAATATCAATATGAGTATTTCGTATTGTGAGCTAAAATTAATGAACGGAATAATATATTTAGCTGAGTGATAGCATGAAGTTACAGTTGGGACAACTTGTTTCTTTTCATCAAAAACTGATTGCCTTTTCTCCTATGTTCACCCTTCTATTTATAATGGGGTGAATAGACAGTTATTTTGCCTCCAATCCTCAGCCCATGATCGAACCCATGATCTCCACTCTTGGCCGAAATCCTTGGAACTCCTTTGAAAAACGTGGGAGTCTTTGATCGTGGGGTAGTGGGTTGAATGGGTCAAATAGGCGACCTGATGTCAGGCGGACGACCCAAATGAATGCGGATGAAGGGCGACCCGGTATTTGTATTGCTATATTGGGCCTAGCTTATTGGGCTGATTGTAATTGGGCCAATTTTTTTTTTTTTGTACGGTACATTATACATTTTGCAAGCAAACTAAAATAAAGCGCATAGATAGATAATACAAGAGGTTCTTATAGGATACTATAGATACTTTGGGTGCTAGAATCTTCCCTTCGTATAACCAACCCCATTACCTCGATCTCTTTAAATAGGGTATTTAACGGACTTTCTCCCTTCCTCGGAAAAATCAAAGCTCGATGGTGTAATTATAAATTTGAGATTCGAAGCTAATTAATAGCTCGACGTCCAAAAATCACCGCGACACTCATCCTCAGCCATTGTTTGCTCATCCTCAAGCTCCAGTCCAGCAATGACTACTTCAAGATTGGTCTCTTTCTCATCAAGAGCCTTACAAGTCTCCTTCAAAGCAGCAATCATGTCTTTCCTATACATTACACCAGTTGAGCTAGATGTGCCTACATCAGGAGTCACATCAGACTACTTGAGGCTAAAAGAGATAGCAGACTCTCTTATGCAAGACAAATCATCCTTGCCCAGAACATCAGGTCTCTGGCTCAGTATAATTCCACATAGCAAAGAAGGAAAAGCAATGGGCAACTTAAATGATAGGGTTTTGGCATGCTTGACAGTCTGGTCAAAAATATAAGTACCAAAATCATATTTAATTTTGTTACCTATAGTATAGATGAATCTAGCCAAACTTGTAGCCACATCACAGTTGTGTGTGGTTGGTACCCAGTTAGCAGCAACAATCCTGTTAAGGATGTTGTATATTGGAGTGAGCTTGTTTGCCTGTAGCTTCCCTTTCTTAGGCTAAACCTTGACCTTTCCTCCTGTGATGGCTTTGATAATGTCATTTTCAGTAGCCTCCGCTTCCGCATAGGGTTCTTCACTTCTGCCCAGAAACTTGTTGATGATGACAGGATAGAATGCAATTTCTTTTCACGTTACAAATACCTTCTGGTACTCATTACCCAGTGGGTTATCACAATCAACAGGGATATTAACCAGAAATTCCTTGACTACCTTCTCATAGCAGTCACTCAACTCAGACACACTCTTCATCAAGCCAGCATGCTTGATCAGCTTCATAACCTCCTTGCATTGCAAGGATTCAACACTGAGCTCTCTCTCCAGAGCTAGTCTTCTATGAACAACGTACTTCCACTTAGAAGCATTACCTATGTTGTGGAAGGAAATAAGATCAATGGGGACATCAGGAATTCCCGGTGGAATCTTCTTCTTCCAATAGCTCTTCTTGACAGAAGTCTCAATGTGGACCACATCGAGCTCCACATCCTGCTCCTCAGGAACTTCTTCTTCAGACTCACTGATGTGAGCTACATCCTGCTCCACATCATACTCTGAGTCACTTGAAGGCGGCTCTTTTGTTTTCAAAGTCTTCTTCTTGCTTGGTGCCACCACAGCTTTGCTATACCCCCTTTTGGGTCCATACATCACTTGCCTTTTGACAGGCTTCTTCTTCTCCTTAGGAGCCACAGGAGAAAAAACCACAGCAGGACCTTTACCACTTCTAGTCCTTCTAGCGATGCTGTCTTCAGCAATCTTCTTCAAGGGAATGTCAGAATCATAGTTCTCAACATCCACAACAACAGTGTCTCCATCAGCATCTTTATCAGCATCATTGGAGTCATCTTCATGATCAGAACCTTCAGTTTCTTCACCCTTGTAAGACTGAGTATCATCTTTAGGTTCTTCAATCTCAGTAGGTTGGTCTTCTTCCACCACATCCTGTTCTGGTGAATCAGGAACAACAGGAGTCTCTTCTGCATCAGCTTGTGCAGCTTCTTTTCCTTGTGACAACGATGTGCCAACATCTGTCAGAACATTAGGTTCTTGCAGGGACTTGAGCACAGAATCAATTATCTTCTGAGTCATTGGATGCCTTGTATCCTCCGAAGTCTCTACAGCAACCTTGTCAGATTCAGGCTTTGATGATTCTTGAACAATAGATGCTCCAGTAGTAGCATCAACATCATCAGAAGGAAGAGGGTCAAGATGTAAGCTTGATATAGAATGACCCCTTTTGGTTGATCCAGTCTTGGATTTCTTGCTCTTCTTCTTTTTCTTTGATTTCTCAGCAGAAGGGGATGGAATTGCAGCTTCCTCTTCAACAATGGGAGTTGATTCCCTCTTAGATCGCTTGGACTTCTTCTTCTTTGATGGTTTGATCATAGAAATAGGGGTTGCATCAACGATCACAGCTGAAGAATCAAGTTCTTGATCCATCTTGGGTGAATTAGGGTTAGGTGATGATGGAGCAGTGGTTTGCTTTGTGGAAGGAGAGGTTTGTGTAGCAGTAGACATTATGATCGTTTGTGTGAGGTGATGAGTGTTAGATATTTTTGCAGAGAGAAGAATGAGGGTTTTCAGAGAGAGTTTGATCGATTGAGAGAGATGAGATGAATGTTGGGAGTAATGTGTATGATGAATCAACAATGTTGTGTGTATAATAAACAAAAGTAGATTTGTGGTGAAGTAGCCGTTGAGAAGATCGTGTAATGATATCCCTTGGATTGCGTGCAATAGTGAATGGGGGAAAGGCAGGTAACCGTTGCACGCCGGAATAGCAGTAATTGCTATTGATCCGCAAAGAGGCAAATACCAACTTTTCCCCTTAACACCTCAAACCTATTTGCATATAAAGCCTTTGTAAAAATATCTGCCAGTGGATTCTCAGTGGCAACATGCTCTAGAGTCACAACATTGTCTTCCACAAGTTCTCTAATAAAATGGTGACGAATATCAATGTGTTTTGTCCTCCTATGTTAGATAGGATTTTTGGAAATATTTATAGCACTCAGATTGTCACAGTATAATGTGAGCACATCTTGCTTCACATTGTACTCACCCAACATCTGCTTCATCCAAAGTAGCTGAGAGCAATTGCTTCCTGCTGCAATGCATTCAGCTGTAGAAAGAGAAACTGTTTCTTGCTGAACCATGATATAAGGTTGCTTCCCAGAAAGAAACATCCACCAGATGAAAATTGTTTATTGGCATACATGCTTTGGGAGATGAAAATTGTGTCTAACATCTGTCTTACTTGCAGACCAAGAAAGTAGGTAAGTTCACCCACAAGGCTCATCTCAAATTCAGATTGCATCTGATTCACAAACATCTTAACCATAGAGTCAGACATTCCACCAAACACAATATCATCTACATAGATTTGTGCTATCATGAGCTTGCCTTTTTCTTCTCTTACAAACAAGGTTTTGTCAGTTTCACCTTTTCTATAACCTTGTTGCACAAGAAATTTGGTCAGTCTATCATACCATGCCCTAAGAGCTTGCTTCAATCCATACAATGCCTTCTTCAATCTGTAGACATGATTTGGGAAATTTGGATCAACAAATACTTTGGGCTGCTCCACATATACTTCCTCATTAAAATAACCATTGAGGAAAGCACTCTTCACATCATCTTTATTCCTTCACATTCCTTGTCAGAACAGTCATCAATGACTACATTGATAGATTCCATCGTAGTCTTTGTTCTGTTGTTGAAGACTTTGTAGGCTCTGCTGTTTATGGAATAGCCTAGAAAAATTCCTTCATCACTCTTGCGATCCATCTTCCTACTTTGCTCTCTGTCAGCTAGAATATAACACTTGCTACCAAAGACATGGAAGTATTTGACAGTTGGTTTTCTTCCCTTCCATATCTCACACAGTGTGGTTGATGTACCTTTTCTCAGAGTAACTCTATTTTGTACATAGCATGCAGTACTCATGGCCTCTGCCCATAAGTAGTAAGGTAGCTTCCTAGCATGTAACATTACCCTTGCAGCTTGTTGCAGAGTTCTGTTCTTTCTTTCCACTACACCATTTTGTTGGGGTGTAATTGGAGATGAGAACTCATGCCCATTCCCTTCATCAGAACAAAACTCCGAGAATCTTGAATTCTGAAATTCCTTTCCATGATCACTCCTGATTCTGACAATAGCATTATCCTTCTCTCTTTGTAATCTGAGACATGGTTCTTTGAATGCATCAAAAGTGTCAGACTTCTCTCTGATGAAGCTAACCCAAGTGAATTGTAACGCCCCAACTAAAAATATCTAGAATATTTAGTCGGAACATTAAAACTGGAATCTGAGTACATTAATTATAAGAAATGTAGTTGAATGATACATTATCATTAAGATAATAATTGAATAATTGATACAGATAGCGGAAATGAGACTACAGAAAGATAACAAGCTAAATAAAAACAAGGATGAAGACTAAGTCTTCTAATGCTGACGAGCCAAGCTCAGCTCCAATCGTCAGATCCATCCTGGTCCCTGCTCCGAAATAACCTGTCTTACCTAAAAAAATAAATGGAGTGGGGTGAGACTACTAAGTCTCAGTGGGTCCTACTACCCTCCTAATGGCTACTAAGCCGGGGAACCTAATCAGTCATGCATATTCTAATTCATAACATATTATCATAAAACATAATTAAATAAGGGTGTAACACACAATTAGTCTTGTTGGTTTTAACCGCAAGAGACTCTGAGGTGAGCATATCTCAGAGGTCTGCCTTGTCCGCGAACAGAAAGCGTTCCGGCATACAGCTCACAAAGTTTTACTGGTGGAGTATCTAAAACGAAGTCCACAAGCGATAGCACAATCGCACATAATTCGACTGATTCTAAATTCATTACATACTACCATAATTTTTCCCAAAGCCCGGGGAGCATACAATAATCCTATTATCCTAAGTTATACCCTAGGATTGCACCGTGATGACAAACAACTCGTATTTTATATTAATTCTATTGTTACAAAAATATTAATTCAATTCGAGGATATAAAACTAGTGTATATAATTTTAAAATATAAGTGAAAATAGAACCTTCATACTGGCCTTGCCCAAAGAGCACTTCAAAAAGCCCAAGCAAGGAACAAAGTCAGTTCTGAGTAAGCTCGCCGAGCGAGCTATCACTCGACGGGCTAGCCTAAGCTCGCCGGGCCAGCAAAGGCTCGCCAGGCCATTCATACTCTGCCCAGAAATTCAGCCTCTGTTTTTCAAAAAAATACATTTTTCGAATCAAACACCTACAATCCTCAAATTAAATCATTGCAACAATATTATAAACATAAATTACGACTGTTTGGAGGAGAAATTGGAAGTTATTTCTCCTCACACATTAATTCCCTAATTTTCCTAATATTAACATGCAAAGTGAAATTCATGGGGGACTAAACTACCTAGCCTAAGAACCCACCTCTTATGAAGCTTTAATCCTTGCTTCTGGGTTCTTTATGACAGCTACAGCAATCCTCAGCTAACACCCACGAACACCCCTTGACAGATTTTGGAATTGATGAGAAATGAGCTTTCTAACTTGTTCTAAAATTTGAGCTTGTTGAAGTTTGATTCCATTGGAGCTGAGAGGTTTTGGAGAAGTGTTATGAGTTTATCAGTATGGGGTTAGCTCTAATTCCTAATTGCATGTGATTTCCTTTAGGTGAAAGATAGTGAAATGAGGTGATTATTGTTTAGCTCATGTAGTGAGGTTGAGGAGAGTATAGTGGTTCTTTGATTTGTTGTTGCATGTGATGAGAGCTCAGAAATTAAGGGTGTTTGGTGTTATTGCTTCGTGTGAGAGAAAGGAGAGGGCAAGGGTGAGCTTTTGATTTTTCTAAAGTGTGTTGTTGTGTGAATGAGCTAGTGCTTTGGTCCTAACCTTTGTTGCATGCCTTTAAGTGAATGAGATCTAGGTAATTGAGTTGTAAGTTTAGGTAGTGAGGTGTTGTGTTGCATGTTAAGTGAGAGGTTAGTGCCTTTGATGAGGAGTTGATCTCATGAAATAAAGGAGAATGAGTCATTTGAGAGAGATTTATGCCATGGTGAGGTGTTGATCATAGTTGAGAGTGTGAAGTGGGTGGAATTCTGAGTCATGAGTGTGTGTATGTGTGACAAGAGAGAGAGGGAGTAATTGAGGGAGGGAAATTGTTTCTTGAGTTAATTAAATCACAAGTAAAAACTAACTATACTAATGTGTAGTTTAGATTCAATTAGAGTTTCTAATTTTACACATAATATACTTAACTCCCAAGATTTAATTTAATTAATCCCCACTAATTAATTCTAATTTATTAGACAAGGCTCTAATAAAATTAATTAGGTAATTTGAAAGAGTGGGATGTTACATGAATCTTGAGAAATCATCTACAACCACAAAAGCATATCTTTTACCACCAATACTCTCTACTTGCATTGGTCCCATCAAGTCCATATGCAACAGTTCTAGAACTCTGGATGTCACCTGATGTTGCAACATTGGGTGTGACATCTGGAGCTGCTTTCCAACCTGACATTCACCATAGATACTGCCTTCAACAATTTTGAGCTTTGGTAATCCTCTGATTTCTTCTTTAGATACAATCTTCTTCATTCCTTTTAGATTCAGATGGCCAAGTTTTTGGTGCCAAAGCTTTACTTCTTCTTCCTGACTGATAAGGCATGTAGTTGAATAAGTTGTTTCTCCAGGAAGCCATAAGTAGCAGTTGTCTCTTGATCTAGATCCTTTCATCAACAATTCTCCCTTGTCAGAAGTAACAAGACATTCATTCTTTGTGAAGTTGAATTTAAGACCTTGATCACACAGTTGGCTTATGCTGATTAGATTAGCCTTCAGACCTTTGACAAGGAACACATCATCTAGGTCAGGCAAACCTTTGTTGTTGAGCTTACCAATACCTGTGATTTCACCTTTTGCTCCATCACCAAAGGTTACAAAATTGGTGGTTTGAGGCTTGATATTTGTGAGAAATTTCTCAACACCATTCATGTGGCTAGAGCAACCATTATCAAAATACCAATCTTCTTTGGAAGATGCTCTGAGAGAAGTGTGAGCTATGTGAGCAGTCTCTGAAACTTTTGGCTTCCCCACCTTCTTAGGAGTTACCCTTGCTGATTTTGCTTTAACCTGAGGCTTCTTCTTGGGATACCCATAGAGTTTGTAGTAGAAGAGCTTGATATGACCATTCTTCCCACAGTAGTGACATCTCCAAGCATTGAACTTTCCTTTGCCAGCAAGTTTCTGATGTGGGGTGTGATGTGTCCACATTCTGCTAGGGTCAGGTTTCTTCTGTTGTGATGTTTAGATTTTAAATCCTATACCAGATGAGTCACCGTCATGCTTTCCAACTTTTAGAATCTCATCAAGCATGTCAGTTCCAGTGTTGAGCATCTTTACAGACTTTGTCATATTCCCCAAGTTGGTAGACAGTAACTTGACTTCACTATCAAACTAGTTACTTTGGCCTGCAGTTGTACCTTCTCTGTCTCAAGCTGACTGATGATCACCTTTTACTCTTCATTGATTTTGCATACTTCCTCACTTTTGATACATAGTTTTTTGTAGGCTGAGGCTAGTTCATCAAAGGTGAGTTCTTCATCATCAGAATCAATATTAGAAGCACACACACAGTCATGGCACTAATATGATTTCCAGCTACACTCTCTGATTCAGTGTTAGAGTCTTCATCAGACCATGATACAGTCAGGCCCTTTTTCTGGTTTTTCAGATATGTACCACATTCAGCTCTTATATGACCATAGCCTTCACATTCATGACATTGAACACCCTTGTTCTCAGTTGACTTGTCATCAGTTTTAGTTTTTGTTGAAGTGTTACCCTGTTTACTGATGTCAGTCTGGATGTTCCTCACATTCCTCCTTGGTCTTCTATCCACCCTTCTCAGAAGCTTGTTGAATTGTCTTCCTATCAGAACTATGTCATTTGAGAGATCCTCATCTGACTCATCAGCTTCTTCCTCTTGATCAGCACAAGACACAAAAGCTATACATTTTCCCTTCTTCTCAGTTTGTTCACTTAAGTTTATCTCAAAGGTTTGAAGAGAGCTCACAAGTTCTTCAAGTTTCATACTTAGGATTTCTTGAGCTTCTTCAATGGCTGTGATTTTCATGTTAAATCTCTTAGGTAGGGATCTAAGCATCTTTCTCACAAGCTTTTCCTCAGACAATTTTTCACCTAGAGCCTCAAAAGAATTGTCTATCTCAAGCAGGTTCATGTGAAAATCATGAATTGATTCATCTATCTTCATTCTGAGAGTTTCAAACTTAGTGTTGAGAAGTTGGATTCTTGAGCTTTTTACCTTGGCAGTGTCTTCATGAGTAGTCTTGAGTATCTCCCAAGCTTTCTTTGCAACAGTGCACTGTTTGATCAACCTGAACATATTCTTGTCCGCACCATTGAATAAAGCATTCAAAGCTTTAGAGTTTCCAAGTGATGCAGTGTCTTCTGCAGTAGACCATTCTTCTTTTGGCTTGAGTACATCAGTATCAACACCATTAGCATCTTGAACCTTGGGATGCTCCCATCCTTTGAGCACAGATTTCCAAGTTCTACTGTCAAGAGATTTTAGGAAGGCAATCATCCTTGGCTTCCAGTAATCATAATTAGTTACATCCATAAGAGGTGGTTTGTTGACCATTGTTCCATCCTTGTCCATGTTTCCAGAAAGTATCTTCCCTGGAGCTCACCGTCAAACAGGTTGGGTGCCTGCTCTGATGCCAATTGAAATTCTGGTGGCAAGTGTCAGATGTGCAGCACAATGTGTACACCTTAGGAATAGTATGATGTGTAGCCTAATGTGCCAACATCATGGATATACTGAACTTAATGAACAAGAAACAATGTAAAGTGCAGAAATCAATAAACAAACACACAGAGTTTGTTAACCCAGTTCGGCGCTAATCATCCCTGCTATGGAGGATACCAATCCAGGGATGAATCCACTATGGTAGTATCAATTCAAAGCTAAACTCCCCCATTTACAACTTATCACTTAATCACTACCCGTGCTAATTCTACCTAAGAACTCCTAGATATTAGAACCTCTGCTCACTCCCCCTCAACCTTACCTAGTAAGGATTTAATAACAAACTCAGTTGGAGACACACTCCTTGACAACTAAAGCACTCATACCTAAAGGCTTAGAGTGGTGCACAATCTAACTCCTTGTTTCAAAGCTTTGGAGAAAGAACACTAGAGATTGCAACTCTATTAAACTCAGTCCTTACTTGTATCAAACTCGATTCAAGTGAAAGCTCACAAATAACAAAGAACAGACTAAAACCTAAGACTCGATATCTTCAATACTTGGTTTCGTTTCAGTCGATAATGAGGTCTTCAGTCTTCCTTTATATAAAACAAGTTTCACGGGCTTGGATCTTCAATGTTGACAGATGGCCTTTCAAATTTGCCTTGAGATAAATTTGATCCTTATCAAAATATATTTGTTTCAAATCTTTTTGATCAAAGTCTGCCAATAAAATAAAATAGAACCATGAAAGATTATCTTGTTCCTTGGCGCGCAAGCATGCGTGAGTTTATTTGAAAAACAAATCTTTTAAAAGATCACGCGTAGAAAAATAACAGAAAAGCGCGTCCAGATGTAGATCCTGATGTGCCACACATCAAATATTTTACATAATGAAGCTAACACCCTAAAATCCTCAACATAAGTGACGTCGTGTAAAAAATAAAAATAATAAGTGACAATATTCTGCTATTTTTTTTTTGTAAAAGTTATTAAATTAAGTAATTGTTTTCATTAAAATAAGGCTTAAATATCATTTTCGTCCCGGTATGTTCGCGAATTTTTGGTTTTAGTCCCTGTATCTTTTTTTGTTGCAAATAAGTCCCTGAATGTATAAAAAATTTTGATTTTAGTCTCTGTCGTCTGCTACCGTTACAAAAAACGCAGATTTCTCAAACGTTTGCACATATGGCCGCTATGATGTGTCAAGTTAAGCTAGTCCGGTCATAAATGGAGGACCAAAATCAAACCTTGGTGAAAATTCAAACAAAATTATGGTGTAAGCATGTATTTACTTTCTATCATAAATGTGATTTTGGTCATCCATTTATGACCGGATCAGCTTAGCTTGACGCATCATAGCGGTCACCTGTGCAAACGTTTGAGAAATTTGTGTTTTTTGTAACGATAGAAGACAATAGGGACTAAAACCAAAAAAAATTATACATTCAGGGACTTATTTGCAACAAAAAAAGATACAGGGACTAAAACCAAAAATTCACGAACATACAGGGACCCAAATGATATTTAAGCCTTAAAACAATTGTCCCGTGTATGATTTTTGTGTAATAAACTATAATTAATAATAAAATATATTTATTATTCAATTCCTTTTTTTTATTAAAGCAATTATCCCGTGTAGGATTAATTTTTTTTTTTATTAACACAATTGTCTCGTGTACTATTATAATATATATTCATCAATAATATATTCATCAACAATTGTTCCGTGTATTATTCTAATATATTATTCAATTCCTTTTTTTTATTAAAACAATTGTCCCGGGTGTTACTATAATATATATATTTACCCCGTAATTATTCATCAATAATACATTTCTCCTATATTGTTTATATATAAGAGTAAACAAAAATAGAGTAGATTTTTTTATAATAAATATAGAGTACAATTTAACTATTATATAGAAAAATAGTAAATTGAAAAATATAATTTTATTTTTTTACGAAATAGAAGATTTGAAATATTTTTACGAATTTATTAGGAAAAATTAAGATTTTTAGTAGTAATACCTTTAATATATTTGGCCCGTTTGAATTTGGCTTATTTTTAAGCTTATGAAAATACTTTATGATTACAATTTATAAATAAACTTTTATGTCATTTCATTAGCTTTTTTTACGCATGTTAATTCATACGTTTTCACTGATAAAAATTATATCTTTATAAACTGTTTTCATAAACTACATTAAAAAACGTATAATAATACATAAAAGCTTATATTTTGCATAAGTTATTTGGCATAAGATCGTAAATAAGTCAATCCAAACGGGTCCAATATGTTTTATTTTTTACGTTCTTTTATTCTTAAGCTCATAAATAAGTATCTTCTTTTATTAGGTTCTTCTATTTTTATTTTTATATATAAGTTTTTATATATTAAATTGAGTTACTATTTTTTCATTTTAAAAAAGTTACTATTTTTAGCGCGTATCTGTCATCGTAATTTTTATTTTTATGCGTAGATTTATTTTAATAATTTTTTTTGTTCTTATTTTTGAAGTTAAAATAAAATAGATTGTATTATTATTTTTTTTAGAGGTGGTTTTCATTGCTAATTTTATGGGAAGATTTCTTTTATGTTTATTTTTTTTTTTTATTAATTTAGAATTAAAATTACATTTAAGGGCGCAAAACTTGAAACACCTTTAAAAGTGATAAGGACAAATTTGGATTTTTGAAAGTAGTTTCTTTTAATTTTATGGGAAGATTTCTTTTATGTTTATATATATATTTTTTTATTAATTTAGAATTAAAATTACATTTAAGGGCGCAAAACTTGAAACACCGTTAAAAATGATAAGGACAAATTTGGATTTTTGATAGTAGTTTCTTTTAATATATTGTAAGTAGATAAGGAATCAGGGTTTAGGAATCCACATGCATCCTCCTAGAAAGACTATTGTCAAAGATATTCTTTGGATTCCTCCTTCTTCCTCTTGGATTAAGTGTAATATAGATGGTGCTTCTCAAGGTAACCCTGGGGTGGCAGCTTGTGGAGGGGTGTTTAGAGACTCTACTGCTAATTTCATCTATGCTTTTGCTGACCCCTTAGGGCATGCTTCCTCTTTCTTTGCTGAGATTTATGGTGCAATGATTGCTATAGAAATTGCTTACCACAAGAGGTGGACAAGTTTATGGCTTGAAACTGACTCTTCATTGGTGGTAGCTGCTTTCAACTGTACGTCTAACTCTATTCCCTGGATGCTTCGTGCCAGATAGAATAATGTGTTATTGATGATTAAATCCTTGAATTTTAGAGTGACTCACATTTGTAGGGAAGGAAACCAGGTGGCTGACCTTTTAGCAAATTTTGGTTTAACTTCTCAGGTTGTTAATTGTTGGTCTGCACCTCCTAGTTTTATTCATGATTGTTTACTCAGAAACAAACTAGGTTTTCGTAGTTCTCGCTTATGTTTAGCTTGATGATGTGTTATTGTTTACTTATCTTTATTTGGAGCACTGCATTCTTTTTCCCTTCACCTGGTTTTTCCCTTAGGGTTTTACAGGTAAGGTTTTTAATGAGGCAGTTGTATATTGGTAAGCTCCCACTTGGGTATTGGTCTAGTCCCCCAAGTTGTACTTGTATTCTTTTCTCTTTATTTATATATTTGAGTTGGCTTGTTTGTTTTGGGGTGGAAAGGGTGCCAACCTAGTTGGGATGTTTTCCTCTTCATAACTAAGCTTTCTCTTTGCCTAAAAAAAAAAAGATAAGGAATCAGGGTTATTTGGAGTATTTATACTCCTCATAATCCTGCGCGCGCAGTGCCATGGTGTTAGGTATGCTAGTTAGGTTTTTTATATTATTTCGATCCAAGAGAAAAATATATTGTCGTTGTTGCGTCGTTATTAATATTTATTTATCTTTGCATCCAAAAAAACTTAAAACAAAAAAAAAAAATATTCAAAAATTAAACCCTTTTCAAAAGAGAATCTTTTTTAATAAACTTTTGACTCTCGTCGAGAAACTTTTTTTCAAACTCTTTCTTAATAAATTATTTAACACATTTAAGCATATTTAAATATTTTCAAAAGACTAAAAATTACAAAAACAAATTCAAACACTTTTTGCGGCTTGGCTTTTCAATTTAAAACTTTTTTTTCCTCAAAGAGTTTAGACGTGAGTCATCTCTAGTTGAGAATTTCAATATTCCCCATAACATATGGCAGAAAAGGAAGATTAACTTTTCAGTATGTTCGTGGCGGATAAAAAGAGTTTTTTAAACTTAAGATGACAACTCGTCTCTTCTCCTAAAATAATCAACAAACCACTTTACAATTTTTACCCCTAACTACAGGATTTTGATCCTTCACGGGTACGTAGTGAAAAAGACCTTGTGTCTTCCCAAATCAAAATTAATAAAACACTTTCTTTTTTTAAATAAATTAATAAAAACAATTTTCTTTTCTCACATCCACAATCAATTTACAACCAAACAATTTTACAACCAAATAATATAAGCGAGCAAATATTTTAGCACGAAACATAATTTTACAAAAGGATCTCGTAGAGTACTACAAATACTTAGGATGCTAATACCTTCCCTTCATATAACCAACCCCCGAACCTTAGATCTCTAATAATTTAATTGGGTTTATTTGATCTTTTTCCCTTCCCTTGGATAAATTAAAGTTCGGTGGTGAATTCATTTTTGCGAGTCAAAGCTAATCAATTGCTTGACGTCCGAAAATCACCGCGACAGAGGTGAATTTGAAAACTCTCTCTTTGAAACCTTCTTTGATAATAATGGAATATCTCATAATATTTCTTGTCCTAGAACACCTCAACAGAATGGGGTTGTGGAAAGGAAAAATAAAACTTTACAAGAAATGGCAAGAACAATGATTAATGAATCAAATGTTGAAAAATATTTTTGGACTAAGGCTATCAATACTACTTGCTATATCTTGAATAGAGTGACCATCATAAAAGTTTTAAATAAAACACCCTATGAACTTTGGAAAGGTAGAAAACCAAATATTTCTTACTTTCACATCTTTGGTTGTTATTGTTATATCTTGAATATCAAAGACAACCTAGGCAAGTTTGATTCAAAGTCAGATAAGGGAATTTTCTTGGGATATTATCTAACATCAAAGGCTTATAGAATCTATAACTTGAGAACTCAAACCATGGAAGAAAGTATGCATGTCAAATTTGATGAGTTTGAAGAAAGTGTTATGGAAATTGATGATGAAGAAGATGTGACTATAAGAATTCAAAATGATGATCCAAATCAAGAGTCTACATCTCCAGCACCTCCTAAGACTTGGAAAATAGTTACAAATCATCCACCAAATCAAATCATTGGAAATACTGAAGATGGTGTAAGAACTAGGAGATCATTGCAAATTTTAGAGAACAATATGAGATTGATCTCTCAGCTAGAACCAAGAACAATAGATGAAGCAATTATTGATGAATCTTGGAGGCAATCAAAGAAGAACTCTCACAATTTGATAGAAATGAAGTATGGAATCTAGTACCTTTACTAAAAGATCACTCAATCATTGGTTGCATATGCATCTCATAAATGTCTTAAACTTTTGTTCATGTGGCCAGGTTAGAAGCTATTAGAATTTTGCTTGCATATGCATCTCATAAATGTCTTAAACTTTTCAAATGGATGTCAAAAGTGCATTTTAAATGGCTTTTTAAATGGTTTTGTTGATCAAAATAAACCAAATCATGTTTTCAAACTTACCAAAGCACTTTATGGACTTAAACAAGCCCCGCGTGCTTGGTATGAAAGATTAAGTACTTTGTTACTTGTAAATGGTTTTTCTAGAGGAAAAATTGATACCACACTTTTTAGAAAAACAAACAATCATGATTTACTCATTGTTCAAGTATATGTTGATGATATTATATTTGGTGCTATTAATGAGAAAATGTGTGAAGAATTTTCTAATCTTATGCAAAGAGAATTTGAGAGGAGCATGATGGGAGAACTTAGGTTCTTTCTTGGCTTGCAAATCAAGCAACAAGAAGATGGAATTTTTATTTGTCAAGAAAAATACATTAAAGATCTTCTAGAGAAATACAAGATGAATGAAGCCACAGTCATGACAACTCCAATGCATCCATCAACAAGTTTGGACAAAGATGAAAATGGGAAGAATGTGTCTGAAAAAGAATTTAGAGGAATGATTGGATCACTTTTGTACTTAACTGCAAGTAGGACAGACATTGTGTTTTCAGTTGGTCTTTGTGCAAGATTCCAATAATCACCAAAAGAATCCCATTTAGTTGCAGTGAAATTTTTTTTTAGATACTTGGTTGGTTTATGGTACAAAAAGGGTACACATTTTGATCTTAAAACATATTGTGATGCTGATTATGCTGGTGACAAAGTTGAAAGAAAGAGTACTAGTGGAGCTTGTCAATTTCTTGGTGAAGCTCTTTTTAGTTGGTGTTGTAGAAAGCAAAATACCATTGCACTTTCAACAACTAAAGCAGAATATGTGTCTGCATCAAATTGTTGTTCACAAGTGATATGGATCAAAAACCAACTTGAAGACTTCTCTTTAAGGTACACAAATGTTCCAATTTTTTGTGATATTACTAGTGCTATTAATTTATCAAAGAACCGTATTCAGCATTCAAGATCACCACATTGAAATCAAACATCATTTCATTCGTGATCATGTGAACAAAAAGGATATTGCTTTAGTGTTTATTGATACTAAAAATCAGTTGGCTGATATTTTTACAAAACCATTGGTTGAGGATCGTTTTAATTTCATTAAAGAAAAATTGAAAATCATAAAAAATCCCAATCAAATTTAATATGTGTGTTTGATCACTTTTTGGAGTTTGTGCTATACATTATTCCTAGAATTTGTGACGCGCTATCTTTTCATAATCCTTAGCTTAAGTTTATTTTGTGACCGTTAGAACAGAAAAATAGAAAAATTAGGATTGGCTCTCCCATTACTCACAACGGTTATCTCCTTAACCTCATCATCTCTCTCCTAATTACCTTTTCACAAAATCAAGTACACTTGATTACTATTCATCAAGTACACCTAGCGACTTACTTTCTTCCTCTCCTCCAAGCTACTTGTCCTTTTAAAAATCTGTCATCTCTCATTACTTATCCTTCATCTCTATCCATTACAAGCAACTCAGAATTCCTTCTTTCTCATTCAAATGGCAAGAACTAAGCAAGCTGCTCGCAAAAATGCTCAACCATCTTCTCTAAATTCTTCATCATCACTGTCACCTCACAATCAATCATTTCCACAAAAATCTCTTTGAACCCATCACTGAAAACATCAACCCATCTCAATCCAACCCTGAGCAAACCTCTCCAATGATTTCTGACCACATGCAACCAATTCAAGAACCTGATCATGTCTCTGATTCGTTCTCAGAACCTTCTGAGAATGTTCCAAACGAAGGAGGTGTTGTTCAACAAACCCAGGTTCATCCTGAGGATGATGAAACTCTGAATAATGAAGGCACCATTACCCTCAATCCTACCTTGATCGTTCCAAGTCAAGCTGAAACCCCACTTGTTCGTATTAGGTCAAAGAAACCTAAAACAAAATCTCTCTCAAAATCCCTTTCCAAATCACCATCCAAATCAAAATCCACATCCAAATCAAAATCAAAACCCAAAACTGGGGATTCATCAAGGGTTAGAAGATCAGCTCGCATTTTGTCTGGAATTGGTATAGGGAGAAAGATAGTAAAAGACACAACTGTACACTTCATTGATGATGATGATGTTGATTCTGAGAAAACTCTCTCAAATCCTCTTTCTTTCAAGCTTGAAGAAACTGAGGAAGTTGAAGTTGTAACTTCAACCAAGTCAGCTCCCACCAAGACAAAACTTAAGCCATCCCCTTTTTCAACCAAGAAACCTTCATCTGCTTCCAAAGTATCAAAGGGAAAAGAAAAGGTTGTATCTGAGAAGAAAGGTCCAAAAATACAGTTTGTTCCAATCCCTCTCATACACCTTGATGATAAAGAAAATTTTGACAAATATTGGAAAGTAAAACATGTCCCTGCTGGAAGAATCTATGAGTTCGAAGAGTTAGCAAAAGGAGGATTTGACTTGCTAAAATACACTGAGCCTTTGGGTTGGACCAACTTCTTTAAGTTGAAGGAATCTGTACTACCACAATTGGTTCAAGCATTTTACCACAATGTTAATCTGCACCCTGACAAGAATCTGATCATCACCAATATCAAAGGGACTGAGCTTTAGTTAGATCCCTACATTATCTTTGATTTGCTGAATATTCCCTTAGAAGGAGTAGAAATCTATGGAGGTAATTGGTTCTCAATTCTGGATGTCAATAGAGAAGCCCTGATTTTAGAAATGTTTAATGAGCAAGGACTGGAAGCAAGGATAAGGTAACTGAGAATGATCTTCTTGTCATGTATCATCTGTCTAAAGGTATTAAGCTAAATCTACCATATCTCATCATTCAACATATGATTCATGTTGCCAACTCTTGAATTAAGAAAGTAGCTTTGCCTTATGGAATGATCCTGACTAGGATATTTAGGATGTTAAGCATTGATGAAACCAATAAAAGAATTGATAATGCTTGCACACCCTTTAGTTTGAAAAACATTCATCACATGAAGAAGGAAACAATTTCTGAAGAAACAGTTGAATTAGGGAAAAGGAAAAGAGAAATTATGGAGAAAGATGGTTTGGAAATATTGGCTGATGCATTGGGAGAACATCCTGAGAACGTTCTCCCAATTGGAGATAGTGCAGCAACCAACATTGGAATGACTACTGAGTCTATTCCTTCTCATTTGGATACCTCTCTACACTTTGGTACACCATTTTCATATGGTTTTACAAATGGCCCACCAAGATCTGGAAAGAATCTTGAGGCTTTTTTCTCCACCACCAACCCTACAAACACTACCGTGTTCTCACCTTTGATATCATCATCACAAGGCATCCTCCACACAGTTTTAAGCTCTAATTTTATGAAGAATTTGGCAGGATCAAGTCCTGATTTTCCAAGGTTCCCATCTACCTTGTTTTCTACTGAATCATTGCCTTCCCTGCCTGCATCTTTTGCAACTCTGGATTCTTTTTCCTCTTCAGCAAATGTTGTAGCCATTGATAGCTTGGCTAAGCATACTGGTTCTGAACCTAACCCTGATAAAGATGCACCTGGTCCTTCAGCTGACCACAGGCCTGCCAAGAGATCAAAAATGGAAAAGGATTTGAGCAAGACTAGAAAAAACATTGCTAAGCTGTTTGAAGCAATGACAAAGCAGAATATCATGCTAATGTATGTCATGCTTGAGTTTCAGATTTTAAGGGATTGGTTGATCAGTCATGTTTGCCCTCATCTTAACCTCACTGCACCACCACCAAACCCTCCTCATGTTGTTAATCCATTTCCACAACCTGAGAACTCCACATCCAGTGATTATTCAAGCCCCACCATTTCCAAATGATTCCCGCCTTTTCAATGATGATAAAGAGGGAGAATGTGCTCTGATTAATCTAGGGGGAGCTTAGAATTTTTAAGTAGTTTCTTAATCATGTTTTATCTACCTTGTTTAGAGGATTAGATATTTTGGGAAGTTCTTTTTGCTAAACTAGGATTTCAATTTCTGCTATTTGAACCTTTTTGCATTAATCATGTACTATACACCATGTTTGGATTCTCACTTTGTTAGTTTGATGATTAATGAAATTATGTTATGGTTCACTTGTGTTTTCTCAATTCTTTAAATTTATTGAAATTTGAATGCTTGAATTGAGGGGGAGCTTGATAAAATTAAAACACTAGTACAAATGCAAAATCTCTGTATTTATTTTATATAATCAGAATTCCTTTTAAAACATAATTCAAGAGGTTTGTATTCCTAAAAAAGGGGGAGATTGTTGAGGCAAAATCCCAATTTTGATGTTTTAAAGATAACAAACATCTTGATTATATTGTAATGTAATTCTGATCTTTTTGTTATCTAATAAATGCTTGTGAGTGTTTAAATAAGACTGGATTAATTGAGCAATTTATATCAAGATTATTCATTTTATTTTGAATAAGAACACGATTGGGAGAATGATCTCAGAACATTCTCAGGATCTCACGCTCATATTAATCAAGAACAAGAGCTTCAAAGACTAATCACTTTTTTATTTAAAGTGAACATTGTACAAAGACAAAGAAGCACTTTTCAAGGTAGTAACTCAGAAGATCACAACAGTTCACATATCAAATAAGGCAAGGAGTATTTGTGAAGAAATGTGAAGCTTTCCTCTTTGGGCAATATTGAGGAATAAGCATGTGCAAGTAGATTTAATTCAAGAGAGAAGATCACAAGCTGTCCCTTTGATCTTAGACAGATTTTTCATGGTCCAATCAGATTTGCACAAGACTTTTGGAACTATGAGTGGAGGTGTACTTCATGGAAATATTTAATGAACATTCTCCAATAAAGTGTGTCTCTCTCCAAAGACTTTTGGGACATCAAGTACAAGTGAATAGTGGTGATTCTACTTTAAAGCTACACGCCTGATCTGCAGGAGCTGGCTTCTCACTTGAGTGAGAAATTTTCCTTGAAGAACAAGTTCATCATGAACCCAGATTGGAGAACGTTCTTGGAGAATGTTGTTCTTAACATTTAAATATTCAATCTCATTGAAAGTTGTGCCTCACGTGCCTAAAAGATCAACAATGGCTTTTCTTGTTGAAGAAGCTCATTTGAATCATTCACAGCTCACTGCCAGCTCATCTACCACGCTCATTTGTGATTCAAAGACAAGGCTCCGATTCAAGAACATTCTCATAATGTTCTCTCAAGCCCATCAACTTTTGGATTTAATTAGGAGTCATCTTATTGAAGAAGTTTCAAGCTTATATTCGTTGCAAACGACTGTACTTTATCACCAAACAATGAAAGCACATATCTCAGCTATAAATAGAGCCTCTTGGTGACTTTGAAGAGAAAGAGCTTTTACTACAACTTTTGCGAACTTGTCTTTATCTTACAAGCTATTCTCTTAAGCTCTTCTTTGATCTCTTTCACTCCTTCTCTGTAACTCTATACTAGGATTAGTATAAATTTATTTGAGTGAGTTGAGAGTTTTACTTCTCTAAGCTTCTCACTTGGTGAGTTTGTTTAAAGCTTAGAACTTTATCATCATCTTTGTAAAAGGATTACTCAAGTCAATACAGTAAGGGTATCTTTAAGCATGTAGGGCTTAAAGGGATCTTGGATCTTGGTTGAAGATTGCAAGAAGAACATTGTACTTTTGGGATCATTAGCATCTCATAGTGGATAAACTCACAAGGAGCTTGAGGACTGGACGTAACCCATAAGTTAAGGGGTGAACCAATATAAATTGTTGTGTGTTTCTATCTTCCCTTATCTCTTTATATTTATGCAATCACAACACACACAATATAATTTATTTGCTTGCTCTATTATTCTGAGATTGATCTGAGAACGTTCTCTGCCTTATCGTTTATCACTAACAAACTTTCTCAGAATATTCTAACACTTTATTTTGTCAAAGTGTTTGTCTATTAAATTTTAATAGGTCATTTTTAAAGGTTCACAATTCAAACCCCCTTCTTATGAAAAACTTTGCTACTTAAAGCTTATCAAACTGAACTTGTAGAGCGAGACTTGTTCTCAATATGTTTATATCATCGTTCTTTCTCTTGTATGCTTCACCACATTCTTGCTGCAATCTCTCTCTTTCAATGGAATGAAAAAAAAATAATGTTAATATTTAGTGGATATTTTTGCGATTATACTATTTGAATATACTAGTTTTGTCAACTACATAACATTAGCTTGATATAAATAATAGATGAAAAATAAATGGTTATGATGGATGCAACTCAGACGGGTCACTCTACTCAATTCCATGGAATGGGTAGTTAAGCGTTTCCCACAAAAAATGGTGATACTCACATGTAGAATAAAAACCCGCATTTTGGGTACGAGCATGGTTATGGGTAATTACCTATAAAATTGAGCAGGTATGAGTACGGGTACCTTAATACCCACCCCATATAGTATATATTTATTTTAACTATATTATTATATAATAATATATGTAATAATTTTTTAAAAATACACCATTATTGTAACACCCCACATAATTATCTAGATTATAATGTGAAATATTATTATTAATACTGAGTTCATCAAAGTTACATTATTGAAATTCAAGCACGCGCAGGTGCTGAGTACATAACAAGAGGGAAAAACACAGCGGAAACAAATACAACACGATCAAATCAACGGAAAGCAATGAAAGACTAAATATGCCATCCACGAACAACAACAGCTACTCCAAAGCATGCTTACCTTACTCAACCTCTTTGCCCGAAAAAAATTAATAGGAGTGGGGTGAGACTAATAAGTCTCAGTGAGTCCTACTACCCTCCTAATGGCGACTACGCCGGGTACCTAATCAGTCCATAAGTTTATTCTAACATATCATAACATAAACATAATAAGGTGTAACACATTTATATCTTATTGATTTTAATCCGCTAAGACACTCTGAGGTGAGCATATCTAAGAGGCCCGCCTTTGGGCATATCCGAATACAATGTCCCAACTTTCTTAGAAAACAGAAAAAGGGACTGGCTGCAATTCTCTCTGACTCTGAGGATGAAAGTGAAGATGAAGACATAAACAATGCATTCTCGGGGATATGTGAAACAAGCAGCAATGATAGCTTCAAAAGCTTCACAGACACTGAAGGTAGTGATAACAATGAAGAACCTCTCCACCCTTCAAGATACACTGCTAAAATATTAGAGTAAGATGAAATCATTGAAAGGCTTATCAGGGAGCATAAGGAACGAGCAGCTCTGAGGAAAGAATGCAATTTCTTAAAGTCTAAACTTATAAGCATGACTGAATCTTTGAGGTGTCTAGACTATGATTCTGACTCAGAAGATGAGTTCCTTGAAACTGAGAAAATAGCTGAAGACGTGATTGGATTAGGATTCGATCATCCCTTCAGAAAAGCTGAATCTGCTCCAGAAAAGGTAACTCCTCCTCTACAGAAACCTAAGGACCAGATGTCAAGCCAAATGTCTCAACATCCTGCTCAACACAACGACAAGGTCATAGACAACATATCTCAGCACTATTTTCAGACCAAGAAAGAGATGTCAAGCCAAATGTCTCAACATCATGTTCAACACACAAACAGGATCATAGACCACACATCTCAGTACTATGTTCAGACCAATAAGGAGATGTCAAGCCACATGTCTCAACATCCTGTTCAACACAAAATGAATGGGAACATAGGTCAGCTTCACAAGCAGCAGAAGAAGCACATACAAAACCACATCTTAAAAAGCTATACTCCCTAAATAGAAGAACTTTCAATAGATGTGATCATTGTGATCATAGATGTGAAAGAATGCTTCAAAATTCATGGCTATCCTCAAAGATCAAGATCACCAAGGAAGGATGAAAAGAAGATTCTTGCTCAACAGGTAAAGTGCCAGGAGACTCAAGTCAAGAAAGTATGGAGGCCAAAAGAAGATTCAAAACTAAAGGCTCATACTTGTATCAGGCTATCCTCATATGAAGACTGATACTTTGACAGTGGATGCTCCAAACACATGACTGGAGATAGGAACACTACAACATTTTTAACAATAGACAACAGCTCAAAAAGTGTGGCCAAAATCCAAAAAACAGTGGCTTAAAGCTTAGGCCACAGTTTATGGAGTGTCGTGTATGCGGCCGTGGCCTTTTCTCTAAAGCCGCAGTTTTTTTACTTTAGCCCACGGAAAGCAAAAAACCGTAGCTTATAACTTGCAAAGAAACCACGGTTGTTTGACAGATTTTAGGCTACGGTTTATTTTAAGCCACGGTTCTGTAATGGTTGCTTATACATCAGACCACGATTTTTTCTATTTCATGCAACACACTTTAATCGTTGCCAAAACGAATAAGCAACATATTTCGCAGATATAAGCGTGGACTATACTTTTAAGCCACACAAATAAAATGTTGCTAAAAAGAGAATAGGCAACCAATTAAATATTAACATAACAGTGGACTATATACTTTTCGACCACAGAAATAAAAGTGTTGTGATACATTTAAACCTCAAGCATCACTTATATATTTATTTACTGTAATCCTTACAAAGTGAAGAAAGGTTAATCTAAGAGACAAAAGTGTAATTTTAAATACTACAAAATTTGACTACTTATTGTTTCCTATGGTGTTCCACAAGAAGAAAAACATTTGTTCAAAATTACACAAGGAATATGATAGTAACATAACTCCTAAGTTGCTAAAACTACTATTCATTCAAAATCAATTTTTACAAAGCATGATGAGAAGCTACTTCTTCCTTAGTTTCCATCTTCCTTTTTACTTCAATTGTAGCAGTTCATGCCCTACAAAAGGAAACACATGCAATATTTCAAAGTATGAACACCATAAAAAGAAATATTTTATATACACACACAAATTACTACTAGCCACACACTCATTTTCCACAATGATTAACTTTTCTTGACTTTATGTAGGCATCAATTCAACAAACATTTTCAATTTAGTAATATTTCAATTCTTCATTGGTTAAAAAATCTTCCAACACGTAATTTATCCCTATATATGGTCTCTAACTTTTATACTTTACCTAAAGAAAATGAAAGATATCAATCAAATTTATGACAATCCCATCAAATTATATGATATGAGTATTGACAGATGGCATATTCTTCAATAAGAACTATCACAAAATGAAGCAACTTGCATCAAGGGTTCTTGACAGAAAATTTTGATTAGCCATAGAAACTGTTATTCTCACCTAATAAGCTTCCAAAAGCAGCCTTACAAACTGAAAAATATCTTGAATCCACCTGGCAATCTACTACTGTACTTTAGTTCTGCTACAAGAATAATAGAAAATTTATACAAATATCAATTAAGAGATAACATGTATGGCAACAATGATATATGCTATTTACTTTATTGAACTTATTCATCAAATTAAAAGTTTCAAGTTCTCATTTTCAATTAGTTTTGAATCTTAATTCCATGAACTTAACACATGCAAAAAACGAAGAAAATAAATGTGGGAGAGAACCAACAAACAAGAAGTAACACAATGTCAAACCTGAAAGAGAGATTATTTACTTCTTTTGGCCTCCCTGCCACACAAAGTCATCAACTAACAGGTTAGTCAAACCCTATAACACAAATTCTTTTATACTTTCAAACAAAATTACATAATATTTACTTCAATGGTTCAATGAAATTTTAATCTTTATGAACTGCACAACTGTTCCATCATGTTACATAGTGCATATCAATAGTTAAAAAGCATGTGACATGTCCCATAATGACAATGAAGTTCATTTAAAAGATAAATAATTTGCTTAGAAAAAAACATATCACATATTAGCGTATCCATTCAAATCAAAGAAAACTTCAGGAGTAGAAGAAATATCCAACTCTAATAGGCAATAACATAAAAACAGACCCTAATCAGATGTGAATTTGTACGCACTACACAGCTAATTGCTTGTTCACTCACTGCTCCCTTGTTGTGATTATAATCATCAAGAGCTTATATATATTCAAATAGGAAACAAATTCTTGAAGTACAAATGACTTTTTTTAAACAACCAAATTTTACTAATCAAAACTTTGAGTACAAGCCATACACAAAGAAGGAAAAGAAGGAAACAAACAGCCTACACCATAACTCCTACCCTCACAAAGGAAGACATACAATTCCTAGAGAACATCACAACTCATCTACATAGCAAAAAACAAATAGCCTACACCATAACTCCTACCCTAAAACCAATAAAAAACATAGTACAAAAACCACCACCCCATGGAAACACAAAGCTTAAGGGACTAGATACAGTAGCTTACATGTATAAGAATGAGCAGGACGAATGTGAAATGTATTTCTCCCACTCTCTAGTTATGGTACCTTGAGTGATAAATGCATTCAATAGAAACAATGGAGTATCAACTTGATCAATCAAATTTTCAGAAACGAAGCACCTGATATGATCTACAAGCATGTTTGTCTACATTTGTACCATAAATAACAGGACCAATAAAAAAACATAAGTCATTCCAAGCTACAAATCAACTTTATAAGTTGTGCCTATTCAATCATATATTAATGGTATATTAAGAATTATATTTTACAATATGCTTCTTACAAGCATGTAAGGTCTGAATTCTAAACTGCATTATTCCTACTTGCTAGTGCTCAATAGTCAATACTACTCTCTATGGCGAACTAAGTAGATTATGAAGTTGTGATTGAACCTTAGTTACATCAGTATGCAACAATTTAATTTTGCCCTACGAACACAATAAATATCAAAATAAACAGAATTGAAGTTACTTGTAATTTTACCATACGAACACCACTAAATCTCAAAAGAAACATGTAAATTACTTGCTTTATACTAATAGTTTATTAGCACTTAACCTTTGTTACATCATTCTATTTTACACACATCACATCCTAACTAACAATTTTAACTCTAAACAAAAAAATTTGTAGCATTCTAGTTCAGGAACTGGCCTATAAACTAACTAACTAACAATTTCAACACTAACAAAGCAACATGCTTTCACTGTATATGCTATTCAAACATATTTATACTTATTTTCTAAATCTATCAGTGTCAAATTGGTTATGGTAATGCTAAAGTTATCAAAAACCCCAAAATACAAGAAATGAAAACCCTAACCTAACAAGTGCTTATCAAAAGAGGGTTTTGAGACTCAGTTACCTGAAGTTTCAAAGGGACGTGATTGAGATGACAATCGAGACGACGAAGGAAGACGCAAGCTAACGTGAAAGAAATAAGGTTTCAATCTGCGAAGTTCAGGTTTCAGGTTCGTACAAGAAGAAGAAACTCGCTCATGAGAGAGTAAGAAGAAACTGAGTGCGTTGGGTTTGTTCGTTGGTGAGTAAGAAGAACAAAAAAGGGTTTCCTTATTTGGGGTTTCTGGAAAATGTGAGGTCGATTTGGGTTTTCTGGAACGATTTGGGGTTTATGGCAATTTGGGATTTTCTGGAACTTGTTAGGTCGAACAGAGGAGCACCGTGAACGACGAATTGAGATTTGAGAGTGGATAGATTATGTTAGAAATTACGTGAATTGTGAGACATCCAATAGAAGAGATTGCTTTGGATAATAGATTAGTTTTCTTTGCTTTGGATAACTAGACACCTTACCGGTGCATTCGCACGGGTCATATATATTTATTTGAGATTTAATAATAAATATTATATTTATAATTATAAATAAATAAAAACACTAAATAAAAGGACAATTAGATATTTGTATTTTGTTTTATCAATAATAAGATTTTGTGTAGAAATAACTCCATAAATTATATCAATTTTAAAATATTGTACAATGCTACAAATTTTAAAAAATTTCTTTATATTAGTAAATGAAAAGTAGTATCCCTGGTTGCTATTGCCCTGCTCGATATTAGTTGATCATTTCTTTGTTTGATTGTAAGCAAGTTTTGTCGGAGCTATGCATGCAAACTGTACTTGTTCTAGCTTGCATCTTAATAAAAATTAATTTGCTTCTAAAATAAAATAAAATCCCACTAACAAATGAAGATTAAAACAAATATTATTCATTGAAAATAAAATTTGACCGTTACAACACAATCAACAATGCAACATGCAAAAATTGTGCACCAAAGAAAACAAATACAAACATAGTAAGGATACACAAAAATAAAAATACAAATGGAAGCCTTGTTAAATGTAATTTAAGTGTAATAAAGACTCCTTTATAAATTAATCTCAATTGTTACATCATAATAAGATACAATGTTCTTTATAAAATTACCAACAAATCAATTTTTTATTTTAAAAAAATCCAATTCAATAAAGTATCTTAAAACCAAGTAAAACATCTCTTGCTACTTGGTTAACAAAGCTTAACAGCTTAGTTGTCTTCTAGCTTATGAGAAATACCAACAATGATCCCATACACAATGCAAACCTTGCCTTTGAAATGCATTTAAGCCAAACCTACACAAATTATTTTTTTGCTACTTAGAGTTATAAGAGTTCCAGATCATACTGTTGCAAAAAAAATTAATAATAAAAATCAAGACAGAGAGATAAGGAGGCATAGATAAAGAGTGAGAGAGATGAGAACAATAAAGAAGAGGAATATTTTGTAGGATGCCAAATACCGATCCGATTCCTCAACTATCACACAATTGATTTCAACATTATTTGGAGGAAGAACAATTTTAGATTTTATTGCCGGAGAGCCTGAACATGTCTACCAAAAGGAGTTCTAAAACACATTCACAATATTCATTAGAAAAACAATAAAGCTTACTATAGCAAAAGACAGACCTTATTTTTTTAGAAGCCATTTTTTCATATTATAATGATAGATGTCTACACCATTTCAATTTTGGAAAATCCTGATTTGCAAACCTGGTCAAACAATAAAACAAAAAAAAAATCAGAAAATGAAATACAATCATGAAATAAAGGATGAAAAATCAAGTGGAAACCTTTCTTTTTTCATGTGATGCAAACATAATTCTACTCTCAAAAAAGAGTCACAAAAGGAAACAAACAGAGCTACATAAGTAAACCAACAAAGCTACAAAAGTAAAGAAGAAAATATTACTTGAAAAAATTCAAAACCAAATTTTATTACCTTGATGAATCAGAAAAGGAAGGAGGCTGAAATAGGGAGGAGAAAAACCGAAAAATCAAATAGAAAATGTAGATAGCATAGATCTTCAGCCAAACTCATTCATCCATATTTCCATCATCTTTATACAACCTCCTTTCAGAAAATACCCAAAAAAAAAAATGAATTGTAAATGAAGGATGCACATGAGGTTTTCTTCTTGCTTGAGTAGAATGGAAAGAGTAAAATGGTATAAAAAAAAAATATGTGTAGCGAGTTTTGTGTACTGGAAGATATAATGCACAGTATTCTTGAAAGATGAAAATATTGGAAGAGGGAAAGTGATTAAAAAGGCGTACGTTGGAATATTAAAGAAGTGCATAAAACAATTCATGTTTGCTACTTTTTAGGGAATCAAGTTAAGATGGGTGTAACTATGCACCGATTAACTTTGGAAAACAACAAATTGTGCTATTTTTTAGGCATGAGTAGTTGAGAGCATTAATAATATTAATAATTTAATATATTTTTATGATAATTAGGTTGCATTTAAGCTAGTTTTCTCGCCCTTAAGCAGATTGGATTAGGGTTAAGTAGTAGCATGCTTATTTGTACTAAATATAATAAAGATAGATTAGATTTAGGAGTATTTTACAATTAAAATAGCCGCTCAATTTTTTTAGTTGGCGCTTGAAACATGTGGATTTAAAATATGAATAGGCAACCCTTTAATTTTGTGGTAAAAAACATCCAATTCATTACCTAAAGTGTTATAGGCCACGGTTAAAACGTGCGGCCATTATATTATCATAAGCCACGGTTGATGGGGTGGCCAAAACCATCAACGGTTTAAAACCGTGGCTTTATTGTGGAATAGGTCACAGTTTTCAATCAAAGCACGAAAATGCACCATCTATATGTAAGTTATATGCAACAGTGCTGAAACCGTTGCCTATGTCTATTTTAGGCCACCATTTTTAGTCCGTGGACAACTAAAGTGTGGTCTAAACTCAAAAATGTTGTAGTGGAAATACCTTAAGAAATTAAGGCCTTACTCTAAAGGATGTGTTACTTTTGGTGATGGTCCTAAAGGTAGAATCAAAGGTATAGGCAAGCTAAGAGATCCCAGCTCACCATACCTTGATAAGGTTTTACTAGTTGAAGGACTCACTACAAATTTGATAAGCATTAGTCAACTATGTGAACAAGGACTAGATGTGTACTTCAACAACTCTGAGTGCATTATTGCTAATAATCATAAAGTAGTGATGAAAGGTGTCAAGGCAAAGGACAAATGCTATAAGTGGACTCATCCCAACAATAGTCCAAAAATAGCTTGCTTGACAGTCAAGGAAGAGAATGACCAGATGTTCTACCAGATGTCCCAACATCTGTACACTCATCAGGAAGTTGAATCACTTCAACATGAACGTGGGAAGGGAACTCTAGAGTTCCACACGTCCAAAAGCGTGTAGAACATTAAGTGACGGGGTGGCGTGCAGAAAGATTATAACGTTAATCATCATTACTTCTGCACAATAAACAAGGTAAGATACTACCTAGTTCCGTCTATAAAAAGCCACCTAGATCATCACTTGTGCTATCACACACGCTTTCAACATCTGGTACAACATCCTTAAAAAAAAAAAACCCCTCAAAAGAAATCTTCTTCAAAGAAACTCTGAACAAACATGAGTCAAGAAATCACAATGAGTTCAAACAACCAAACAATCAACAAAGGCGAAGGACCTTGTGATCCAGCTAGGGTTTCAGACTCAACCATCAATCAACAAGAGGTTGATCTTGGCAAGTTGGTTATTCCCAGAGGAAGAAGAACTACAGCAAGGAAGAGGAGAAGCAGCACATTGGTCAGGCCTTTCACTAATCCAATGCAAGGTGAAGAACCCAAGGAATCGTCCATTCCAGAACGTCAAACGTCACCAAAGAATGTTGAAGATCAAATTCCTAAAGAATCATCTCTGAAAGAGGCTACTCAAAACCAGAATCTTGAGCCTCAAACAGAGAAAGAGAAGAATGGTGAAGAAGATGTCATGACATCCGACCCCAACATCAAGGTTGTTGCAACAAATGTCTCAACATCAAGAGACACCACATCTGAAGAACATCCAATGGAAGAAGATCCAAAGGATACACAGGATAAACTCGCCTCAGAAGTTGAAGAAGAAGGTTCACAATCTCTAGAAGTCATAGAGATTGATGAAGAAACAGAGAGCAAAGAAGTTGCTCCAAGAAGAACTCTATCAGTGGCTGATAGAGTTAAAAGAACCGGAGGGAAGAAGGTGGAGATTCCCAAGTCATTCTTGGAAGAAAGCTCTCAGAAGAGGAAGATGAAGCCAGAGTCCTCAAGTGAGTTTGAGCCTGATGTCGAAAACGATGTCCCAGACATCATGTCAAAGGAAATAAAAGCTGCATCCGCAACATCCTTCCACACTGAAGATAATGAACAAAGGTGGAGGATAATCAGTCAGAGAAGGATTGCTATTGAGAGGTAGTTAAGCACTGAAGCTCTCTCCTACAAAGAGATTATCAACCTTCTTGAAGAAGCAAAAGTCATGAAGACGGTGATGGAGGTTGGAAGGTGCTATGAAAGGCTTGTGAGAGAGTTCATCACCAATCTCACAAGAGAATGCAATGATGAAGGAAGTGATGACTATAACAAGGTACAGTTAAGAGAAAAGACCATTGAATTCTCTCCAACTATGATCAACCAATTTCTGGGTAGGAATACTGTAGCTGAGAGCAAAAAGATCCTATCAATGAACAAGAATGCTAAAGAAATTACCTTAGGGCAAGCTAAACATTGGCCCAAGAAGGGACTACTTCCAACGTCCAAGTTGACTGTCAAGTATGCAATACTCAACAGGATTGGCACAGCAAATTGGGCCCCAACAAATCACAGCTCAGGTATAACCCCAAATCTGGCAAAACTCATATACCTCATAGGAAAAGGGAAGAAGGTAGACTTTGGGCAACATGTTTTCGAGCAAACAATGAAGCATGTGGAAACCAAGCAGCAAAGTTGCCAATAGCATTCCCCAGCTTGATTACTGAGTTAATTCTCAGCCAACACCCAAGCATCCTGCTTCCTGAAGAGCATGTGAGTAAAAGACCCCCTCCAATATCCTTCAACCGCAAGCTGTTTGCTGAACCACATGTCCCAGACATTGTGTTCAAAGAAAAAGTAGCAGCTGAGACCTCTGCTCCACTGGATAGAAGCTCACAAAATAAAGTATTGGCTGAGCTAATTCTAGTTTCTAAGGAGTTTGAGGAGACAATCAAGACAAGCATAGTAAGGAAAATCTGTGTAGACCATCTGATCAAGCAGCTGACAAAGAAAATAGCTGAGAATGAAGGAGCTGCTCAAGCTGAGGCTGAGCAAGAAGAAGAAGATTGAAGAACAGACTTTGGGTAAAAGGAAAATAAGTACTTACGTATTTTTACTTTTTTTTTCTGTTCTACTTCTTGTAAATATTGTGGTCTACCAAATGTCCTAGACATTGGAGACTTTGACATCCGGCACTTGAAGTGCACTTTTGTATGCTTTCTTTAAATCAATGAATATTTTCCTTACCTTTGTCAAATTATGGTAAAAAGGGGGAGTAATAATTGATGATAAGATAGCTCTTTGGCAAGTAGAATCAATCTCTTGCTTTACGGATGAATAATAGCAAGCTTTAAAAAAAATGAAAAACTAAAAAGCTATGCTAAAACAAGTATGTCCAGAGCATAATTAAATGCTAAAATTGAACTTCTAAGAAGTCTAGTGAGTCTTGATCACTCTGATTAAGTACTTTCCGCTGCAACTCAAGACTTTTGTTCACTAAGTCACTAGGTATGTCATCCCTGGACTTACAAAATTCATTGTAATGGATCATATGAAGACAAGACTAAGACTGTCTCATACTAGAAAAGGTTCATCACACATTCAAGATTGAAGAAGTCTTGAAAATTGAAGACACACAAGATTTTGAAGATCAAATACCTTGAAGACCTGAAGATCTCAAAACAGAAGTTTGCATCAACAGAGATCAATTTGAAGATTGAAGAATTTGAAGATTGAAGACTGAAGAGTGCACATTCAACAAAGTGGTTAAGTGGTTGTTTTAGCCATAATTTGCCAAAGGGGGAGATTGTAGTTCTGCTGAGATTGGCTGCATCATAAGGCTAAAACAACTTGGTCAGATTGACTTAACTGAAGCACATATGCTGAAGTAATTGAGTCCAAACCACTTGTGCATATTGAAGATGTGCAGATGCAACATGTTGAACAAGATGTCCTACACATCTTGTCACTGGGTTTAGAGCATGTTTAGGCAACATGTCGAACAAGATGTCGCAAGACATGTGGGTAGGACATCTTGACCCAGTTCAGCTTAAAAGATAATACTTATCCATTAAGCACGCGTGTTTGTTCAAATTTGGATAAGGCGCAAATCTTTTAGTAACAAGCTGAGATTAGGATTAATGATAAAGTTTGTTATTAATCCTATGTGTTAGATACGATCAGAATCGTATTTAATAAGTGGATAGAGATTAATTCTTTATCTTTGTGGAGTTTGTTTTAAAACTAATTCTTACTGTAGTGCATCTGAAAGATTGAAGATTATCTGAAGACTTGTACGCCTATATAAAGGACTCAACATAGAGCTTAAAACTCAACCCACAATAACTGAAGATTGTGAGTCCAAAGCTTTGTGCCCACTGTGCAAAGCATTAGTAGCTCCTCGTATTGTTCTTGATACTTGGTAGCCTTGAGTCGTTGAATGTTGTCATTCAACTAAGTCTTTAAACTGCAAAGTTTAAGTTTCGTCACTTGGGATTAGTGATTAGAGGGAGTCGGGTAGGTTCTTATATTCAGGGAGAGTTAGCCCTTGAGTAGAAGATTACTAGAATTGAGAAAAGGCATACATGCCAAAAGGTGTTTGGTGTGGTTGTAAGACTAAGTATTAATTCGAAGTAGTAGTGTTCACTTCCTGGATTGGTATGCTCCAGAGTAGGGCTGTTTAGCGCCGAACTGGGTTAACAAATTACTGGTGTTGTTTATTGCTTTTGTTTACTTTAGTATGACAATAACGTGTGATCCTCATAACTAGTTGTCGAACCAGTTGTCTGGGACATCTGGACTACAAACACATTGTCCTAGACTTTGTGTAAGACATCTGTCCTGCCAGAGAACAGAGATTCACTCACAATCATTTTCCTAATCGGTTATTCTAGTGGAAGCCCATAAGCAGCATACTAAACCGTACATGATTGACATATACTAAATGTTTACCGAGTTTAACTCTACCATAATTTCCCAATACCCGGGGAGCATACAAATCTTAATTTTCTATGTTACACCCTAAGATTCCAATTGTGTTTGACCTCCTGTATAACATTATATTAATTACTTGATTGTGAAACAGCTGAATTAAATTGAGGATATAAAACGAGTGTGAATTTTCAGAAAAAGGAAATATAGAGGCATTCTGCACATTGCTCGCTACAGCGAGTGACTAGCTCGCCATGGCGAGTGATCTTGTAATGGCTTGAACAACTCGCGAGGCGAGCAGATGCTTGCCATGGCAAGATTCCTCAGCCCAGAACTTGATGACTCGCCATGAGTGCTCGCTAGCAGCTCGCTATGGCGAGCTCATGCAGTAGACACTCTGTTTTGCGATTTTCAAAGAAATTTCAAGATAAACATTTACAATCCTCATGTTAATTCATCACAATCAATAATATATATAATATAGGACATAATAGAAGAGAATTCGGGAGTTAATTCTCCTCACACAATTAATTCCGTAATTTCATATGTTAACATGCAAAAGTTCATAAATTGGGAATCTAACTAAACTAGCCTAAGAACCCACCTGGATTGAAGCTTTAACTTACCTTTGGGCTCCTCTAACAGCTACCAAAACCTCCCAGTAAACACCCACAAACTCATACCAGAATTTGAAAATGTTGAACTTGAACCCTCTAACTTTGCTCTAAGAATTGGAAATGTAGTTTGATGATTTGGAACAACTGAGGTGAAGGGTTTATATAGGAGGTTTTTCTGATGAGTTAACAGTGGTGATTTTGTTCTGAACTTATTTGCATGTAAGGCATAGGTTATAGAATAGGTGATGGGAAGAGGGTTGTTGTCTTGCTAAATTAACATAGAAAAGGGTAAAGGCTTCAGAGATTCTCTGTTGCTGAAGCTTGCATGTGAGGGAATCTCCACTGAAGTATTTAAGCGACATATATAGGATAGTGGTACCTGTTAAGCCGTTGAATAACGAAGTCATTACCCGAAGTTATAGAAGGGATTAACTGTAGTAGAGATAAGTAAAATAAGGAGTTAAGCAGGATCAATTCTCGAATATAATCAGGAGAAGTCGTGATACTGTTGGATCGACTAAGTTATCACAAGTGAATTATGTTGTGAAGAAGAAACGGGATGTAAAAAACGACATGTTGAGGACGTCTGGAGTGTTGAGAATGCAGTCGCATATCCATCTTCACAAGTGAAACAAGTGTTACTTTGTGAGGTTATCCAACAGAAGGCGTACTGCCGGTAGAAGTTAAGCCGGGAGAGACGAGATGGCGTGTTACTGTGTTCAGATAGTGTAGACTAAGGTTGTAATGACGTAAATAAGAGGATGACAGTTAGTAGTCAAATCAGAGTGCGCAGCACGAGATTAGATGAGAATGTAGTCTGATGATCAGCCTTTAGGCCAACAACTCTTGGGAGAGGAAAGTTTCATTCCAAGAAATCGATTATGAATGACCACAAGGTAATTAGCTCGTCCAGAAACTGTGAGTCATGACCGGTGGAGAGGTGGAACCAAGAAATTTGGACATGGATATTGATAATTTACCTTGATGATGAAGGAAGGAGATTTGAATTTCGAAGACGAAATTCTTTTAAGAGGGGATAGATTGTAACATCCTAGCTTTAATTAATAGAAGAAAATTAATTAAAGATAATTAATGGAAATATGAGAATAAACATTAAGGAATAAGCAGGGACACAAGTACATTTAAGGACAATTGGCAAAGAGGGACCACACATTAGTGTTTAACCATAAGAGAAATAAAAACAATTGCCACAATTTTCCTTTTCTTCCCTTGTCACGTGAGAGAACAACAACCACACTAGGTGGGGACCATAGTTTCTCATTTAAAGTGACCAACACTCCAACATTAATCCCATTGTGGAAAAATTCAGAATACCAACATTATACTTCTTCTCTCTCTCACGCCTCAGACCCTCTCTTCTTTCTCTCTCCATTTCAAACCTCACTTCATGACTAGAAGTCTTAAAAGCTTCCGTTTTTATACCCCATGAGCTTAGTATCCATCACTCTAGTGTTGCTTTCAATTTCAACACCACCAGACCCAAGGCATAATCAAACAATGCATCTTTATCTCACTCATCTTCCAAATCCGAAAATCACACACCAAGCTCCAATCTTCAACCCTTTCTTCAAACTATGGTCTTGCATGTGTTATCTTCATCATAGAATCAAGCTTTTAGGTGTATGAATCAAAGATAAGAAGAAAAAGATACTCAATCTCTCCTCCCTCCTCTTTTCAATCAAACTTAAATGGTGAAACTCTAAGTTTTCCTCTTCTTGAATACTGAAGCTTGCAATCAATCAACTTTTCTCTCACTAGGAATCACTCACAAAACAAGGTAAGGGCCACAAAACTCTCCTCTTGCTCCTCTGATCCGTTCCACCCTTTTGTGCTTAGAAGCTTATGAGTTTAATAATTCTCATTTCTTGTGATGCATGTGAGTTTCATGGATTTTGGACAATAGCTGAAACCCGTATTTGAAAATACACCCTCAGAAAAACGGTCAGTGCTCTCTCCTCACAACTCTGTTTCGAATGATTATTTTTGGGATAGAAAGCTAACTCGAATACGGTCTTTTTGGCACCGATTTCATGAATTTTCATCGAGAAATGAATTCTGGGCGAATTTTTGAAGTTGACTGTTCAAACCCAGGAATTTTTAGAAAATCGTGTTTGAACAGGGCTCTAGTCAAAAGGTAATTTCTCCTTCTCTGTAGCTCTGATTTTGTTTCCTCTTGTTGGTATGGAAAGCTAACTTAAATCCGGTCGTTTGGAGATCAATTTCGTAAATTTTAGTGGAGAAACAAAGGCTGGGTGAATTTTTGAAGATGGAGGTGTGATGCAGAGTTGTGCTAGAAATTCTTCCTTTTTCCGAATTCCAAATTATATCAAGGGATGTTCGTGGGATAGCCATGGATTCTGTAGCTGTGTAGAGCCCAAGTAGAACAAGTTAAAGCTTCACTACAGGTGGGTTCTTAGGCTAGTGTAGATAGATTCCCAAAATTTATACACTTTGCATGTTAACTTAGGAATTAGGGACTTTGTTGTGTGAAGGGAAATAGCTCCCAATTTTCCCTCCGTTCTGTTCTATATTATATGTTTTACATTACTGCACTGTTACAACTGAGGATTGTAGGTGTTTCTCCTTTAAATTGATGATTTTCGTGAAATAGGGGTTATTCTGCATGAACTCGCCATAGCAAGTATCAAGCGAGTGTTCATGGCGAGCTGGGTTTTTGGGCTGATGAAACTCGCCATGGCGAGCTTCTGCTCGCCTAGCGAGTTGATTTAGGTCAGGGCCTATAATCTCGCCATGGCGAGCTGGGTTACTCGTTGTAGCGAGCTAAGCGCAGAAAGTCTCTATCTTTCCATTTATTTCTAAAAACCTCACACTCGTTTTATATCCTCATATGTCTCAAATAAATTGCAGTAGTCTAGATAATATAATGTTAAACAGAATGTTAATCACAGATAACTATTAGGGCATAACTTAGGGAATTTAGAAATAATGTATGCTCCCCGGGTTGGGAAATTATGGTAGTATGAATTTAATTAGTATCAGTCAATTATGTGTGATTTGTGATGTCGCTTTATGGACTTCCTTCGGAAACATCCATCAGGAAATATTTTGTGAGTTGTATGCCGGAACGCTTCGTGTTCAGCGGACAAGGCAGGCCTCTGAGATATGCTCACCTCAGAGTGTCCTTGCGGTTAAAATCAATAAGAAATGTTATCTGTGTTACACCTTTATTTATTATGCTTTATGATATTATGTTATGAATATGCTATGACTGATTAGGATCCCCAGCGTAGTCGCCTTTAGGAGGGTAGTAGGACCCACTGAGACTTAGTAGTCTCACCCCACTCCATTAATTTTTTTTTAGGTAGACATGTTATTTCGGAGCAGGGACCAGGATGGATCTAACGATTGGAGCTGAGCTTGGATTGTCAGCTTAGAAGACCTAGTCTTCTTCCTTGTTTCAATTTAATTTGTTATTCTGTTGTCGTTTCTTTCCGCTGTCTGTATTAAATATTCTTTTATTATCTTAATGGTAATAAGTTATTCAGTTAATTCTTTATAATTTAATGTACTCGGATTTCAATTATGTATGCTTCGACTAAATATTCTAGACAATTTAGTTGGGGTGTTATAGATAGGCTACAAGACCGACGCGTCGAAGGATCTGATAGGGTCCAATATATCTCGGACAGAGCTTTTTAGTTTTGAAAACACCGCGCAAACCCAGCTTCGGTGTGACTCTCAAGAAAACATGATCACCTTCCTGAAATTCCAAGGGTCTCCTCTTTCGGTCAGCTAAGAGCTACTAAGTGTTTTGCACAGTGGGTACAAAACTTTGGACTCACAATCTTCAGTTATTGTGGGTTGAGTTTTAAACTCTATGTTGAGTCCTTTATATAGGCGTGCAATTCTTCAGATAATCTTCAGTCTCTCAGATGCACTCAAATAAGATAGAACTTATCACTTGACTTTATCCCTTTCATCACTACCTCTTGATCATTAGCAATGGTGCATTCATGATTGTTGAAGTGCACTTTTAGTCCTTGTTCACAAAGCTAACTAATGCTAATCAAGTTTGCAGTGAGATCTTCTACTAGTAGAACATCATCTAGGCATGGAGTGTGTGGACCAGATAGTTTTCCAATGCCTATGACTCTACCTTTAACTCCATCACCAAAGGTAACACTTCCTTTTGAATGAGACCTTAATTCTCTAAGGTATCCCTCATCTCCAGTCATGTGTTTAGAACATCCACTATCAAAATACCAATTTTTATGTGGAGATATTCTTAGAGGAGTATGAGCCTTTTGAGGTGGTGTTGGCTTACATACTTTAGTGGGAACTTCCTTGTGTTTCACCCTTGGTGACTTAGGCTTCTGAGGGTAGCCATGGAGGTAGAAGCATTCTGAGATTAGATGCCTAGTTTTTCCACAATGTTGAGCATATTGAGGGGGCATGTGGTCTGGCATATGCTTCCTTTTTTGAGCTGGAGGCTGAGGCCTTTGTTCAAACCTTTTCTGCTTGTGTTGAGTCAGATGATTAATCTTTGTCACCTGTTTCTTTTGTTCAGCAGGTTGTTGAGGTTTGGATCATGTCTTCTTATGCTTGTGCTGAGGAGGATGTTGTGACTTGTGGTTTGACATTTGGTCCTGAGGTCTATTCTTAGAGGAAATTTTCTTCTCAGGAGCCTTGTTCTAGTTGTCATACCCTAATCCCTTCTTGTCGCTTGGACTTCTACCAAGTTCAAGAACTTCTTCAAGCATGTCAGTTCCCTTGTTTAACATTCTCACAGATTTTATCATCTCAGCGAGTTTTGAGTTTGACAAGGTAACTTGTTCTTTCAAAGCAGCTGTTGATGCTTCTAGTGCCTCCTTTTCTTGAGCAAGTAGTGTGACTTGTTCTCTCAAGCTAGTTGCTGAAACCTCTAGTGCTTCCTTCTCTTGAGCTAGTTTCTCCATCTCCTCATCTTGTTTTCTTATGAGTTCATAAGATTGTTCCCATTTAATGATGAGATTGTTGTATTTCTCATCCAATTCTTCTTGTAGGAGATCTTCATTGCTCGTGCTGCTGCTGGTATCAAATGCTCCTCCTTGGTCTTGCCCTGTGACTTGATGTTGGACCTCTTGTCTGGGACATTTGTCCTATACTTGGCTTGCAGCTTACTTAAGGCTCTGTTGAAGTCCTTTGTAAGGTAAGCTAAAGCCTGTGATAGCTCATCATCATCTTGGCTTTCCTCAGATTTAAATGCCAAGTTCTTCATCTTCTTCTCTGGTTTATCATCCAGGGACATCTCAAAGGTTTATAATGAGCCAATAAGTTCATCAACTTTCATTGTGCTCAAGTCTTGACATTCTTCGATTGCAGTCACCTTCATATTAAATCTCTTAGGCAGTGATCTAAGGATTTTTCTGGCTAACTTTTCTTCAGGTATCTTCTCACCTAGAGCAAAGGTTGAATTTGCTATATCTTGTATTCTAGTGTTGAACTCGGATATAGTTTCTTCATCCTCCATTCTCAAGTTCTCAAATTTTGTGGTAAGAAGTTGCAGCTTTGACATTTTAACTTTGGAGGTTCCTTCATGTGCAGTTTGAAGAATTTCCCAGGCTTGCTTGGCTTCAGTACATGTGTTGATTAATTTGAACATGTTTTCATCAACACCATTGAATATAGCATTGCGTGCTTTAGAGTTGCCACTTGCCTCAGTTTCTTCTTCTGGACTCCAATCTGCCATTCCTTTTAGACTTGTGGAGCCATCTTCTGCTGTGATTATTGGATGATTCCACCCAGTGATAATTGCCCTCCATGCTTTTGGATCCATGGATTTGAGAAAGGCAACCATTCTTGCTTTCCAATAATCATAATTTGATCCATCCAAGACTGGTGGTCTGTTGATTGATCCTCTCTTGTTCATCTTGAACAAAATATATCTCCCGTGAGCTCACCCAGCAGGTTAGGGTGCCTGCTCTGATGCCAATTGAAATTCTGTTCTCTGGCAGGACAGATGTCTTACACAATGTCTAGGACAATGTGTCAGTAGTCCAGATGTCCTAGACAACTGGTTCGACAACTGGTTATGAGGATCACACGTTATTGCAATACTGAAGTAAACAAAAGCAATAAACAACACCAGTGATTTGTTAACCCAGTTCGGCGCTAAACAGCCCTACTCTGGAGGATACCAATCCAGGAAGTGAACACTACTACTCCGAATTATTACTTAGTCTTACAATACTACCAAACACCTTTTGGCATGTACGCCTTTTCTTAATCCTAGTAATCTTCTACTCAAGGGCTAACTCCCCCTGAATTTGAGAACCTACCCAACTCCCTCTAATCACTAATCCCAAGTGACGAAACAACTTTAAACTTGCAAAGTTTAAAAGACAAAGTTGAATGGCAACACTCAACGACTCAAAGCTTCAAAGTATCTAGAACAATACTAAGAGCTACTAAGTGTTTTGCACAGTGGGTACAAAACTTTGGACTCCCAATCTTCATTTATTTTGGGTTGAGTTTTAAGCTCTCTGTTGAGTCCTTTATATAGGCGTGCAATTCTTCAAATAATCTTCAGTTTTTCAGATGCACTCAAATAAGAACTAGTTTTAAAACAAACTTGTTTCAAAACAAACTCCACAAAGATAAAGATTTAATCTCTATCCACTAATTAAATACGAATCCTGTTAGTGTTTGTGTGTTGGCTGCTTTTTGGTAAAACAATGTTTTGATACAATGTTTGACATAATGTTTCAACATCCGGATACTAATCCACGATATGCTGAAAGCGCGCCTCTTTAATGCGCTGTTGTTTATTTATGGAATCCACGCCTTTATTCCAGACTCCTATCTCGTGTGCATGGTCAAAGTATCTCAAGCCTTTATTACACTATCGTATCTTCTTGTTACACTTAAGGATACTTGTGATACCTTGTGTTTATGTGAGCTGGAATTGCTGCTGAAGACTTGAAGCCCAACATGTGATAAGGCCCATTTTAGACTTTGTATTTAAGCTACATTGTAAACCTAGTTAGGGTTACGTGTGTGTGTATTACATTTCTAAGAACAGTGTGTCTAGGGTTTTCAAGTATTTTGTATTGTGAGCCTATCTTGTTATCCATATACAAGACTAGGACTTAGTTTGAATTGTAATTGTTTTGTTCTTCTCCTAAGCTTTTAAGTATGGAGATAGTGTGTTTCTGAAAGTGATTTCAAACCTTAATAGTTGTCTTAGTTACAATCACTAGGTATGTGGTTGAGTAGGAGGTGAGAAGGGTTCTCAAACTTAGGAGTTCCTAAGTTCAAGTTTCATAAGATAGTGTCTAAGTCATAAGTGTAAACATGGGTGTTTGCTGAGAGCTTAGGATTAGAACTATCATAGTGGATTTCTCTCCTGGATTGGTATCCCCCAGATTAGGTTGTTGTTGTGCACCGAACTGGATTAACAAAGATCCTGTGTCTTTTACTTGTGCATTGTTTTATTTTGGCTAAACTACATATTTGGTCCCTTACGTTTATTTTAGGTTTCAATTTGGTCCCTTACGTTAAAAAAGTTTCAATTTGGTCCCTTACGTTATCAATGTTTGCATTAGTTGGTCCCTTCCGTCAGATTTCACTGTTCCACTGTTTCAATTGGACACGTGTCAAAGTGTCCAGGTGTCCACGTGTCAATCCACGTGTGCAAACCGTCTGCCACGTAAGCAAACCGTCTGCCACATGTGCAAAATCAGACGGAAGGGACCAAATTGAAACCTAAAATAAATGTTATGGACCAAATTGAAACTTTTTAAACATAAGGGACCAAATTGAAGCCTAAAATAAACGTAAGGGACCAAATGTGTAGTTTAGCCTTTTATTTTTATTTATATATGTCTGTCTGTGAATGTTCCAACATTGCATTCAACATCTCTAACATTGGAACATTGCATCAAACATCCTACTTCTGAATAGTGGAATTTCAATTGGCATCAGAGCAGGCACCCTGCCTGTTTCTAGGGTGAGATCTAGGGAAGTTAATTCCTAATAAGATGGAGAAGGATGGAGGATTTGTTAACAGACCACCATTACTTGAAGGTGGAAACTATGACAATTGGAAGTCAAGAATAGCTGCTTTTCTGAAGTCCATTGACTCTCAGGTCTGGAGAGCTATCCTGTTTGGGTGGGAACATCCAGTAGTCACTGACAAAGATGGCAATAAAACAGGAGTACTGAAGCCAGAACTTGATTGGAGCAAGGAGGAACAAGACCTGTCTACCTACAACTCCAAGGCTATAAATGCCCTATTCAATGGAGTAGATAGGAGTATGTTCAGACTTATTAAGAAATGTGTTGTGGCAAAGGAAGCTTGAGATATCCTGGAGACAGTGCATGAAGGGACCTCAAAGGTAAAAATGTCTAGACTCCAGTTACTTACCACAAAATTTTAAAGTCTGAAAATGAAGGAGGAAGAAACTGTCCATGACTTCTACATGAATATCCTTGACATGGCAAATTCATTTGATGTGCTGGGTGAGAAGATGACAGATGCAAAGCTGGTAAGAAAGATTCTTAGATCTCTACCAAAAGGATTTGACATGAAAGTAACTGCTATAGTGGAAGCTCAGGACATCAACAATATGAAAGTTGATGAGCTAATTGGATCCTTGGAAACTTTTGAGCTGGCTATAAGTGAAAGGGGTGAGAAGAAGAGTAAGAGCATTGCCTTTGTGTCTAACACAGATGATAGTGAATCTCTAGAAGATGCAGATGAAGATGATAGATTTGCTGAAGCATTGGCCATGATTGGTAGGAAGTTTAAGCAAGCTTGGAAGCAAGCAGATGGGAGACAAAGACCAAATGGGCAAAACATCCGATTCAACATCAACACTCAGTCAGATAAATTCAAGAGAAACAAAGGAGATGAGAAGCCATCACAATCTAAAGGTGTTCAGTGTCATGAATGTGAGGGGTTTGGACACATCAGGACTGAATGTGCCACTTATCTCAAGAAGCAAAAGAAAAGTCTAGTGGTGTCATGGTCTGATGAAAGTGACTCTGAAGGAGAAAATGAGTCAGCTAGGCATGTGACTGCACTAACTGGTGTCTGCACTTCAGATGTTGAATTTGAGGATGGAGATTTATCCTATGAAGATCTCCTTGCCACTTACAAAGAGCTGTATGAGAAGGATGTGGAAATCTGCAAGACTCTACACAAGCAGAAGAAGACCATCAATCAACTCATGGCAGAAAGAGATGAAGGACTCAAGAAGATCACTACGCTGATAGATGAGGTTAATCTCCTAAACTCTCAACTGGAGAATACCCTTAAACAAGTAAGAATGTTAAATACAGGGACAAAAGTTCTTGATGAAATCTTGGACTCTCAAGGACAAAGAAAGGGGAAAGGTATTGGCTTTGACTACAGAAACATGAACAACAATCAAGCCAGAAAGGTAGAAAAGTTTGTTCCTGCTGAAAGTGAATACAATCCCACAACTAGTACTCAAATGTTGAAGCGTCCTATTCAACATCATGGCTCATCATCTAGAAGAAGACCCATAAGATGGGCTTGTCATCACTGTGGTAAGATAGGCCACATTAGACCCTATTGTTTCCAACTATATGGTTATCCAAAATGGTATCATCAGGAGAAAGAAGAAGGAGCTCATCAAAATACTAAGACATGGAAGCCAAAGAACAAGGAAGTTTCTGCCTTGATAGCTCACATTGCTTTGAGAGCATCATCCAAAGATAGCTGGTATTTTGACAGTGGATGCTCCAGGCATATGATTGGTGCTAATGAATATCTTGAAGAGATCAAACCATATGCAACCAATTATGTCACATTTGGAGATGATGCTAAAGGACACATTGTTGGAATAGGGAAGCTTAAAAAGGAGGGCCTACCTAGACTTGACAATGTCCTATTGGTGAAAGGGCTAACTACTAATTTGATCAGCATTAGCCAGTTGTATGACCAAGGCTTGAAAGTGAACTTTACTCAATCTTAATGTGACGTAATTGATTATCATAACAAAGTTCTGATGAAAGGCAGAAGATCCAAATATAATTGTTATCTGTGGATATCTCCAGATGAACAAGTGAACCTTTCTTCCTGTCTAATGAGTAAGGAAGATGAAGTCAATCTATGGCACCAAAAACTACGACACTTGCACTTGAGAGGTATGAAGAAAGCTATCAATGCTGGAGCCATAAGAGGACTGCCAAACATGAGTATTGAAGAAGGTAAGATATGTGGTGACTGTCAAAGAGGAAAGCAGACTAGGATGTCCCATACAAAGTTGGAACATCAGGTAACATCCAAGGTACTTGAACTCTTACACATTGACCACATGGGACCTATGCAAGTTGAAAGCATAGGGGGTAGAAGGTATGCCTTGGTGGTTGTTGATGATTATTCAAGATTCACCTGGATAAATTTTATAAGAGAAAAGTCAGATAGTTATGATGCTCTAAAGAATCTCTACCTACAACTTCAAAGGGAAAAGGACTCAGGAATAGTAAGAATCAGAAGTGACCATGGTAGGCAGTTCGAAAATGCAAAGGTTGCTGAATTTTGTGAATCTGAAGGAATCAAACAGGAGTTCTCTTCACCAATTACTCCTCAACAGTATGGGGTGGTTGAAAGGAAAAACAGGACAATACAAGAGTCAGCTAGAGCCATGCTTCATGCCAAGAAACTTCCATACCATTTTTCGGCTAAAGCAATGAACACTGCATATTATGTTCATAACAAAGTAACCCTGAGGAAAAGAACATCATGCACTCTCTATGAGCTGTGGAAAGATAGAAAGCCAACTGTGAAACACTTTCATGTGTTTGGGAGCAAATGTTACATTCTGACTGACAGAGAACAAAGGAGAAAAATGGATCCTAAAAGTGATGAAGGAATTTTTCTTGGGTACTCAACTAATAGCAGGGCCTACAGAGTCTACAACTCTAAAACTCAAGTCATGATTGAGTCAATCAATGTAGTGATAGATGACCTGCATGAAGAAAAGGGTGCAGATGTTGAACAGGATGTTGAAGCATCACCATAAACTGAAGCTGACACTGAAGTTAAAATTGATGCTGGTGAAGAAACTGTTGATAGAAGCACCTCAATCAACAACAAAGGACCTTCTGTCAGGGTTCAGAAGAATCATCCTCAAGACCTTATCATAGGTGATCCTCAAAATGGCATCACTACCAGAAGATCAAATGAGGTAATTAGCAATTCTTGTTTTGTATCCTTACTTGAACCAAAAAATGTCAAAGAGGCTCTCACTGATGAATGCTGGATAGAAGCAATGCAAGAAGAACTTAATCAGTTTAAAAGGAGTGATGTGTGGAATCTAGTCCCCAGACCTGCAGGGGTATATGTAATTGGTACAAAATGGGTATATAAGAACAAGTTAGATGAAAAGGGAGTGGTAACCAGAAACAAAGCCAGACTAGTGGCTCAAGGTTACACTCAAGTGGAAGGACTTGACTTTGAAGAAACCTTTGCACCTGTGGCCAGGTTGGAGGCAGTAAGACTACTACTGGGAGTTGCTTGTATTCTTAAATATTTCAAATGGATGTAAAAAGTGCCTTCTTAAATGGATATCTGCAGGAAGAAGTGTATGTGGAACAACCTAAGGGCTTTGTAGAAGCAGGTTTTCCTGATCATGTGTACAAACTCAAAAAGGCTTTATATGGGTTAAAACAAGCACCTAAGGCATGGTATGAGAGGTTGACTCAATTTCTAGAAACTCATGGATACATAAAGGGTGGTTTTGATAAAACCCTATTTGTGAAGGAAGAGGAAGGCAAGCTTATGATAGCTCAGATATATGTGGATGACATACTCTTTGGTGGGATGTCAAATCATATGGTCCAACATTTCATCTCCCAGATGTAGTAGAATTTAAAATGAGCTTAGTAGATGAGCTAACATATTTTCTTGGCCTACAAGTCAAACAAATGGAAGATACCATATTCATTTCACAGAGTAAATATGCTAAGAATATAGTAAGAAAGTTTGGGATGGACAGTGCCATACCTAAAAGAACACCTGCACCTACACATCTGAAGCTGAGCAAGGATGAGAATGGAATATATGTTGATCAAAGTCAGTACAGGAGTATGATTGGAAGCCTACTGTATCTAACAGCTAGTAGACTTGACATCACATTTGCTGTTGGGGTTTGTGCTAGGTATCAGGCTGATCCCAAAGTTAGCCATCTAGCTTAGGTCAAGAGAATTCTGAAATATGTGAATGGAACAACTGACTATGGGATACTGTACACACACGGAGAAGATTCCAAGCTGATTGGGTATTGTGATGCAGATTGGGCTGGGAGTGCTAATGATAAAAAAAGCACCTCTGGTGGTTGTGTAACATCCCCAAATTCTAAGATTGGCTAATTAATTTTAATTAGAAATTATCTAATAAAATTAGAATTAACATGGGTGATTAATTAATTAATTCATGGGAATTAAGAGTTTTATGTGTATGACTTAGTGATTCCAATTAAATCTAAGTTACACAATTAACACCTTAATTATACTCTTATGATTAATTAAGACTAGGATTCAAAATTTCCTCCCTCATATGACTCACTCTCTCTTGGCTTAACACCTCAATCTCAAGTTATGAGTCATAGTTACACTTAGGCCAAATACCATCTCATAATCTCTATCACTCCTTGTTGCATGCAAACAATCCACTTCTTTCCACTCTCATTTCAGCAAAGAAAAACTGAGGCTAGAAGCTCTCATTTTTTTCTTCTCTCACGTGAGCACAACAACAACAACAAGCCTCCAAAAATTCCAATTACCTCCCTCACATGATTATCTTCCACAACCACTACACCTCAAGATATAGCTGAGGTTTGGTGCTGTTAGTAGAGCCCAGGAGCAAGATATAAAGCTTCATCCAGGTGGGTTCTTAGGCTAATTTAGTTAGTTTTTCCCAAATTATGAAATTGCATGCAAACTTAGGAAATTCATAGGTATAACTGTGTGAGTGAAATTAATCCCCAAATTTCACTCTATTCTGTTCTATATCACTTAATATATGTTTCTGCACTTTCTTGTATGAGGATTGTAGGTGTAATTTATAACATTTAATGATTTTCGCAAAACAGAGCCGTTTATGCATGAACTCGCCATAGCGAGTTGCTAGCGAGCCTTCATGGCGAGCTGAAGGTGCTGGGCTGAAGAACTTCGCCATGGCGAGCTCTAGCTCGCCTAGCGAGTTGTTTAGGCCAGAACCTGTAAGTTCGCCATCGCGAGCTTGGTAACTCGCCGTAGCGAGCCAACCCAGAATTGGTACATTTTTCTCATTTTCAAAACAAATGTAACACTCGTTTTATATCCTCATTAGAGATAGTTGTCTTGCAGAAATATAAATAATGTGATGTTGTATAGAAGGTCAATTACAGTTGGACTCTTAGGGCTTTACCTAGGAAATCTAGAAATATTGTATGCTCCCCGGGTTTTGGAAATTAATGGTAGCATGTTATGAATTTAGAAATCAGTCTAATATGTACGATTGTGATATTGTTGTGGACTTCGTTTTAGATGTTCCACTAGAAAACTTTGTGAGCTGTATGCCGGAACGCTTTCTGTTCGCGGACAAGGCAGGCCTCTGAGACGTGCTCACCTCAGAGTGTTTGCGGATTAAAATCAACAAGATTAATTCTATGTTACACATTTATTTATTATGCTTATGATAATTATGTTATGAAATGAATTATGATATGACTGATTAGGAGCCCCGACTTATAGCCATTAGGAGGGTAGTAGAACTCATTGAGACGAAGTGACTGTCTCACCCCACTCCCTTTTTTATTCAGGCAAACAGGTTGAATAGGTAAGCAATGTTGTGGAGTAGCTGCTGCTGTTGGAGGATCGCATATTTAGTCTTTCCTTGCTTTTCTCAATATCTTATCGTGTTGTTTCTTGTTTCCGCTGTGTTTTATTATCCCGTGTGTATTCTTGCACCTGCGCGTGCATAAATTTGAATAATGTAATTGTAATGAACTCGGTACTTTTTATAATATTCTGTATTATATTCTAGATAATAATGTGGGGTGTTACAATTGGTATCAGAGCAGGTCGATTCAGATCTTGCGTGAGGTCATTAGAATTACTAATCCAATCCCAGTAGTTGTCTAGGTTCCCTACATACGTTCTAGGTGTCATGTCACTTTAAGCCTGGCTAACTTGACTTGATATTGGCAGTTAGAGCAATATGTCTGGAGCGAGACGAGGACCTGGAAGGCCACCAAGAAGGCATGACGATGATGAGGAACCAGAAGTGTTCGGTGATGCTAACGCCAACATGTGGGCGGAGATGATGCATCAGCATCAGCAATTTCAGGCCCAGCAAGCGCAGCAGCATCAGGAATTTATGGCAATGTTCCAGCAGCACATGAATGCCCCTCCTCCCCAGAATCTTGGGTCGAGCGCTGCTTTCCGAGAATTTTGTAGAATGAGCCCTCCAGAGTTCTACGGCGAGTACAACCCCGCCAAAGCCAGGGAATGGTTGCAAAGGATGAGTGGAACTTTGGACTCCATGGCGAGTAACATTCGTCTCCCGCTTCTTTAGGGGTGACACTTGTAACTGGTGTGAAGGTACCAAGAATTACATGGAAGCCAGCCAGATGGAGATAAATTGGCAGAACTTCAGGCGTCTCTTTATTGGCCATTATATTCCCGAAAGTTATCAATTTCAGATGGAGAGGGAATTGACCGAGTTAAAACAGGGCAATCTGACTGTAGCTGAGTATACAATGAAGTTCAACGAGTTGGTCCGATATGTTGCAGATGGTGATGATGCTCCCACGGAAGCGTGGAAGATGAAGAAGTATCGGATTGGGCTTCGTACGGACATAACTCACGATGTTTCAATGCAGCAGATCACTAGCTTTGGTGATCTAGTACAAAAGAGCTATCACGCCGAGGCAGGTCTCAGCAACATTCACAAAGAGAAGAATGAGGCGAATCAGAAGAAGAAGGGTTTGTTTGGAAAGTTTGGTTTGAATTTGAAGTCCAAGGGTATATCGAGCATGGGCAAGCAGAGCCACTCCCAACGCTCACCTAAGAATTGTGCAGACTGTGGATATCCTCACAGTGGTGAGTGCATGAAAGGCAAAAACATGTGTTACTACTGCAAGCAACCTGGCCACTTCAGGAACGAGTGGAACCGCCAAGAATAAAGGTCGGGTATATTCTCTAGACTGTAATGAGATAAGATCCAATAGTTCTGTAATTATGGATGTTTGTTTATTAGGACAGTCTAAAGTCTTAGTCTTGTTTGATTGTGGAGCCACTAATTCTTTTATAGCCGTAGACTGTGTCATGCGGTTAGGAATACCTTCTGTTCTTCTCATACCACCAATGGCAGTCGCTGTCGCTACTGGCGGCAGAGTTACTTCAAAGAAAGTTTGCCAAAATTGTCCTATCTTAGTTGGAAGTAAAGTCTATCACATTGATCTAATCTGTCTACCTCTAAAGGACTTTGATGTCGTTCTTGGCATGGATTGGCTTTCCGCCAATACATTGTACATCGGTTGTGCGGAAATGAATTTGTATATCCCTTCGGAAACTTCTGCAGAAAGTAGAGCCTTATCTGTTTTGTTGCAAAATACTCACCAGATGATTCAGTACTTAGGTGCCAGCAGTAAATGTTTCAGTGTTCTGTTCACTATCGATCATGAGTCTAGTTTGAGTCCTAGTGACATCCCCATAGTTAGCGAGTATCTAGATGTTTTCCCTGATGACATTATGAGTCTTCCTCCCGAGTGTGAAATAGAGTTCTCCATAGATCTTGTTCCGGGTTCGCAACCCATCTCTGTTGCTCCTTATAGAATGTCTCCATTAGAACTCCATGAGCTTAAGACTCAACTAGAGGAATTACTCCAGAAACATTTCATTCGTCCTAGTGTTTCTCCTTGGGGAGCACCTGTTCTGCTTTTTAAGAAGAAGGACGACACCATGCGCTTGTGCATCGACTACCGTCAGCTCAACAAAGTTACCATCAAAAACAAGTATCTGTTACCTCGGATTGATGATCTCTTAGATTAACTCAGAGGTGCCACTGTTTTCTCGAAGATTGACCTTCGTTCCGGTTATCATCAGATCAGAATCAAATCCTCAGATGTGTCCAAGACGGCGTTCAGGACGCGTTATGGGCATTATGAATTCCTAGTTATGCCTTTCGGTTTGACTAATGCTCCTGCTGTATTCATGGATTACATGAATAGAATTTTTCAGCCTTACCTAGACAAGTTTGTTGTCATCTTCATAGATGATATCTTAATCTATTCTCATAATCAAGAGGAGCATGCTGAACATCTCAGAATTGTTTTGGAAGTTCTTAGAGAGAAGAAGTTGTATGCCAAGTTCAGCAAGTGTGAATTCTGGCTCTCAGAAATTAAATTTCTGGGACATGTTATTTCCCAAGGCGGTGTGTCTGTTGATCCATCCAAAGTAGAAGCAATTCTTAATTGGGAAAGACCCAACAATGTGTCAGAAGTCAGAAGTTTCTTGGGCTTAGCAGGATATTACCGGAGATTCATTCTTGGATTTTCGGAAATTGCCTTGCCTTTGACTCGTTTGACCAGGAAAGGTGGTGCTTTCGTTTGGGATACTGATTGTGAAGTAAGTTTCAGAACTTTGAAAGAAAAGTTGACCAGTGCTCAAGTGTTGGTCATTCCTGATCCTAACCGGAAGTATGTGGTGTATTGTGATGCATCGCATAAAGGGCTTGGATGTGTTCTAATGCAAGATGGAGCTGTGGTAGCATATGCCTCTCGGCAATTGAAACCACACGAGCAAAACTATCCGACTCATGACCTGGAATTAGCAGCTATTATTTTCGCTCTAAAGATTTGGAGGCATCACTTGTATGGTGTCCAATTTGATCTTTTCAGCAACCATAAGAGCTTGAAATATCTGTTTGACCAGAAAGATCTGAATATGAGGCAACGTAGGTGGATGGAGTACTTGAAGGATTTTGATTTCAATCTCAATTGCAATCCTGGCAAAGCGAATGTTGTAGCGGACGCTTTAAGCCGGAAAGCTCTATATGCCTCTGAACTCCTAATGCAACAATGTGGTTTGTATGAGAAGTTCAGAGATCTGAATTTGAATGTTGTGTACAGAAAGAGTGGTATTAGAATCAACCGAATGGAGTTGTCCTGTGATCTGCGTTCGAGGGTGGTGCAGGCACAACGAAGCGATATGGACCTACAGAGGAGATTGAATAACCCAGAATTTTCAATAGCATCTGATGGTGCCATGCTGTATGAAGGGAGATTGTGTGCACCGAATGATGATGAACTGAAAAGGCTGATTCTTGATGAGGCACACAAAAGTGGATTCTCGATTCATCCAGGATCCACCAAAACATGAAGGCAGAAATCGCAGATTTTGTGTCCAGATGTCTGGTATGTCAACAAGTGAAAATTGAACACCAGAAACCTGGAGGTCCATTGCAACCATTAGAAGTCCACCTATAAGGCCACACAATATGCAGCTATTTTTATAGAACATAATGTAAGGTTACATGGTGTACCGCTCAGTATCGTTTCCGATCGTGATCCTATCTTCACTTCTAGGTTTTGGAAAGCCTTTCAGAATGCGATGGGTACTCGGTTAAGAATGAGTACATCGCATCATCCTCAGACATATGGTCAGTCTAAAAGAACCATTCAAACTCTTGAAGATATGCTTCGTGCCTGTGTGTTGGAAGATGGTGGTAGTTGGAGCAACTACCTACACTTGATCGAATTTGCTTATAATAACAGTTACCATTCCAGTATCGGGATGGCACCGTTTGAAGCACTATATGGAAGAAAATGTAGAACTCCTTTGTGTTGGACCGAAATCGGTGATCCCGGATTGTTAGGACCAGACCTTAAAAGGTTAAGTCCATCCATGAAAACGTGAAAGTTGCTCAGAGTCGGCAAAAGAGTTATGCTGACAGGAGACGGAGACCGTTGGAATTTGACGAAGGTGATCATGTATTTTTGAAGGTTACCCCGAAGTTGGGATTACGTGGTGTGTTTAGAACCAAGAAACTCTGTCCAAGATATATTGGACCACACCAAATTCTTCGGCGCGTCGGTTCAGTAGCTTATCAGTTAGCTCTTCCTCCTTCCATGTTAGGGCTATACGACGTGTTCCATGTCTCTTAGCTTCGATAGTACATTCCAGATCCTTACCAGCCGATAGAAATTGAACAGATAGATCTTCAGCCAGACTTGACTTATCAACCTGATCCTGTTCGAATCATTGATCGTGATGTCAAAACTCTTCGGAATAAGAGGATCCCAATTGTCAAAGTTGAATGGGCGCAGTCTCCGGACGATGAATACACTTGGGAATAGGAATCTGATATGATGGAAAGTTATCCTCACCTATTCTTTAAGGGGGGTAGATTGTAACATCCCCAAATTCTAAGATTGCCTAATTAATTTTAATTAGAAATTATCTAATAAAATTAGAATTAACATGGGTGATTAATTAATTAATTCATGGGAATTAAGAGTTTTATGTGTATGACTTAGTGATTCCAATTAAATCTAAGTTACACAATTAACACCTTAATTATACTCTTATGATTAATTAAGACAAGGATTCAAAATTTCCTCCCTCATATGACTCACTCTCTCTTGGCTTAACACCTTAATCTCAAGTTATGAGTCATAGTTACACTTAGGCCAAATACCACCTCATAATCTCTATCACTCCTTGTTGCATGCAAACAATCCACTTCTTTCCACTCTCATTTCAGCAAAGAAAAACTGAGGCTAGAAGCTCCCATTTTTCTCTTCTCTCACGTGAGCACAACAATAACAACAACAACAAGCCTCCAAAAATTCCAATTACCTCCCTCACATGATTATCTTCCACAACTATTACACCTCAAACTACTCTCACTCAGGAATCTCACATGCAACTGCTACACAGAGAGAATCTCTGAAGCATTTCCCTCCTTTCATATCAATCTAGCAAAACAACAAATGTCACAACATGCAATTGGAACCAGAACAAATTCGTGCACTGTATATACTCAGAAATTCACCCTTTATAAACCCCTCATTCCAGTTGAATCAAGCATCAAACAATCTTCCAATTCTTAGAGCAAAACTTAAGGGTTCAAAGTGTCAAAGTCACAAATTCTGGTCTGGTGTTTGTGGGGCTGTAGCTGAGGTTTGTAGCTGTTAGTAGAGCCCAGGAGCAAGATATAAAGCTTCATCAAGGTGGGGTCTTAGGCTAATTTAGTTAGTTTTCCCCAAATTTTGAAATTGCATGCAAACTTAGGAAATTCATAGGTATAACTGTGTGAGTGAAATTAATCCCCAAATTTCACTCTATTCTGTTCTATATCACTTAATATATGTTTCTGCACTTTCTTGTATGAGGATTGTAGGTGTAATTTATAAAATTTAATGATTTTCGCAAAACAGAGTCGTTTCTGCATGAACTCGCCATAGCGAGCCTTCATGGCGAGCTGAAGGTGCTGGGCTGAAGAACTTCGCCATGGCGAGCTCTAGCTCGCCTAGCGAGTTGTTTAGGCCAGAACTTGTAAGTTCGCCATGGCGAGCTTGGTAACTCGCCGTAGCGAGCCAACCCAGAATTGGTACATTTTTCTCCTTTTCAAAACAAATGTATACTCGTTTTATATCCTCATTAGAGATAGTTGTCTTGTAGAAATATAAATGTTGGATATGCCTTAAAATCTCGGTCACAAGAAGTCAGAAAATTCCTGGAAATCTGTCTGCGACGCTGCGCGCAGGTCTCTGGCGCTGTGCGCCGGGAAGGACCTGGAAAGTGGTTTTGGCTCTGTTTGCTGCGCCGTGCGCGGGCGCGTGAAGACTTGGAGATTTGCTTGGAAAATATATTTTCTTGGAGGATATTCTGACTTGGATTTGTTTTGTTTTAAAATAGATTGCGTTTGTTTTTTAAATAGGATATATTTAAAAACAATATGAGATTTGGTTTTATTTTAGAAGATTATCTTTTAAAATAAGTAGGCATATATTTTTCTATAAATAGGGATTGGCTTGTTCATAGAAAAATTGAGCGAGAGCGACAAGATGTAGAGAATCGGGGTTTGCCACCACAAAAGGCTAAGGTTGTGAATCATAGGGCAAACTATTCTTGGGAACATCTTGTGGGGCACCTTGGGTAGACTAGGTCAAATTGAGTCTCTTGGCCACGGGAAGAGATTCGGGTTTTGGGTAGAATTAGGGTTGCTAATTCCTTGTACCCAATTGTGGGAAACTCTTGTAAAGCGGTGACTATTTGATCATAGTAGAACGGAAGGGCTGCTCCCTCCCCCAGATTAGGTTCATTAACACCGAGCTGGGTAAACAAATGGATCGTGTGTTCTTTTCTTTCTTGCCGGTTATTGTTTGAATTATTGCATTATCGTCTCTATCCGGTCCTTATTATTTTGGTTGCTTGTCACGCTTGCCCCACACATCAGTTTCTTATTGGTGTGAGTTTAATGTCTAATTCGCAACAATTGGCGCCCACCGTGGGGCAAGGGGATCGGTTGATTCAAGTACCATGGGTTTGAAGGAGGATATGAGAGGTTCACCGTGAGTAACGACTACGGGTTGTGGAAGGTGAAGATGGTGGCGGTGTTAATTCAAAACAAGGTATGAGGCGTTGAAGGGAGAATCACGATTGGAGAGAGGTCTTGCTTATCACAAGGGGATGGTTGGTGTACTTTGGTGGAATCTCAGTTTGAGGTGGAGTCTCCCAATAGTGGGAGGTATTCAACATTGACTCTCGGGTATCTAATCGGAAATAGGGAGGAGAGTGGTTGTGTTGAGCCAAAGGGGAACCATGGAGGCCTTGTGGGAAAAGTTTCAATTGTGGCTGAAGAAGTGCAAGACCTTGAGAGGATCTTCCGGGAGGCAATTGAAAGCAACCTTGATCAAACTGTGGAACTTGTAGGACTGCTGGAGGTAGTCGGGTGCAAGGGGAGTTTGATGTTGCAGCTTGCAGAACCACCTAAAATTCCAAGGTGGGTTCGGAGGCAAGCAATACTTCGAGAGGACGGATGGCACTCCGGGGGTCGAAGGGTGGTGGAGCTTGTTGAGCTATCCAAAAGCCGGTGATAGCGGGGCACAAGCGTTTCTTCAGGAGTGTACGGAATTAGCTACTCCGGAGTCTGAAGAGGGAGGCGGTGAATGTTGTAGCTACCAAAAGTCCTATGGTAGTGGGAGGCAAGATCTTCATGAGAGCGGAAGGCATTCCGATGGATGAAGGGAAAGAGGCAATGCTTGCGGGAAGCAAGTGGAGGCTAACGCCTAGGTCATGGTCTTGACCGGTGATCTTGGATGAAGATTCAAGATGGAGGAAGCAACGCGGTGGTTGAGTGGATCACCATCGATTTGAAGGCAAGGTGGAGAATTGTTGGATATGCCTTAAAATCTCGGTCACAAGAAGTTAGAAAATTCCTGGAAATCTGTCTGCGGCGCTGCGCGCAGGTCTCTGGTGCTGTGTGCGGCGCTGTGCGCCGGGAAGGACCTAGAAAGTGGTTTTGGCTCTGTTTGCTGCGCCGTGCGCGGGCGCGTGAAGACTTGGAGATTTGCTTGGAAAATATATTTTCTTGGAGGATATTCTGACTTGGATTTGTTTTGTTTTAAAATAGATTGTGTTTGTTTTTTAAATAGGATATATTTAAAAACAATATGAGATTTGGTTTTATTTTAGAAGATTATCTTTTAAAATAAGTAGGCATATATTTTTCTATAAATAGGGATTGGCTTGTTCATAGAAAAATTGAGCGAGAGCGACAAGATGTAGAGAATCGGGGTTTGCCACCACAAAAGGCTAAGGTTGTGAATCATAGGGCAAACTATTCTTGGGAACATCTTGTGGGGCACCTTGGGTAGACTAGGTCAAATTGAGTCTCTTGGCCACGGGAAGAGATTCGGGTTTTGGGTAGAATTAGGGTTGCTAATTCCTTGTACCCAATTGTGGGAAACTCTTGTAAAGCGGTGACTATTTGATCATAGTAGAACGGAAGGGCTGCTCCCTCCCCCAGATTAGGTTCATTAACACCGAGCTGGGTAAACAAATGGATCGTGTGTTCTTTTCTTTCTTGCCGGTTATTGTTTGAATTATTGCATCATCGTCTCTATCCGGTCCTTATTATTTTGGTTGCTTGTCACGCTTGCCCCACACATCAGTTTCTTATTGGTGTGAGTTTAATGTCTAATTCGCAACAATTGGCGCCCACCGTGGGGCAAGGGGATCGGTTGATTCAAGTACCATGGGTTTGAAGGAGGATATGAGAGGTTCACCGTGAGTAACGACTACGGGTTGTGGAAGGTGAAGATGGTGGCGGTGTTAATTGAAAACAAGGTATGAGGCGTTGAAGGGAGAATCACGATTGGAGAGAGGTCTTGCTTATCACAAGGGGATGGTTGGTGTACTTTGGTGGAATCTCAGTTTGAGGTGGAGTCTCCCAATAGTGGGAGGTATTCAACATTGACTCTCGGGTATCTAATCGGAGATAGGGAGGAGAGTGGTTGTGTTGAGCCAAAGGGGAACCATGGAGGCCTTGTGGGAAAAGTTTCAATTGTGGCTGAAGAAGTGCAAGACCTTGAGAGGATCTTCAGGGAGGCAATTGAAAGCAACCTTGATCAAACTGTGGAACTTGTAGGACTGCTGGAGGTAGTCGGGTGCAAGGGGAGTTTGATGTTGCAGCTTGTAGAACCACCTAAAATTCCAAGGTGGGTTCGGAGGCAAGCAATACTTCGAAGAGGACGGAGGGCACTCCGGGGTTCGAAGGGTGGTGGAGCTTGTTGAGCTATCCAAAAGCCGGTGATAGCGAGGCACAAGCGTTTCTTCAGGAGTGTACGGAATTAGCTACTCCGGAGTCTGAAGAGGGAGGCGGTGAATTATGATATGACTGATTAGGAGCCACGGCTTATAGCCATTAGGAGGGTAGTAGAACTCATTGAGACGTAGTGACTGTCTCACCCCACTCCCTTTTTGATTCAGGCAAACAGGTTGAATAGGTAAGCAATGTTGTGAAGTAGCTGCTGCTGTTGGAGGATCGCATATTTAGTCTTTCCTTGCTTTTCTCAATATCTTATCGTGTTGTTTCTTGTTTCCGCTGTGTTTTATTATCCCGTGTGTATTCTTGCACCTGCGTGTGCATAAATTTGAATAATGTAATTTTAATGAACTCGGTACTTTTTATAATATTCTGCATTATATTCTAGATAATAATGTGGGGTGTTACAGGTTGCTTCTTCCTTGGTAACAACCTGATCTCATGGTTTAGCAAGAAGCAGAATAGTGTTGCTCTATCCACTGCAGAAGCTGAATATATAGCAGCAGGAAGCTCATGTTCTCAACTCTTATGGATGAAACAAATGCTTCAGGAATACAATGTTGAACAGGATGCTCTAACATTGTTCTGTGACAATCTCAGTGCCATAAACATATCCAAAAACCCTATCTAGCACAGTAGAACTAAACACATTGACATCCGTCATCATTTCATTAGAGATTCAGTTGAAGATAAAATTATAGTGTTGGATCATGTGAATACAGAAGAGCAAATTGCTGATATTTTCACCAAGGCTTTGGATGCAAAACAGTTTGAGAATTTAAGGGGTAAGTTTGGAATTTGTCTGCATGAGGAGTTATAGCAATTAAAGAAAGTGCAGCGTGTAACCGCTATTTGTCTCTCCCACATTTTATTGCACGATTCCTTAGGTAAATCAAATCAAATAACTTCTTTCCTTTTAAAAACCATTTATCACACGCTACATAACCCTTTCCTACAATCCCACACTCTCTCAACTTCCTATACTACTAATCCTACTCTTGCCGTCTCAATTTCTCTTCGCTCTCATTCTCTCATCAAACACAAAACTCATCTCCTAACCATCATGTCTTCTTCCACCAAAAACACCGCTTCGATTAATGAACAAGATGAAACCTCTGTCCCCCCACCTTCCTACACCAACACTCCCTTGGATGTCAAGCCCATTACCACAATCTTGCCTGAAAAATCTGCACATGCAACACCTTCTAAGTCAGCTTCAAAGAAAACGAAGAAGGACGTCTTTTCCAATCCTGGATCAAAGTTCTTCTCCAAACCGAAAAAAGGTCAATGCAAAATCAACTTGAACATGGACGATCTGCTTCTGAAGGATGATCCCTTCAATCTCAAAGCAAAGATGAATGTTGAAACATCCAGTCAAGTGCAGGAAGCTGTCAATGTTGAAGCATCTCTCAAACCTTCTGACAAGGTTGTCTCTTACGATCCTGAAAAAGGTATTTCTGTTGAATCTCTGAAACCTCGTGAATCTGATGAAAATATCGGGTTAGATGCCTTAAATTCTGCAATAGACAAGATGAATGTTGATTCTGCTGGTAAAAATACTGTTGAGTAAGGGGTTGACACTGTTCAGGAAACCCTTGAGATTCCTGCTGGTGTAGAGGATGTTGGACCGGATGTTGGAACATCCTTGGGCCAACCTAGTGCACAGGCAACTGTGGCTCCTGCTGTAATAGCCAACGAGAATGACAACATGTCAACTCACTCTGTAAGCAATACTGTTAAGCAAGCTACCCCTCAGAGGACTGTTGAAGTTGAATCTGACCCAGAAGAAACCTCTGTTCACCAAGAGGGTGAGACTCCTGTTATTGAAGTCGATGAGTTGGAAGATGAAATCCCCATCTCTCAAGCTTTTGGTATTGCCAAGAGACTAAGAAGTAGCAAAGGGAAATTTGTGCCTAATGTGTCTGAAACACCCAAAACTATCAAGAAAACTGCAGGGAAAGGTGTCATGATTGGTCCCAAGAAGGGTTGGAGTAAGGTTACTCCCAAGATGTCTGCTGCTAAGGGTAAGAAAAGAAAAGCTGCTGCCTCTAGTGACTCTGAAGAGGATGTTTCAGAGGATGTGTCAAACATCCAAGTTACCTACTCTAGTGTGAAAAAGTCCGCTACAAAGAGGATGCCCACCATTGTATAGGATGTGCCTACTGATAAGATCTCCTTTCACAATCCTGCTTATGGACATAGATGGAAGTTCATATTTCACAGAAGATTAGCCTTGGAAAGGGAATTAGGTGATGATGCTTTAAAAATGAATGAGGTCATTAACCTTATCAAGACAGCTGGTCTTTTGAAAACTGTGACCAAGATGGGTGAGTGCTATGAACAGCTTGTCAAAGAGTTCCTGGTGAAAATTCCTGAAGACTGTGATGATCTAGCTAGTTCAGAATTTCAAACTGTATGGGTGAGAGGAGAAAGGATGAAGTTCTCTCCTGAGGTGATCAACAAGTATCTGGGTATTAATGCAAGTACATGCATTAATCCTACTGCGTCTGAAGATGAGATTTTCAAAGTGATAACTGCAAATCAAGTGAAAGCTTGGCCTAAAAAGGGGAAGATTTCTGCTGGAAAGCTTTCTGTTAAGTATGCTATTCTTAACAGTATTGGTGCTTACAACTGGGTTCCTACAACCCACTCCTCTAATGTGGCAAGTGTGCTTGGTAGAATGATTTACCTCATTGGAACAAATCACAAAAGTGACTTTGGGGAATACATTTTTGAACAAACTGTGAAACATGCTAAGAGCTCTGCAGTGAAGCTCCCTATTGCTTTTGCCACACTCCTGTGTGATATCATACTGGACCAAGTGCCTCAGGTCAAGAATGCCTCTGATATTCCTAAGAAGAGGGAATCTCCTTTGTCTCTGCATTACAAATTATTTTGGAAACATCATGTGCCAGACATTGTTGGAGCATCTGGTTCTGCAGCACCTGTAGTGGTTATGACTAGGTAGGAAATTATAGCTGCACTCAGAGATACTATTACAGTACTGGATGAGAAAAAGGCTCAATTTGAACTCATGATTCTGGCTCTGGAGCAGGGTGAGCAGAATACTGGAGCTGGTACTGAAGAAGGTGTTGACAATGCACATGTTGTTGGAGACAAAGATGCAGGAACTGATGTGGTTGGTGAGACTTATGATGAAAATGCTGATGAAGCTTCTGATGCTGAGGCAGAAGATGAGACTGCTAGAGAGTCAGATGCAAGCAGCTCTGAAGACTAGACTGTTGCTCCTTGAGCTTTTTATGATCTTGTTTTTATTCTTGACTTTGGCTTGTTATTATGGGCTCAGCCCTGGATATTTGCTTTTGCTTTTGGTCTGCTATGTTATCTGGTACTTTTGGATATTTAATCTATGCCTATCTATGGCAAATTTTGTGACTAAAAAGGGGGAGTGATATTATTTGTGTTGTGCTTATTATGGCAAATTTCTGTGTGTATGAGCAAATGTTGGATGGGATGTTGAAACATCTGCTACCCAAGTTGTGTTGAGGGGGAGTAGAGTTACCTCCATGTGAATTCAGGTTGATGATATGATAAGATTGAGTGGGAGTACTCTCTATGCTCATCACGATGTTGAAACATTTCTTGCTGTTGCTATATATGAATGGATCTAGGTCAAGAATTTGTTGTTTAGCTTCTGCTGTTATTTTTGCCTCTGATAAATCTATAGAATACTATATGCTGCATGACTGCCTTATGATTTGTGTGCTTGTGTTGATCTAAGGACTTATGTACTAAGTATTCTACTGGCTTGTCTGCATGATCCTAATTTGTTTTAGCCAAAAATTTCGCCAAAGAGGGAGATTGTTAGTGTTTGTGTGTTGGCTGCTTTTTGGTAAAACAATGTTTTGATACAATGTTTGACACAATGTTTCAACATCCGTATACTAATCCAGGATATGCTGAAAGCGCGCCTGTTTAATGTGCTGTTGTTTATTTATGGAATCCATGCCTTTATTCCATGCTCCTATCTCGTGTGCATGGTCAAAGTATCTCAAGCCTTTATTACACTATCGTATCTTCTTGTTACACTTAAGGATACTTGTGATACCTTGTGTTTATATGAGCTGGAATTGCTGCTGAAGACTTGAAGCCCAACATGTGATAAGGCCCATTTTAGACTTTGTATTTAAGCTACATTGTAAACCTAGTTAGGGTTACGTGTGTGTATTACATTTCTAAGAACAGTGTGTCTAGGGTTTTCAAGTATTTTGTATTGTGAGCCTATCTTGTTATCCATATACAAGACTAGGACTTAGTTTGAATTGTTATTGTTTTGTACTTCTCCTAAGCTTTTAAGTATGGAGATAGTGTGTTTCTGAAAGTGATTTCAAACCTTAATAGTTGTCTTAGTTACAATCACTAGGTACGTGGTTGAGTAGGAGGTGAGAAGGGTTCTCAAATTTAGGAGTTTCTAAGTTGAAGTTTCATAAGATAGTGTCTAAGTCATCAGTGTAAACATGGGTGTTTGCTGAGAGCTTAGGATTAGAACTATCATAGTGGATTTCTCTCCTGGATTGGTATCCCCCAGATTAGGTTGTTGTTGTGCACCGAACTGGGTTAACAAAGATCCTGTGTCTTATACTTGTGCATTGTTTTATTTTTATTTATATTTGTCTGTCTGTGAATGTTCCAACATTGCATTCAACATCTCTAACGTTGGAACATTGCATCAAACATCCTACTTCTGAATAGTGGAATTTCAAATTCAATCGTATCTAACACATAGGATTAATAACAAACTTTATCATTAATCCTAATCTCAGCTTGTTACTAAAAGATTCGCGTTTTATCCAAATTAAAACAAACACGCGTGCTTATGCATGCTTTTAAGCTGAACCGGGTCAAGATGTCCTACCCACATGTCTTGCGACATCTTGTTCGACATGCTGCCTATGCATGCTTTGAACCCAGTGACAAGATGTCTAGGACATCTTGTTCAACATGTTGCATCTGCACATCTTCAATATGCACAAGTGGTTTAGACTTAATTACTTCAGCATCGGTGCTTCAGTTAAGTCACTCTGACCAAGTTGTTTTAGCCTTATGATGCAGTCAATCTCAGAAGAACTACAGTTATTAATCCTAAGTCTTAGATACGATCGGATTCGTATTTAATTTGTGGATAAAGATTAATTCTTTTAACTTATGGATTTTTTTTAAAACAAGTTTGTTTTAAAACTAATTCTTATTGTAGTGGATCTGAAAGATTGAAGATTATCTGAAGACTTGCACGCCTATATAAAGGACTCAACATAGAGCTTGAAAATCAACCCACGATAACTGAAGATTGTGAGTCCAAAGCTTTGTGCCCACTGTGCAAAGCATTAGTAGCTCTAAGAGTTTTGTTCTTGATACTTAGTAGCTTCTTGTCGTTGAATGTTGTCGTTCAACAAAGTCTTAAACTGCAAAGTATTGGATCACTTGAGATTAGTGATTAGGGGGAGTTGGGTAGGTTCTCATATTCAGGGGGAGTTAGCCCTTGGGTAGAAGATTGCTAGGATTAAGAAAAAGGCGTACATGCCAAAAGGTGTTTGGTGTGGTTGTAAGACTAAGTAATAATTCGGAGTAGTAGTTTTCACTTCCTGGATTGGTATCCCCAAGAGTAGGTGTGGTTTTCATCGAAATGGGTTAACAAATACTGGTGTTGTTTATTGCTTTTGTTTACTTCAGTACTGCAATAACTTGTGATCCTAAGAACTAGTTGTCGAACCAGTTGTCTAAGACATCTGGACTATACACACATTGTCCTATACATTGTGTACGACATCTGTCCTGCCAGAGAACAGAATTTCAAAATCTAAGTTGATCAGTCCTACTAGATATGAATATATAACACAATAACAAATGAATTAAAAGAGCATACATACATACATCACATCACATAAACATATTAAACTTTCAATTACACTTCACATAACTTCAACATTTAGAGTTTAGCTCATGGTGAGCGTAGAAACCATAACAACCAAAGAAATAAGATTACACATAAAAATGAATTCTTAAATGTAAACCTACAGCTGAGATGGCCTTAGAGATGATGTCTCAAACTCCAAGTCCAGCAGCAGACTTGACTCCAATTATCAGCAGCGGCGAACCATAAACGTCTTAGGGTTCTTCTTTCTTCACAACGGCTGAGCTCTAACTTTTAGGGTTTAAGGCACCTTTATATAGTACAAATCTGGCAAGTGGACCAGTTTGTCGTCGAGCAATAATTCACACTCTAAATGTCTAGAATGAGTTCGTATCCACAGGGATCGTGTCAAACCTTCGCTAGTGCTATTCTAGTTCGTGTGTTTTTGTATTTGCTTTGGTTTTTAGGAAAAAGGTTTTAATTTATAAAAATAGCGACATGTGTTGCAATAAAAATAAAGGTTTTGATTCAAAAACATGAAGGATAGGTATAATGGTTGAACTTACTCCTTCCTAGATACTTGACATAATCGATGTATAACATAGTCATTCGTATTATTATCGGGAGTCGATTCTATCCTTGTTTTAGTAGCACCTTACTGCTACCCTATGTAGGCAAAGTCCCCCTACTTTTGCAACTAAGGCACCTACGAGTGAAGGTGTGAAAACACAAGAAGGGGGGTTGAATTGTGTTTTGGGTAGTTTTAACAACTTCTTCTAAGTTTTGCAACTTATCAGAATCAGCAGCGGAATAACTTTAAACACAAACAACTTCTGGCGATGGTGAAAGAAAAACAGAGGAGAGAAAGAAGAGATGAACACACAAGATTTATATTGGTTCCTCTCACAATCCGAGAGTAGTCCAGTCCCCTTGCACTTCCAAGGGATTTCACTATAATCACATAAGATTACAAATGCTTAAGCCAACTGCAAGAGACTTCTTATGCTCAAGTAACACAATACAAGAGACTTCCAATGCTCAAGCTCACAAGCAAGAGACTTCTAAAACAAAGTTACAAAGAAAATGTTTGAACAACTGATAAACAATATCAGAGTTCCTAGAACAAAATAATGCATCTTTAAAAACAAGACTTATCTTAGAATTCTTGAAAAGAAAACTAAGGTTCAACAACTAACTAGTCAGAAGTTGAAAACTATTTGTCCTGAATTTTGATATAAGCTTAAGTTGTATCTAAGTTAAAAATTGCTCTTAGAAATTCAGCAGTATAACAGCGCTTTTGTTCTTGGTAGGTGTGTTGTTTTTGTCTTCAAATTCTTCCTCCTTTTATAGATGATGTTGGAGCGTCTTGAATTTGAGCGGACAAAGATGAAAGCAGCTACGTAGTACTGTACTATTATTTTCATTTGAAATGTGCTTATTCAAATCAAGTAAAGAATAAAATATGAGCCTTGATTTCGAATATTCGCCCATATCAGGAAAATAAAGATAATACAATAGTACAAACGTCATTATCATGAGGATAATGGTCTTGTAAGAGATTTCTTTTGCCTCTTTTGAATTTGTCATATAGATGATAGTCGTTATAGAGAATAGAATGTTCTTCTGGCAAATCCTGCTGTTTCATCATCATCAGAATCTTGAGAGTAAACTCTGCATCTGATGAGTTCAACTTCTGGTTGTCTTTGACTTGCAACTTCTGGTGTCATTCTTCAGAACTTGCTTTTTCCAACTTCTGGGAGCGCTTCTTGGCATAGCAACCAGAACTTCAATTTCTAGTGTATATAAAATTTTTAACTTATATACCTGCACACTAGAGTAAATTATCAGTACTCCCTATTGTATATTAATACTATTGTTATCATCAAAACTACTTGGGTTATATTAGAACCAACTTTGTTCCAACAATCTCCCCCTTTTTGATTGATGACAAACCAAGTATTAATTTTCAATGGTTGTTATTTTAATCATAGAGTGCATCCTTCGAGTTTATGAGTTTTGCAAGCTCCCCCTGAATTCAGTAATGAATGATTAAAATAGTTTTAAAATTTTAACATTGAATCCAGAACTTCATTATACACTTGATTTCCAGAAGATAGGTTTGCAAGCTCTCTTCCTTGGTCAGATCTACCTAAGAGAAAAGTGCAATCTTCTCTTACGTGTATCATGTATAGAGAGTTCTAATCTCAATAGAAAAATTTTCCTTTTCAAAATCAAAACTGATAATATTCAATAACTGAAATTAAATGAATAAATTTTAATTTGGCTTCAGTTAGTGTTCTTAAATTAATTTACTCTTACTCCCACTTTTGTCATTAAACAAAAAAAATAAAAGAAAAAGAAAGAGTCAAATAACAAAAGAAACACGTGACTAAAGAATTAGTCAGATCAAAATTCAAAGATGATAAAAACCACAAAGAATTTAATGCAAAAACGAAAAACAAGGTAACTTCTAACCACCAGAGTTACTATAAAAACGCACCATACTCTTTGTCATTTCACTCAACACTTCCATGATATTTCTTCAACAAAAATGAAAGAAAATATTGATGAGGATAGAAGAGTGATTGAAAGAAATGGGTTTAAGAAATTTTCAGAGAAGAAACAGGGTAGAATCTCATCAACAAGAGATGCAACCACATGGAATATGATTTCTAAGAAACATATGAAGATGGTAAAGAGTTTTTTTTTTTTACTGAAATATTTGGCACAAAAATCAGATGCAAGTTTCTCAACCATCTTCTGTTCTTAAAAGAACAAAGATTTAAAACAAGGAAGAAGAATGTTATGTATATGTTATGACTGATTAGGTGCCCCGGCGTAGTCGCCATTAGGAGGGTAGTAGGACCCACTGAGACTTAGTAGTCTCACCCCACTCCATTCAATTTTTTTTAGGTAGACAGGTTATCTCGGAGCAGGGACCAGGATGGATCTGACGATTGGAGCCGAGCTTGGATTGTCAGCTTAGAAGATTTATTCTTCTTCCTTGTTTTATATTAGCTTGTTATTCTGTTGTTAACACTTCCCGATGTTTGTATTGAATATTATAAATATTACTCTAATGATATTGTTATTCTGTTCTTAAAAGAACAAAGATTTCTCCATATGCAAGAGGATGAGCAGGACGAACTGAAGGCAGGCTCCAAGTTTCCAAAACAGGAAATTTGTAGCTTGAGAGGTTGAGAAGAATCATCAGATTAGCTGATGGTTCCAGGCTCCAAGGTTGAAGTTTGGATCAACATCCTTTGGTTCAGTTCTTCCAAGTCATCTTCTTGTAAAAATTTCTTTTAGGTTTTCATATGTATCTGGATTTTTCATATGCAAAAATTTGTTCTTAGAACAAAGTTATTGTAATGCAAAAATCTAGAAAAATGCAAAGTTATTGTAATGCAAATTTATATGAATAAAACAAATTTATTTGAATGCAATGATATGTATGCAGCAATTTCATATATATAGCTTCTGAACAATATAAATAAAACCAGAATTAATTAACCACAATAATATTCAATAACATCCAAACAAAATAAATAAGTTCAACAAAACATAAAAACACATAGCAATTAAACACAAAAAAAATATGTGCCAGAATCCTAGGGTTGAGATTGGTTAGATGGGTTCAACAATTTCTCTTGTAGTTGCTTCAGAGCATTTGCAGAGATCTGTTCCAATTTCTTGATGACAGCTTCTGAATCAACTTTACCAATAAGACTTTGTTGGAACAAAGTTGGTTCTAATATAACCCAAGAAGTTTTGATGATAACAATAGTATTAATATACAATAGGGAGTACTGATAATTTACTCTAGTGTGCAGATATACAAGTTAAAATTTTATATTCACTAGAAATTGATGTTCTGGTTGCTGTGCTAAAGTATCCCCAGAAGTTGGGAAAATGCAAGTTCTGAAGACAACACAGAAGTTGAAGTCATCAGAAGTTGCAAGTCAAAGTCAACCAGAAGTTGAACTCATCAGAAGATTATTTAAGTTTTGTAAACTCTGATGACGATGGAACAGCAGAAGACGCCAGAAGAACATTCCATTCTCTTAACGACTATCATCTATTTGGCAAAAGATCTGAAGGAGCAGAAGAACTTCTTTCAGACCGTTATCCTCATGATAATGACGTTTGTACTATTGTACTATCTTTGTTTTCTGAATTTGGGCGAATATTCGAAATCAAGGCTCAGATTTTGATCTTTACTTGATTTGGATAAGCACATTTCAAATGAAAACAATGATACAGTACTACATAGCTGTTTTCATCAGTGTCCGCTCAAATTCAAGACGCTCCAACATCACCTATAAAAGGAGGAAGAATTTGAAGACGTGACAACACACTTACGAAGAACAAAAGAGCTGTTATTCTGCTAAATTTCAAAGAGCATTTTTTAACTTAGATACAACTTGAGATTATATCAAAATTCAAGACAACAGTCTTCAACTTCTGGCTTGTAAGTTGTTGAACCTTAGTTTTCTTTTTAAGGATTCTAAAAATAGTCTTGTTATTTAAGTTGTATTTCTTTGTTCTTAGAACTCTGATATTGTTTATCAGTTTTTCAAAACATTGTATTTTGTTTTGTGTTAGAAGTCTCTTACTGGTGAGCTTGAGCATTTGGAAGTCTCTTGTAAGGTGTTACTTGAGCATTGGAAGTCTCTTGCTGTGAGCTTGAGCATTTGTAATCTTGTGTGATTATAGTGAAATCCCTTGGAAGTGCAAGGGGACTGGACTACTCTCGGTTTGTGAGAGGAACCAGTATAAATCTCTTGTGTTATCTCTTCTCTCTTCTCTCTGGTTTTATTCATTCATTCATACTCTGTTTTTACCTTCACCATACCAGAAGTTGTTTGTGTTTAAGTTTTGGCCCGCTGCGAAATCTGATAAGTTGCAAAACTTTGAAGAAGTTTTTAAAACTAACCAAAACACAATTCAACTGTAACGCCCCAACTAAAATTATCTAGAATATTTAGTCGGAACATTAATAACTGGAATCTGAGTACATTAATTAAGAGAAATATAACTGAATACTACAATATCATTAGAGTAATATTTATAATATTCAATACAAACATCGGGAAGTGTTAACAACAGAATAACAAGCTAATCTAAAACAAGGAAGAAGAATAAATCTTCTAAGCTGACAATCCAAGCTCGGCTCCAATCGTCAGATCCATCCTGGTCCCTGCTCCGAGATAACCTGTCTACCTAAAAAAAAATTGAATGGAGTGGGGTGAGACTACTAAGTCTCAGTGGGTCCTACTACCCTCCTAATGGCGACTACGCCGGGGCACCTAATCAGTCATAACATATACATAACATTATTTCATAAAGCATAAATAAAAGTGTATCACAGATTATTAGTCTTATTGATTTTAACCGCAAGACACACTGAGGTGAGCATCTCTCAGAGGCCCGCCTTGTCCGCTGAACACGAAGTGTTTCCGGCATACAGCTCACAACATTTTCTAATGGAAGCTTCCGAAGGAAGTCCATAAGCGATATCATAAATCGCACATAATTGACTGATTCTAAAATAGAGTTACATACTACCATAATTTTCCCAAGGCCCGTGGGAACATGCAATCTTAAATTTCTAAGTTATACCCTAATAGTCATATTGTGCTTGACCTCCTGTACTATTTTATATTTACTACATGATTGTTAAATAACTGAAATAAATTGAGGATATAAAACGAGTGTGATTTTCCAGAAAGTGAAAAAGTAAGGCTTTCTGCACATTGCTCGCTACAGCGAGTGACTTAGCTCGCCATGGCGAGTGATCTTGTAATGGCCTGAACAACTCGCTAGGCGAGCAGATGCTCGCCATGGCGAGATTCCTCAGCCCAGAACTTGATGTCTCGCCATGAGTGCTCGCTAGCAGCTCGCTATGGCGAGCTCATGCAGTAAACCCTCTGTTTTGCGATTTTCAAAGAAATTTCAAGAACAACACCTACAATCCTCATATTAAATCATCACAATCAATAATAGATATAATATAGGACAGAATAGACGAGAATTTGAGAGTTAATTCTCATCACACAATTTAATTCCCTAATTCCTAAATTATCATGCATATTTCATAAATTTGGGAATCTAACTACACTAGCCTAAGAACCCACCTGGAATTGAGATTAACTCAGAAGCTTTAAACACCAAGCTAACAACTTTAGAGCTCTCCGAGAAACTGAATTTGCAGCGAAATATTATAAATCCCAAAGCAGAATTTTCTTGTATAATTGCTGCATCAGGTCCTCTACTTTAAATTCGTCCACAGACCTCAAAACTGAACCTAAAATTACGAAACCTACATCGAAACGACCGGAATTGAGTTTTCTAACTATGACGATTGGAATCAGTTCAATCCGAGTTACAGAGAGTGAGAAATTACCGTTTGAATGAAGCTCTGTTCAGACACGAATTTTCTGGAAATTCCTGGGTTGAACAGTCAACTTCAAAAATTCGCCCAGAATTCGTTTCTCGATTAAAATTCATGAAACCAAAGCCAAAATCGTTCGAAAAGGAGTTGTGAGAAGAGAGCACTGACCGTTTTTCTTAGGGTATATCCAGGAATACGGGTTGTTGTTTTACAACTAGATGAGCTTGGGTAAAAGGCAAGATTGAAGGCTTCTGACTTGATTCTTGTTGCTGTAATTTCAGGGGAGAGAATCTCAGATGGCATGAGAGAGAGGTGATGTGTTAATGGTTAAGTGATAAATTCCTAATGTTAGGAAAAAGGGTTGAGAATTTTGGGAGTAAATGTTGTTGTTGTGGGCTCGTGAGTGAAGAAGAAAAGAAGAGCTTTGTGGCTTGATTTCTGAACTTGTGAAGTTAGTGTAGGAATTTGCATGTATTATGAGTGGTTGGTGAATGTGGTGAGGTGTTGGCTCACAAGACCAAGAGGAAGGGTGAGTCATTGCATGCAAGTAGTGAGGTGTTGTATTGTGGAAATGTGAGTCATGAGCAAGAGAGTTTGAGAGGGAGGGTAATTTCTTGTGCTAATTTAATCTCATGGTGGAATTAATGTGTTAGTGTGTAATTTAGGTCCACTTGAATTCCTAATTTTACACACAATTCCTAATTTTACACACAATTTCACTTAATTCCCAAGACTTAATTAATTTAATCTCCTCTAATTAATTCCAATTTATTAGACAAGGCTCTAATAAAAATTAATTGGGTAATTGAAAAAGTGGGATGTTACATCAACCCCCCTTCTTGTGTTTTTCACACCTTCAATTGGCATCTAGAGCCCGGTTCTGTTATATCACTTTGTAGTGAGACAGTTATTCGTTGTGATAAAACACTATGTCTGGACCTAGTGAACAGAGCAAGAAAACAGAAATTCCTTACAACTATGATGTTGAAGATAAAAACAACAATAGCAAAGCTCCCAAGTTCAATGGTGATGGTTCTACCTTCTCCTGGTGGAAAGATAGAATCTACAGTCATCTAGTTGGTATTGATGATGACCTTTGGGACTTAGTTGAAAGAGGAACTACATTTCAAGGTTTGGATGAAAGAGGAAGATTATTTTATGAGACAAGGCAAGCTTTCACTGACAAGGAAAAGAAAGCTTACAAGAAGCACCACAAGGTCTAGGATATCTTGATAAGCTGCATATCTCATGAAGAGTACCTTAAGATCACAGATAAATCTACTGCTAAGAGTATCTATGATTCTTTATGCTCATCTTATGATGGAAACAAACAGGTGCAGGAGGCAAAAGCAACACTTTTGATCCAACAGTATGAACTCTTTAGAATGAAGGAAGATGAGAACATTGAATCTATGTTTTCAAGATTCAAAGTTCTGGTTGCAGGTCTTCAAGTTCTGAAGAAAAGTTATACTACTTCTGATCATGTGAAGAAGATTCTTAGAAGCTTACCTGCTAAGTGGAGACCTAAGGTCACTGCTATTCAGGAGGCAAAGGATTTGGACACCCTAAGTCTAGAGGGTTTGATTAGTTCACTCATGAGTCATGAGATTGAGCTATCCTCTGATGAACCTCAGAAGAGAACGAAGTATTTGGCTCTGCCAGCTACTTCTGGACCTTCTAAGGCTCTCAAGGCTAAGGTTGTTGAATCTGAGACCGAAGAATCTTCTGCAGATGATCAAGAAGAAGGATCGGATGATGACATGTATTTGCACTTCTGACCAAGAGGTTCCAGAAGTGGGAAAGAAGAAAGCCAAGATATTCTGGTAAAAGTTCTGGATCCAAAGGTTCTGGTTACAGAAGTTCTGGAAATAAATATAAGAAGGATGATTCTAAGAATTGCTTTAACTGCAACAAGCCTGGACACTTCATTGCTGATTGTCCTGACTTGAGCACCAAGGGAAAAGGAAGAAATAGCACTTTCAAGAACAAAGCTAAGAAGAGTCTTCTAGCTACATGGGAAGATCTTGACAAGCTGTCTGATGATGAAGCTGAAGATGCAGAAGCTAACTTGACACTCATGGCCACAGCAGAATCAGATGTTGAAAGTGATGTTGAGTCAGATTCAGAAGATATTGAACAGGTTATTTCTAAACTCTCTGACACTCAACTCTCTAAGGCTTTGAAAGATACTGTGATGAAATACATGGAAAAATCAAATGAGCTAGAGCTTTTTAAACAAAAGTTTGACATGCTCAATGATAAAGTCAATCATATTCAAGAAGACTATAAAAAGTCCTTAAAGACTATTCAAGTTCTTGAAAATGGTTGCAGAACATGTAACAAACCCTATGATAAGCATGAGATTGCTCTTCAAGAGTTTGTTCATCACAATATTGACAAGCATAAATTAGTCTCTATGATTTATGGTGCTGGCAAATACACTAGACAGGGTTTGGGGAGTACTGTCAAAGGAAACTCAAATCAGTCTGTGTGTATTAGCAGAAAATCTTCTGATCTTTATTCTAATTTTGTTTCTAGTAATAGTATAGAAAATCCAAAAGTTTCAGATGCTCAAGTAAGCGTGGAGTCTTTGAAAACCTCTGCTCCCATTGCTTCAGTATCCAAGTCTTATAAAGGAGTACAGAAGATCTTCAAGCCTATGAGTACTCGGGGCATGAGATCAGGCTATACAAACTTGAAAGCTGGTTTGCTGACACACTCTGGGTCAAGGTCTAAAGGAAAGGTTAAGCCTAAACCTGTTTTTAAAGGCTCACCTCACTATGGACCCTCTGGAAACTACAAGAGACAGAAGAAGGATAAAAGAACTAACTTTAGAGGACCCATCAGAATATGGGTACCAAAGTATGAGATAATGTTTACTGCAGGTATGCACCCCAAGAAAAAGGCAAAGCTCATGGTATCTGGACAGTGGATGTTCATGACACATGACAGGAGACAAGCACTTGTTCCTCACCCTGACTCTGAGAGAGGGAGGAACTGTAGGATTTGGTGGGAACCAGAAAGGCAAAATCATTGGTATAAGTAAAGTAGGTAATTCTTCACTTTCTATTTCTGATGTTTGGTTGGTTGATGGACTACAACATAATCTACTTAGCATAAGTCAATTATGTGACAGTAATTATGATGTTGTGTTTAATAAGAATTCATGTACTGTAATTAATAACTCTGATAAGTCTATCTTGTTTAAAGGTTGTAGAAAGGGCAATGTTTATAAAGTTAATTTATCTAATCTGGAAGATCAGAATGTGCTTTGTTTGTTGACTCTTAGTGATGAGAAATGGGTTTGGCATAAGAGATTGGGTCATGCTAACTGGAGATTAATCTCCAAGCTTAGTAAAGACAATCTTGTTAGAGGTCTTCCTAAATTGACTTATCACTCAGATTCTCTTTGTGACTCTTGTCAAAAAGGGAAATTTGTCAAAAGCTCATTTAAAGTAAAGAACATTGTTTCTACCACTAGACCTTTAGAACTTCTACACATTGATTTGTTTGGACTAGTTAGCACTGCATCACTCAATGGAAAGAAGTATGGACTAGTCATTGTTGATGATTATAGTAGATGGACTTGGGTAAGATTTCTGAAATCTAAGAATGATACATATGAAGAGTTTAGTGTCTTCTGAGCTCAAATTCAAAATGAAAAAGATTTAAGGATCTTAAAAGTTAGAAGTGATCATGGTGGAGAATTTGAAAACTTTTGTGAAGAACATGGAATTTTCCATGAGTTCTCTTCTCCTAGAACTCCACAGCAAAATGGAGTTGTAGAAAGAAAGAACAGATCTTTGCAAGAGATGGCTAGAACCATGATGCATGAACATTCTTTAGCAAAATCTTTTTGGGCAGAAGCAATAAACATTGCTTGTTATATTCAGAACAGAATCTATATTAGACCTATTCTGAATAAAACAACATATGAACTTTTTAGAGGAAGGAAACCTAACATTTCTTATTTTCACCAATTTGGTTGTACTTGTTACATTCTGAATACTAAAGTCTATCTAAAGAAATTTGACTCTAAAGCTAGTAAGGGTATCTTTATTGGATATTCTGAGCGCTCCAAGTCATACAGAGTGTATAATTCTTAAACTCAATCAGTTGAAGAATCTATGCATGTAAGGTTTGATGATAAAGCGCCTGATCATGAAAAGTCAGAGCCTTCTATAGAAATTTCAGATTCTCAAGACTCAGAAGATGAAGGTTGTGAACCTATTCCTACTCCTCAACTTCTGGAAGCACCAGAGAACAATCAAGTTCCAGAATCTGATGATCATCAAACAACACCAACAGAAGATCATGAACAAGAAGAAACAACTATTCCCAAGAATACCTTCAAGTATAAGTCATCACATCCTGAAGAGCTTATCATTGGTAATAAGAACAGTCCTAGGAAAACAAGATCAAGCTTTAGGGATGAAGAATCCTTATTTGGTCTAGTTTCCTTGATTGAACCTAAAACCATTGATGAAGCATTATCTGATGATGCTTGGATAGTTGCTATGGAAGAAGAACTGAATCAATTTCAAAGGAATGATGTATGGGATCTGGTACCCAAACCAAAAGGCAAGAACATTATTGGAACAAAGTGGGTATACAGAAACAAGCTGAATGAACAAGGAGAAGTAACAAGAAATAAAGCTAGACTTGTTGCACAAGGATACAGTCAACAAGAAGGCATTGATTATACAGAGACTTATGCTCCAGTTGCAAGATTGGAAGCTATAAGATTACTTACTTCTTATGTTGTCAACAACAACATTACACTTTATCAAATGGATGTTAAGAGTGCATTTCTAAATGGTGTAATCTCTGAAGAAATATATGTCAAACAACCTCCAAGATTTGAAGATATTTCTAATCCAGATCATGTGTTCAGACTAAAGAAGTCACTCTATGGACTCAAACAAGCTCCCAGAGCTTGGTATGAGAGACTAAGTAACTTCTTGGTTGACAATGGTTTTGTTAAAGGTCAAGTTGACAATACATTATTCAAGAAGACCATGAAGAATGACATTCTAATCATTCAAATTTATGTTGATGACATCATTTTTGGATCAACTAGTGCTGGACTATGCAAGAACTTTTCTAAGATGATGCAAGATGAATTTGAGATGAGCATGATGGGAGAATTGAAGTACTTTTTGGGAATTCAGATCAATCAAACAAAGAAAGGAAACTTCATTCATCAGTCAAAGTATATCAAAGATCTTCTGAAGAAGTACAATCTTGAAGACTGCAAACCCATGAACACTCCAATGCATCCTACATCAAGTCTTGGCAAAGGTGAGTCTGAAGGTAAAGTTGACCAGAAGTTATATAGAGGTATGATTGGATCTCTTCTCTATCTAACAGCTTCTAGACCTGATATATTATTCAGTGTATGTCTGTGTGCAAGATTTCAATCAGATCCTAGAGAATCTCATTTTACTGCTATAAAGAGAATCTTTAGATATCTGAAGGCTACTTGTAACATTTGAATACTGTATCAGAAATCTAATGATTACAAAATGATTGGATTCTGTGATGCTGACTATGCTGGTGATAAACTTGAAAGAAAATCCACTAGTGGAAGTTGTCAATTCATTGGTGAGAATTTAATTTCTTGGGCCAGTAAAAGGCAAACCACCATAGCTATGTCAACAGCAGAAGCAGAATACATTTCAGCAGCCAAGTGTTGTACACAACTACTTTGGATGAAATATATCAATTGGAAGATTATCAAATAAGCAGTCATAATATTCCTTTATATTGTGATAACACTGCTGCCATTCATCTTTCTAAAAATCCTATTCTACACTCAAGAGCTAAGCATATTGAGATTAAACATCATTTTATAAGAGACTATGTACAGAATGGTGTAATTGATCTCAAGTTTATTGATACTGAAAATCAATGGGCTGATATCTTTACAAAACCCTTAGCTGTTGAAAGATTTGATTTTATCAAAAGGAATCTTAATATGATGGAAATCTGTGAATAAGCTAAAACTCTAGTGAAGAATATCATTTTAGGAAGTTCTGGAAGTTTATCATAAGTTAGGGGGAGTCAGACCTTTCTATCAGAAGTTTAGACAAACTATCTTTTGATATCTTATATCAGAAGTTAGGGGGAGTCAGAACTTGTGTATCAAAAGTTAACAAATCCATCTGCTGTATTTCTATCAGAAGTTTGTGAGTGGTTCTGAACGTGACGTGGCAGTAACTGTTGAGTTACCACTTCAACTGCTGTTGCTAACGTGTCAGATATTTAATTAATCTTCTAATACACGTGTCTATTTGCTATTAGAGAAAGAAGTTGGTTAGTGATGATTGTGTTCTAATTCAATTTGTGAATTGTTAAGTTACTCTTTTACCCCTGTCCTTTCAGTTAGTACGTTTTTGCGCGGTTTTGTTTTTCTTTCCTTTTTAAACACTAACTGTTCACATTCACAGACTTACACATTCACTACCCACACTTTCATCTCTTCTAAAACTCAGAGCAATTTCTTTCTTCTCTCAAATTAGCAAACCCTAACCCCCAAACTCAGAATCATGGCATCTTTTACCAAGCGTATTCAAACTGTAGCAGAAAGGCATGCAAATGTACCACCGATTGCTGACATCAAAGCATCTACCCTGGTGTTCTCTCTAAAGACAGAGTAAGCTTTCCTATTTCGGACCTATTTCTGCATATTGAGAGACCAGTCGACTTTGAAGCAATTAGGGTTAGTGGCTGTACTGGAATCAAGGAAGCGTTTGTGGCTCAGAAGTTGATAACTTATCTAGATTGTCTTAATGGACCTGTCTATCCAGAAATTGTTAAGGATTTTTGGATGAAGGCACAAGTGGCTCTTTGTAACTCAATACCACAAGATGAATATCTGGGCAAAGAGATTCGCTCAGAAGTTGGTGGTGTCTGCATTAGAATCAGACATGAGCATATTAGACAAGCAGTACAGTTACCACTCAAGGGTATTCAGCCTTACGCCGCTGATGATGTTTGTCATTACATTCAAGAAGAAATCTATGAAAAAGGGTCTACTTCCAAGAGCAACATTGACATGAAGCCGTACTACAAGATTCTTTACAAGATTTTGTGTGACTCTATTTTACCAAAGGTTGGTTCATCTGACCAAGTTTCCAACTTATATAAAACTGTTTTGTATTATTTGGGAATAAAGGCTGAGGTGGACTTTGCCAAGGTAATTTTTGAGCACATGTGTAAAACTATCTCTGATAGTCAGACCAAGGGTACAACAAATGCACACTACTGCAGATTTCTATCCTTCATGTTTCACATAAGTTATTTGATTCAATCTCTGAGAACTACTTTTCCTGGTTATGCATCTGTCATTGATGCTTATCCCTCTGTGATAAGTGGTTTATCTGTGAAGAAAGTTTTGAAGTCTCAAGCACCTGTGATTACTCCACAAGTTCAATATAGACCAAGAAAGGATGAGAGTGATAAGTACTTTTATATCACCCCTGTATCTACAAAAGAAGTTTCTCTCATTGCTGGTATGCATAAGAAACTTTTGGAAGAAGGAGTTGATCAGAAGTTGGAAGAAAGACTAGCAACACAGCAGTTGCTACCTATTCAAGTAAAGAAGAAGAAGAAGACTGTAAAGAAATCAGAATCTAAAGAACCTCAACCCAAGAGAGAAAGAAGTTCTACACCCCAGAAGAAGTCTGGAAGTACTTCTGGTGTGAAGAAAACTTCAGAGGTTGCTGGTAAGAACATTGATTCAGAAGAAGTGAATCCTGGAAACTCAGTGCCTGCTATTCAAGCAGAAGCAGATGTGGAAATAATTGAGAAAGCAAGTGCTTCTGGATCTGCTGCTATTGCTGCTCCAGAAGTTGCCAAGAAGGGCAGAACAAACTTGAGGAGGAAGAGGAGGCAGAAGTTGATTCTTGCAGAAAGCAGATGATGATGCTGAGCGTGATGAAGCTATAAAGCAAGTTGAGCTTTATAAGGCTTTGGAAGAGACTAGCTGGGAAAGTGGAGTAGAAGCTGAGCCTAATGATTTTCTTGATGCTCCCATTCCTAAAGCTGAGTTAGTGCAGAAGTTGGCAAATCAAGGTATTTACAAAAAGATCAATGTTAAAGATATTCCTGATTATGTCATTAATGGTCCAAAGCATGCTAAAAACATCCCCTATACAGTTCCTGTTCAAAACTCTTTTTCAAAAATCCTTTCAGATTTAGCACCTAAATCTAACTGTATAGAAGAAGTTTCTACTAATGCTTCTCTTGAAACACCAGTTGTTAGCTTTGTACCATCCCCTGAATCTATGAAACAATTTTCTAAACATGTGTTATCCCTGATTATAGAAGCAGGTGTTTCTACTCCTACTTCTGTGGAGAATATTGAGAAGGTAGCAACAGAAGTTAATGCAGAGGTTGCAACTTCTGAAGCTATTCCTCAAGAGACCACTCTTATTACAGCTACTACACATGTTTCTAATAAACCTGTTTCAACAAGTTCCCATGACTCTGAGAAGACCTTATCTGATCATCAAGCTTCTCCCATTGAAACCATAGTTGAAGCTGGCACTCCTGCCAATGCTTTACAACTATTAGAGTTGGAACTTCACAAACCCTCACCTCAGAAATCTCAAAATCCTCAACTCACAAATGTTGAAAATGACTATCTTAAAACTTTTGAAGAAGTCATTACACCCCCTCCAACAGAACAAGATAAAACAATTCAACCCTCAAATGTCCAAGATAAACCCTCGTCTTCATCTGTTCCTAACACTCTCAAAGCCATCACACCAGAAGATGTTAAGCGTGTGCTGATGGGCATTAATGACAAAGTTCAGGAACTTCATCATGATCTACCTGCTCTTGCTTTTGCACCTGATCAAGTGGATGGAGAATGCACTGCAATTGCAGATATGTGCAAGCAAATGATGAGTGATCTTAGTTCTCAATACAGAAGGAACTTTATCATGAACATTGCAAGGCACAAGTTCACTGAATACAAGGCTGCAGAGAACAGAATCAGAAGAGCCAAGAGGTTGCATGAAGAGAAGATGCATATGGTTATGACTAGGGCTGTGGATCAGTTTTCTACCTTCTATGAACAAGAATTGGACAAGATTATCAAGATGGACTCTGAATCTGAATCTATGGTTGACAAGATGGACTTAGAAGATGTGTTCAAGAGGCTACAGTTGATCTCAGAAGAAGCTTTGAAGAAGCTTCAAGCCAAGCTGCAGAACCCTTCTAATCTCTCTCAACCCTAGGATTTCTTTGTTTTTATTTTGTTCATGTTATTATTTATCATGTTCTGGTTGAACCCTGTTTTTTTTAATCTGTTTGTTTTTAATATTTTGAATATTTTGGTACTATGTCATTGTGGATTTGTTATGTTGATTTATTTTCTTTATTATGTTCAGAAGATAGATCTATATACTGCTGCATAAACATAAATACATAAACTCATGCATTCAAAATTTCTTTTCATTAATAAAACTACATTACATTGGTTTTTGCATTTCATCATTGCTCTTTTTTTTTTTTTTTTTTTTTGCATTTCATCATTGCTCTCTGAGCAAAGATGTTTTTGGCATAAAAATAAAACTACCTAACCTAAAAGGAAATTTTTACAAGATGGTGAGCGAGGAGGAAGCTGAAGAGGATGTTGCCCCAAACTTCAACCTGGGAGCTTCTAAACCTCTCGAGCTACAAATTTACTGTTTTGTAAACTTGGAGCTTCTTGTCAGAGACTCCTGCTCATCCTCCTGCATAAGAAGAACTCCTTGATCTTCTAAGAACAGAAGATGGTTGAGAAACTTGCGTCTGATTTTGGAGCAAGGCCCTTCACCATCTTCAGATGTTTCTTAGACATCATATTCCATGTGACTGCATCTAATGTTGATAAGATCCTTCTCTGGTTCTTCTTTGAAAATTTCTTAAACCCATTTCTTTCAATCACTCTTCTATCCTCACAAATATTTTCTCTCATCTTGATGAAGAAATTATTTTCTTTCATGGAAGCGTTGAGTGAAATGACAAAGAGCTGGTGCGCTTTAATAGCCATTTTGGTTGGTAGGAGTTACCTCGTTTTTCGTTTTTGCATTAACTATTTGTGGTTTTTATCATCTATTTTAATGCATTCTTTTGACTTGACTAATTCTTTAGTCACGTGTTCTTTTTATTCTTAACCTTTTTTTTTATTCTTTTTGTTTAATGACAAAAGAGGGAGTAAGAGTAAATTAATTTAAGAACACTAACTGAAGCCAAAATTAAAATTTTATTTCTCATTAAGTTTCAGTTATTATATTTTATCAGTTATCAATATTTTTTTCTCTAAGGAAATTTTTCTATTGAGATTAGAACTTGCTATACATGATACACGTAAGGGAAGATTGCACTTTTCTCTTAGGTAGATCTGATCACAGAAGAAAGCTTGCAAACCTATCTTCTGGAAGTCAAATGTATATTAAAGTTCTGGATTCAACATTAAAATTTTAAACTATTTTAATCATTCATTACTGAACTCAGGGGGAGCTTGCAAACCTCATAAACCTGAAGGACGAAATTATGTGATTAAAATAACAACCATTGTAAATTAATACTTGGTTTGTTATCAATCAAAAAGGGGGAGATTGTTGGAACAAAGTTGGTTCTAATATAACCCAAGAAGTTTTGATGATAACAATAGTATTAATATACAATAGGGAATACTGATAATTTACTCTAGTGTGCAGATATACAAGTTAAAATTTTATATTCACTAGAAATTGAAGTTCTGGTTGTTGTGCTAAAGTATCCCCAGAAGTTGGGAAAATGCAAGTTCTGAAGACAACACAGAAGTTGAAGTCATCCGAAGTTGCAAGTCAAAGTCAACCAGAAGTTGAACTCATCAAAAGATTATTTAAGTTTTGTAAACTCTGGTGACGATGGAACAGCAGAAGACGCTAGAAGAACATTCCATTCTCTTAACGACTATCATCTATTTGGCAAAAGATCTGAAGGAGCAGAAGAACTTCTTTCAGGCTGTTATCCTCGTGATAATGACGTTTGTACTATTGTACTATCTTTGTTTTCCTGATTTGGGCGAATATTCGAAATCAAGGCTCAGATTTTGATCTTAACTTGATTTGGATAAGCACATTTCAAATGAAAACAATGGTACAGTACTACATAGCTGTTTTCATCAGTGTCCGCTCAAATTCAAGACGCTCCAACATCACCTATAAAAGGAGGAAGAATTTGAAGACGTGACAACACACTTACGAAGAACAAAAGAGCTGTTATTCTGCTAAATTTCAAAGAGCATTTTTTAAATTGGATACAACTTAAGATTATATCAAAATTCAAGACAACAGTCTTCAACTTCTGGCTTGTCAGTTGTTGAACCTTAGTTTTCTTTTTAAGGATTCTAAGAATAGTCTTGTTATTTAACTTGTATTTCTTTGTTCTTAGAACTCTGATATTGTTTATCAGTTGTGCAAAACATTGTATTTTGTTTTGTGTTAGAAGTCTCTTGCTGGTGAGCTTGAGCATTTGGAAGTCTCTTGTAAGGTGTTACTTGAGCATTGGAAGTCTCTTGCTGTGAGCTTGAGCATTTGTAATCTTGTGTGATTATAGTGAAATCCCGTGGAAGTGCAAGGGGACTGAACTACTCTCGGTTTGTGAGAGGAACCAATATAAATCTCTTGTGTTATCTCTTCTCTCTTCTCTCTGCTTTTATTCATTCATTCATACTCTGTTTTTACCTTCACCATACCAGAAGTTGTTTGTGTTTAAGTTTTGGCCCGCTGCGAAATCTGATAAGTTGCAAAACTTTGAAGAAGTTTTTAAAACTAACCAAAACACAATTCAACCCCCCTTCCTGTGTTTTTCACACCTTCAGACTTATAGACTCAGTATCCACTTGAAGAAACTTTTCCATTTCTTGAGCATATAGAGTAGATAAGTGATCCTCTGCTTCTGCCATAACCAACTTCATCTTCTCATCATACAACCTCTGAGCTTCTTTCACTCTTGCCTCCTCAATCTTGGCTTTAGTAAACTTCCTCCTAGCAATGTTCATGATATAGTCCTTCTTGAATTGAGAACTATAGTCAATAAGCATTTGCTTGCACATCTCAGATAGAGCATTACACTCTTCATCTACTTGATCAGGTGCAACAGAAAGTGTAGGCAAATCTTGATGAAATCCCTTGATTTTATCATTAATGTCCATCAGCACATGCTTAAAATCTTTTGGGGTAATGGCCTTTTGAGGGGTTGGAGCAGAGGATGATGATAGAATGTCTAGGGTAGTTATGGGAAATGATTGTGATTTGTTGATCTGATGGTGGTGTAATTGTCATACCCCATTTTTTGACCTTCTTACCCTTTGCATATTTTTGCTCATCATTTAGGATGTCATGTTTTTTATTATTATTATTTTATTTATTTTTAATTTAAAAATGTCAATAATAGTATTTTATCCCGTTACGCTGCTTAACTGTTTCATTTTTAGATAATTAATCATGTGGCTTTTTTGAATTTATTTTTTCACCATATATTTTCTCATATAAATATTTGCACATAAACATTTTTTTATTCCCATTTTACCCTTTTCAAAAAATTGCAAAAATCTTTTGCAAGTAATCTCATTTTTCCTTTTTCTTTATGATTTTGACTCACAATTTTATTTCAATTTAGCTTTGCATTTTATAAATATGCCAAAAATATTTTTATTACATTTAATTTTATTTTATATTATTTTATTCATATTATTATTATATTTAAATTCAAAAATTGATTTCTTCTACCACAAGTAACCTTTTTCATTCAAACTTTTTCCAATTATTTTCAATTTAATCCATGCATCAATTACACCCTAAAAAAGGACACTTTTGCCCTTGTTCATGAACATTGTTATTTTTCACATATTTATTTATTTACAATAATTGTTTTTAATTGATTTAAAATCATTTTTTTACCACAAATTGATTTCCGAAAATCCTTTGATCCTTATCCAACCATTTGATCTCAGAATATACCCTCAAAAACACAATGCATCAGATCAAAACAAGTGTACCCTTGATTGATCAAAAATCACAAATATCCATTTTGCAAAAACTCAAAAATACCCCTCTCGTTCACACAAATTCACTCTTATCTTAACCTAAACTTCCCTTATAAATAATAAGACTCATTTCTGAGCCAGAGGTTTGAAGATTTGGAGGAAGAATCAAAGAACACGAGCTCACATTCTCTCATTTTTTCAAAATTCCCAAAACACAAATTCATCATCATTTCTTGCAATTAACACCTCTATTACCTTCTATAAGCCTTCAGAACCAAATCCCAAGCACGAATTTGAAGCTTCAAGGTTGATTTGCAGCTCGTGTTGAAGGAGAAAGTTCGTGAAAAAGTCAAGGTTCTACAGCTCGTTTCTGGTAGCTTTCTTCAACCTTTTTAAATCCTTTCATCCAATTTTAACATGTTGAAACTATCTGGATTGTTATTTGGCTTTGATTCTTGCGTGTTTGTGAGTTTGAGTTTTGATTAAAATTTCTTTTCTCGTTCGTTTTTGAAGCTACGGAAGTTATTTTGAAAAACTAATCACATATTTGAGATCCGTGTGAAAAAACGAACAAAACCATATAAGATTTGTTGATTTCTGGGCTATTTTTGTAACTCCGGTGCCGGAAACGACGAGGGTTGAACGGAGACGATGATCCATCGTGAGTCTCCGTCCTCGCCAAGTTTAAAACGTAACCGTTGGATCAATCGTACGACGCGTGTGCTCCTTTGATCGCACCCGTCAGATCTCATTAAATGAAGATCTGACGGTCGTCCGACGATAGGACCACTATACGCGCTCACACCTGATCCTTGTCCTTCGCTTCTGCACGCGTGTTCCTCAGGTTTCCAAGATTTAATCATGGCCGTTGATTTGATCCAATGGCGCGCGCGTGAATATGAGCGTATCCGTTTGATCTTTTCTGAGGAAGATCAGATGGCTGTAAAACGTGATCACGCAGCATGTGCGTAACACACAATCCAGGCCTATATGTTTTCAGATTTTTTTATTTTTGTGTGGGCCTTGGGCTTTTCTGGGCTTTTTGCTTCTCTGAACCCCTCCTTTTATTTTAACCTGTTATTTGCATCTCCCCTTTATTTAATTTTATTTTTTATTTTCTGAGATGGTAATTTTTATTTTAATTATATTTTAGGCTATTGTTAATTGATATATCACGAAATAAATTTTTAATCCATTTATTTGCTATTTTTCTCATATTTTCTTTATTATTATCACTTAAATTAGGTTTTAATTAATTAATTTTTGCTAATGTGTTTTGTTTGTTAATCCATGATATGAAATACATGATATATGTGTGTTTAGAAAATTTTGTCTTGTTAAATGCTTAATACTTTTTATGTTATTTCTCATGACATGGAAAATTATTATTCTTGATTGTTTCATAGTTCTTGGTTATCTCTATCTCATGTATGTCTTGTATGCCATTTTATCACATTTATGTCGTTTGTTTCGCGCTTTACGTTTATTATTCATTACGCTTATATTCTATCATATGCTTTATATTTGTCATGTCTTATATTCATGCTTTGCCTCCATAATGCGTTGTGTGTGCTTTATATTTACTTCTCATTATCATAATTGGTCATTATTATTATTAATCATTTAATTCCCCTTCACATGTTCCCCCCCGGTTGTATATTTTAATGCGCGTAATTGGCGCAATTTATATTCGTTCATTATTATTATTATTATCATTGTCTAATTCCCCTTTGCATGTTTCCCCCCTGGTTGTATATTTTAATCCGCGTAATTGGCGCAATTTATTTTTGTTCATTATTTATCATCATTTGTATCCCCTTTGAATGTTTCCCCCCCGGATGTATTGCGTGGTTTAAGTTTTTATATATTTATTCTTATTCGTTTGTATGATTAGTATACTAATCCGAAGAAAGGGCGTCGCCTCGACTTATATGTCGTTGCGGAGTGTCTTTGCGCGATTTAACGCTTTAGGTTGTTTATATCAAATGATAAAACCTTCGCTTGAACCATTACTCTTTTTTAGCCAAAATAGAGGTCAACACCTCTTCTCAAAAAACATCCAAAACATGTCATTTATTAAAACATTTTTCAAAACACTTTGATTTTAAACCAAGTCATTCAATCAATCAAACAATTATTTTCTTTAGGAGAAAACACTTGGTTTTTCAAACCAAGTCGCATTTTCAAATCCAATTAATTTTCTTTTTTAGATTAAAACCTTGGATTTCAAACCAAGAGCATTTTGTCATTCAAAAAATCATTTTCCAAACAATCACTCCATTTTCCCCAAATCTTATACACTTTTTGCAAACAAAATAAAATCAAGCGCTTAGATTAGATAATACAAGAGGTTCCTATAAGATACTATAGATACTTAGGGTGCTGATACCTTCCCTTCGTATAACCAACCCCCTTACCTCAATCTCTTTAATTAGGGTGTTTAACGGACTTTCTCCCTTCTTCGGAAAAATCAAAGCTCGGTGGTGTAATTAAAATTTTGAGATTCAATGCTTCTCAATAGCTTGATATCCAAAAATCACCGCGACAGAAATGGCGACTTCACTGGGGATCCCCCGAGCGAGTTGAGCCCATCTTGTATTCTTTTTCTTTGCGCTTGTGTGTTTGTTTGTTTATGTATGTATGTATATATGTTTTTGTGCCTTATTTGGGAAAATTGCTTGAGTGAGATAAGTCCTAACCCGGACTTGAGGGAAGCAATAAGATAGGATGGTGGTAGGGTCATAGCGACGAGATCGGAGTAGTTCGATCTATGTTTCGCATGTGATATAACCACACACCGTCTAGGAAGCTCAAAGGTGGAGTGTTAACATGAGTAGTTATGTTGACATTCTATTTTTGGGGGACCGAAAGATTGTGGACCTTTAGAGTTACACTTAACCCATCTTGGCTTTTAGGACGTGGTGCGGTGACCGATCTAGAGTAGTCTTGGATTGGTTGATACGCGAAACCACACCCCGAACGAGATTGTCTTGTGGATATTATTGGACCAGGAGTAGTTCCGTAAGCCGGTAATATCCAAAAGACGGTCTATAACTTTGGGAACTTTATAGAACCTGTGATACAGGTACAAAGTAAACCTTAGTACTTACCATGTGGGAGGGGGTTCTTACCTTCGACTCCAACATTTTACCTTAACCAAACCATGATTGTGCATCATTAATTGCATACATGCATTCATTCATAAAAATTCTTTTCTCATCCGATATTGAAAGGCTTAAATTAAATTCTATGTAAACTATGTAGATCATGGATTATCTAAGGAGGTATACCCATAGCTATGGTTTTAAGGCTTTTGATTTGGCAAGATTAAGAAAGCTAGGGTCTTTGGTATCTGATTCAGAGGAATTCCGGAAGGGTCATGGAAAGTTATTGAGTATTCTTGGGACTAATGTAGAAGAAGGGATCCTCAATACTCTTGTACAGTTTTACGATCCGCTTTACCATTGTTTCACCTTCCCTGATTACCAGCTTGTCCCCACCCTGGAGGAGTATTCATATTTGGTCGGACTACCCGTACTTGACAAAGTGTCGTTCAGTGGACTCGAACCCGCTCCAAAACCACAAGCCATCGCCAAAGCCCTTCATGTTGAAACCTCTGTCATCCAAGCAAATCTCACACGTAGAGAAGGCCTCTTAGGTTTATCCACCGATTTCCTTTTCCAGCAAGCCTCCCTCTTTGTTGAGATAGCCAGCAACACTGCCTTTTACTCTATATTAGCCCTACTCATATATGGCCTAGTTTTATTTCCAAACATCAAAGATTTCATTGACATCAACACCATACAAATATTCCTTTCAAAAAACCCTGTACCCACCTTGTTAGCCGAAACATATTATTCTATCCACGATCAGACTGCCGCAAAGCGTGGAACCATTCTCTGTTGTGCACCATTACTCTACAAATGGTACACCATTCACCTACCTCAAACCCGTAGTTTTAAGGAAAACCCAGATAAGCTCCCATGGTCCCAAAGAATCATGCCTCTCACTTCCGCTGACATTGTGTGGTATAACTCAGCCTATGACAACGGAGTTATCATTGATAATTGTGGAGAGTTCCCCAATGTACCTCTCCTTGGAATGCATGGAGGAACTACTTATAGACCTATGCTTGCTAGGCGTCAATTTGGGTATCCTGTGAAGGAAAGGCTCGGTAACCTCTCATTGAATGGAATTTTCTACCGCAACCGAGAAGGGAACTCTGATATGAGGAACAGATTTGTGCGAGCCTGGTGCTCCATCCAGCGCAAAGAGTTGAATCAGTTAGGGAAGAAGCGAGGATTTTCTTTAGGTTCTCATACACAATGGATTATCAATAGAGCTGCTAGTTTCGGGATGCCTTACCCTCTCCAAGGGCCCCCACCTTCAGTTACACCACCATCATCATCTGTACCTGTGATTGTTGACACCAAGGAGGAGTTATTAAGACAAGTGGCCGAGTTGGCTCGTGAGAAGAGCGTTTGGAAGAAGAAGTATGAAGAGTTGGAACTCAGACATGAAGCGTTGAAGGGAGAGTTGGAAGTAACAAAGCATGAGCTTTTGGCCCAAAGTCAGATAATTGTTCAGAAGACCATTCAACTTCAAGAGAAGGATGCTGCGCTTAGAAAGGACCCAAAGAGGATGAGATATAACATGGATATGTTCTCTGGTCCAGACTCGGATTAGGATGATTCATCTTTTGCAAGAATTTAAGTTTATTTATTGTATTTCCTTTTAATTTCAAAAAAAAAAAGGTGTCTTTAATCAGTGTGTTTTCATTTTATCTTTGTAATATTGTAGTCATCAAATGAAGTGGATATTTTCTACAATGTTTACATTTAATTTAATATAAGTCTTTCGATATGGAAAAACATTGCATAATTTAGCATATAACATATCACGCATCATATTGCATACATAAGTTTCCAAAATAGAGTCTCATATTCTTCTCCCTATCTTCTGCCTCAGTTAAAGTGGCTCGGCGTATCCGTTACAAGGCGACTCGCACTTATAACACCCGATCTCAGTTTAAGAAGAAAATGGCAAGTGTTGAAGAAGAAAATACCCAGCTTCGGGAGAAGATGACAACTATGCAAGCCGAGATTGAGAATTTGACTGCTATGGTAACCTCTCTGTTGGCAAACCAGAATCAGGGCTCAACATCGGTTCCTCAGTCCAGTGGTGCGCCTGTGCCACCCCCGGCTATATCTGCACCAATTCCTGCTCCCCGGCTCTCTATGCCTGAAGGTTGTACGTGGGGATTATCGGAAGGTTTTCTCGGTGGAGGATTTTTCCCTCAAGTGACTGAAGCACCTCTTGTTCAATTAGAAAATACTATCCCTCAAGTTACTGCTACTGTCTCCGCACCTGTGGTTCATGCTGCCCCACATTACCAAAAGCCCATTTTTCATGCTGAAAGTATGGGAGGTTTTGACAGAATGGAAGATCTGCAAGATAAGTTCAATGAAATGCAGCGTGAGATGAGGGCCCTAAAAGGGAAAGATCTGTTTGGCAAGGACGCTCACAAACTGTGCTTGGTCCCTGATGTTGTAGTTCCGCCCAAATTCAAGGTTCCAGACTTTGAGAAGTACAAGGGAAGTACTTGCTCAAAGGCTCATCTAACTATGTATGCGAGGAAAATGTCAACTCAAACTAGCAACGACAAGCTCTTGATTCACTATTTCCAGGATAGCTTGTCTGGGGCAGCTTTGAGGTGGTATATGGACCTGGACAGAGCTGATGTCCGCACTTTTAATGACTTGGCTAGTGCTTTCATGACTCAATACAATTACAATTCTTTTATGGCTCCAGATAGAGATGAGCTCCGTGCAATGACCCAGAAAGAGAAGGAATCCTTCAAAGAGTACGCTCAGAGATAGAGAGAGTTAGCTGCTTAGACTCGTCCTCCCATTGAAGAGAGAGAATTTTCCAAGATGTTCATCCACACCCTTAATCCTTTCTTTTATGAGAAGATGTTTAACATGGTGTCTAGAAATTTTACTGAAGTAGTGGAAACGGGGATGTGCCTAGAGGAGGCAATCCGCCAAGGAAGAATGACAAAAGAAAGTACCCCTGTTAGCAACACCAAGAAATATGGTCATAATTTCCCGAAGAAGAAAGAGTCCGAAGTTGGCATGGTAACTCAAGGAGGGTTTCAGCCAAGATATTCAAGCTACCAACACATCTCAGCCATTACACCCGCACCCCAACCACAAATAAACCAAACACTACCTCCACAATACCCACAAATGCCTCCACAGCAACAATACCCACAGCAATCTTACCCACAGTAGAATCGCCCACAAAATTTCCAACAACCTTTCAATCGCACTCCAAGATATCCATCATTTGACCCTATACCCATGAAGTACGTTGATTTGCTCCCAGCCTTGCTTGCTAAGAACTTTGTTCAAACAAGGCCACCCTCTCCAGTGCCTGCTATATTACCCATTTGGTACCGCAATGACTTAACCTGTGCCTTTCACCAAGGGGCACCCGGCCATGATGTGGAGCGTTGTTTTGCTTTCAAGAAAGCTGTTCAAGACCTGGTTCGAAACAAAACGTTGACCTTTAAAGATGAGAACCCCAATGGTCAAACTAACCCTCTACCAAATCATAATCCCTTTGTTCATTTTATCCAGCAATGCGTAGCTGCAAATGCCATCCTCAATGTGCAAAGTATCAAGACTCCTTTGGTTCCTATCCATAGAAAAATGTGTGAAGCGAAGATATTCAATCATGGTCACTCGGCTTGTGAAGTGTGTCTATCAGACCCCCATGGGTGTTCCCAAGTTCAAAAGGACATCCAAGATTTGATGGATAAAGGAGAGTTATTGGTAACAAAGAAAAGTGAAGATGTTTGTGGTATAACACCAGAATTTAGTGCTCCTGACCATTTGGAGATGATTTATAACAGTGGTGAATCCAATATCCCCCGGCTTACAATTCGTATGCCAGGACCTGTGCCTTATACCTCTGAGAAAGCCATACCCTACTCTCATACCCCATTTTTTGACCTAAATTTTTTTAAATTTTTGCATCCATCGGCCATTTTTTGTTCGTAATAATTGGTACTTTTTTCAAAGATAGTTCGACGGAGATGTATTTTAAAATACTCGTCGTATCTCGATTTTGTCTCGACTTTTCCCTTCGCATTTGATTTGTGCTAGTTTTAATTTCTTTTATAAATAGTAGAATCTTTTTTATTAACAAAAATTATTATTGTGTTAATTTGTTTCCTTTTTTATTTCTTTATAAAATTCAAAAAATAAGTCAATATAGTTTTTAATTGTATCATTGAATAAAATCTCAAAAAAATGTTAAGTAGTTATTGTTTCCTTTTATAAATATTAGCATGATTGTTTTCTGTTTTGATATTTATTGCTAATTAATGATATTTATTTACTATTATTATTATTATTATTATTATTATTATTATTATTATTATTATTATTATTATTATTATTATTATTATTATAGTTATTATATTATTATTATAAAAAAAAAACAAAACAAAAAAATATTAAAAAAAGGAGAAGCAGCTCACGCTGCATACCGTCCCCTTCTCCTTCTTTCTTTGTTTTTCTTTCACTTATTATTATTATTATTATTATTATTATTATTATTATTATTAATTCAAAAATTCTGAAAAGCCATGAATCCTGGAAACAGTACAGTCTTTTTTTTTTCTGCAATAGTACAATCCTTTCCCAGTTTTCCAAGAACATCATCCAGTCCAAACCAATATCCAATGGGTATCAAAACCCTAATTTTGGTTATAAATCAGAGAAGAAAAAAATCAGCAGAGGCCAATTTTCTCTCATCAGCCGCCAGAACAAAGAACACATTCAAACCCTAAATTTTCTTAAACCCAGAAATCAATCCAAATAACAACAACACAATAACAACCCAGAAATCAAAATCCTACACCATCATCAACATCACAGTACTACCATAAAAACTCAGTCACACGAATCCAACATAACCACAAAGCAACAACAGTCTCAGAAACCACAAAAATCCCCGAAATCAAACAACCAACGCACACACACGCACCATAAATAGAAACAAAACGAAACAAGAAGAAGGGAGGAGGAAGTCAGAAACAAACAAAAACAAAGACCCACCGTTTTCAGACTCCGATCCCGTCGATTTGGTAAGCTTTTTGGGGATTTGGACTTCGGATTTGAGTTTAGAAGGTGAGAGATAAGCGTTCTGGGTCAAAAAGTTTCATTTTTTAGGTGTTTGGGCTCTCCGGCGCGGTGGTGCCACCGTACCGGTCCGGCAAGCCACCGCGCCGGTGTTCTTGGTCTCGCCGGTTTCTAGGTTGTGTTGGTTGTTCATAGTGAGAGAGAGAGAGAGAGAGATTAGAGCGTGAGAGGAGTAGAGAGAAGTTTTTTTGTTTAAATGATTTTTTGTGCTGTTTCTCATATATATACCCCTACTAATTCTATAACACCCCATAGATAAATCTAGAATAATCATGGAATATTATAAATGGTAACTGAATTCATTATTATTACAACAAGAGTTTATTGCACACACAGGTGCCAAATACAACGAGAGTACAGAAGAATAACAGCGGAAACAAAGACAACACGATCTGATAATAAGAAAAGCATGGAAACGAAATGCGATCCTCCAACAGCAGCAGCTACTCCACTACAAAGCTTACCTATTCCACCAGTTTTCCTGTTTCAAATAGGGAGTGGGGTGAGACAGTCACTTCGTCCCAGTGAGTTCTACTACCCTCCTAGGCTATAAAGCCGAGGCTCCTAATCAGTCATATCATAATCTATATCCATAGCATAATTATCATAAGCAATAATATAAAGGTGTATCACAAAGTTTATCTTGTTCATTTTAAACCGCAAACCCTCTAAGGTGAGCACGTCTCAGGGGTTTGCCTTATCCGCGAACAGAAAGCGTTCCGGCATAAAGCTCACATGAATTTCTAATGGAACATCTAAAACGAAGTCCACACTAATATCATAATCATATATTTATTTGACTAATTACTAAATTACATATCATGCTACCATAATTAACCCAAACCCATGGGGAACATGCATCATCTCTAAAAATCCTAAGTTATATCCTAGAATGGTCACGTGATAACAAACAATTCGTATATTATATAAATTATATCGTTACAAAAATAATAATTGGAATCGAGGACTTAAAACGAGTGCTGTAGTTTTAAAATGATTTTAGAAAATCAGTCTGACAAGCAATTCTCGCCCAAAAAGCACTCCAGCCAACCCAAGAGAAGCACAAGTCCTGTTCTGTAATGACTCGCCGGGCGAACAACCTCTCGCCGAGCGAACCTAAGCTCACCGGGCCAGAGAAAGCTCGCCGGGCTATTCATACGCAGCCCAAAAATTGTAACCTCGCTAGAAGGCTCGCCGGCTGCTCGCCGGGCGAAGTCTGCGAATACAGCCCCTGTTTTGCAGAAAATTGCATTTTTCCAATTTAACACCTACAATCCTCAATTCTAATCATTGTAACAACGTTATAAACATAGTATACGACTGTTTGGAGGAGAAATTGGGAGTTATTTCTCCTCACACTAATTTTTCCTAAAATTCCTAAGTTTGCATGCATTTTCATTAATGGGGAAAATCTAACTAACTACCTAAGAACCCACCTGGTAATTGAAGCTTTAAACTTTAACTTGAGCTTCCTAAACGTTCCCGAACTTCCCAGCTACCCACGAACAGAAATGATGAGACTTTGGAGTATTGACACTTGAAACCCTCTAGTTTTTGAACTACGAATTTGATTGTGTTGTTTGATGAATTGAGCTGAGTGATTGGAGTTATTTATAGTGTCTAGCTCTGATTAATTTACAGTGGTCGTTTTGGTTTGATCTCAAGGCTGCATGTGATGCTATTGGCTTGAAAAAGGGTGAGAAAAGGTGTGTTGTTGTTATGTAACATGTGAGAGTTGTGGGGAGCTAGAATCTCTGTGATTCAGAGCTGGAATGGTAGTGTTTCTGAGCTAAGGGAATCTCTGAAGTGGAATAGTTTGCATGTGAGTAGTGAGGCCAAGCCTTGGTGTTAATGGCAATTGAAAATTTTGGAACTTAGTCCCTTGTGATTGTTGTTTTTGGCATGAAGAAGAGAGAAATGGAGAGGGGTTGAGCTTCAGATTTTCTGAGTTACAAGAGAGTTGTGTGAGTAGTGTCTTGCATGTGGTGTTGTTAGAGAATCACATGGTGGAAGTGTGACTCACACTCTTGATGAGGTGTTGATTAGTGAGGGTGGAGTAGTCTTAAGGGAAAGGGTGAGTCATTAAGGAGGGAGTTTTGAATCCTAATAATGTTGATTAAATCAAATTCATGAAGTTAGTGTTTTAATGTGTAGTTCAAATCCAATTGAAATTACCCACTCTCACATAATTCACACTTAATTTCTAGGATTTAAGTAATCAATCACCTTTAATTAATTCTAACTTAATAGATAATCTCTAATTAAAATTAATTAGATGATTTAGAATTTGGGGATGTTACAGATTCCACGCGTGCGCCTTCATAGGCATAGCATGCAGCAGCGATATCTTCACCCCTTGATCTCAATCACATGGTTTTGGTTGCATCACACCTGAGATCAAATCAGGGACGTCTGATTAGATCAGACGATTCTGATTCATCCCTCCTAAAACTCTACTGTTTTGTTAAATACCCCCTCTGTTTTGCTAGTGCACCTCATGTTATTTTATTGCTATTTTATTTAAAGTCATTTTATTTTTTATGCTATATATTATGTTTGCATGATAAAAAATATGCTTCAAAAAATATGCCATGACATTTTATTAATTTGCTTCTCATATAAAAAATATAAAAATATGCAATGTTATTTGTTATTTATTTTTTACACAAAAAATATATCATGTCTTATTATTTGCTATTTATTTCTCACATGTCAAAAAAATCAAAAAAATATATATTGTGTTTATTTATCGTTTCGAATCCAAGGGAATAAGTGATTGTTCGTTAACCTCTCGTTTGTTACTTGTTGCTTTAAAAATAAATACTTGTCGCAAATATAATAAAAAGAGTGAAAAAGGAGTGGTCTGACGGATGGCTTTTCGCTCCCCGGTTATTTCGAATTCCTGCTGGATAGCTTGCGTTCGAATAACTGTCATTCTCAAAACTCTAAAAAACAAAAAATACATAAAACAAAAACATTAAAAAAATTAAAACTCTTTTTAAAATAATATTCTTTTCATAATAAAACTCGACTCTCGTCGAGAAACTCTTTCAAACTATTTTTCTTAATAAATGCCTTAATACATTTAAGCATATTTAAATATCTTTTTTCAAAAGACTAAAAAAATATAAAAACAAATTCAAACACTTTTTGCCGCTTGGCTTTTCAATTTAAAACTTTTTCTCAAAAAGTTTAGACGTGAGTCACCTCTAGTCGAGAACTTCAATATTCCCCATGACATATGGCAGAAAAATAATAAATTTTTCAGTTTGTTTATGGCGGTCAAAAAAGGAGTTTAAACTTAAGATGACGACTCGTCTTTCCTCCTAAAATCAATCAACACACCACTTTTCAATTGTTACCCCGAACTACGGGATTTTGATCCTTAACGGTATGTAGTGCAAAAGACCTTGTGTCTTCCCAAATCAAAAAATTAATAAAACATTTTCTTTTTCTTTTTAAAATTAATTAACAAAAACAATTTTCTTTTTTCCATCTCCATAAACAATTTTACAAGCAAAACAATTTATAAGCAAGCAAACTTTTTAGCACAAAAACAAATATTTACAAAAGGATCCCGTAGAATACTATGGATACTTAGGGTGCTAAAACCTTCCCTTCGTATAACCAACCCCCGAACCTTAAATCTCTAATTTTAATTGGGTTTATTCGAACTTTTTCCCTTCCCTTGGATAAATTAAAGCTCGGTGGTGAATTCACATTTTTGCGAGTCAAAGCTAATCAATAGCTTGACGTCCGAAAATCACCGCGACACCTACAGATACCAAGCTACTATGATACAAGATGGTGTGGAGACACCTATTCCTTTTTTGACCTCTATGAGCAATGTTACGGATAGTAGTAGAATCCTAAAAAGTGGACGTGTCATCCAAGGGGCAGTCCCTCAGAAGCCAAATGTCCCCGCTGTTGAGAAAATACCAGTTTGTGTTCCTAGTAAACCATTTGCAAAGTATCAAGACTCCTTTGGTTCCTATCGATACAAAACTGGTCTATCAGAGACAGAGAGTCACTTGTGTATCGAATCATGCTTGCATGTATCGATACACACCTATATCTCTCAATAGACCAGAGAACTCATGATGTATCGAATCATGCTTGCATGATTTGATACATATCAGTCAAGATTTCAAGAAACTGATATATGTATCGATACACATATGTGTTTGTATCGATACATAGGTCAAATTTTTCAAATTTGTACGCTGGTCAAAGGGTTTGTATCGATACAAACCATCTGCTGTATCGATACATGTCTGTTAAGTTTTGCCTAAATTTGCTCAATCATATTTTCTCTATAAATAGCAATGTGCTTTTTTATTGTAAAAGAGAGAAAACCTGTGAGAAAGTGAAATAGCTTTGATAAACTCTTTGGGATTCAAATTGGGTAAAGAATTTGGATCAAAGAGTTATTCTTCACAAGATCATCATCTTCCATCAAATTGCAATTCATTGAAGAATGAGTATGGGATCATTCGGATAAAGGTTGTACATTTGATCGATAATGTTCGATACGGCTTGCGGTGAATCAGAGGCATGATCGAGTTGATTTGTGAAGAAAGTTTGGGTTTTTCTCAAGGATTCAAGATTGTACAATATCTTGAAGGATCAACAACGAAGAAGCGAGGTACTCAGTTAGACGATTGGTGCGAGGATTTGCGCACGGTTAGAATCGTTGGAATCAGAGGGAGAAGCTTCGTTACTTGTTGAGGTTATTACGCATAGTTTGCATTAGATTCGATATAGGGTTATTGAAGTCTTTGTAAATTGTGCACAACTGTTCAAACGTTTTTAATCAATAAATGCTCAAATAACCCGTTTGGTTATTTGGGGGGAGACGTACCCGGCCAACCACGAGGACGACACGAAAGCCGTTGGGAACTCCCTAATCAATCGTTTGTGTCTTTCTTCCTTAATCTTTTACTTTACGCAATTGCTTTAATTTTCCGATTCAATTGAATTTTTGTGTTCGTACGTGTGCACCAAAATTCAATTGACATATATCTTGATTGTGATTGGATTAGCTCTATATTTACGTAACTTGTTTGGACTGTGTTATTGATCGTTTAATTCGAATATTTTGCACACGATCGTTTCTTGTTCATTATCATCTCGTTCAAGGCTATACTACCTTTCCAGTGATCAATCGGGTGCAAAGAGACTACCAATCCGGTGGTGCTTCCGCGCGTACCTTTTGAACTAAATTTTTAAAATCGACATTGTTTAAAAGGGCCACTTATTCAACCCTCCCTTCTAAGTGGTAGCCAAGTAGTCTAACACCTGTGTCGCGGTGATTTTTGGATATCAAACTATTGATTAGCGTTGAATCACAATTTTTATTTCACCACCGATCTTTCATTTATTCCAAAGAAAAGGAAAAAAGTTCGAAATAACCCTAATTATTAAGAGATTAAATGTTCGCAGGTTAGTTACGTAAAGGGAAGGTCTTAGCACCCTAAACGTCTATAGTAATCTATAGGAACCTCTTGTTTGATTTTACTTTTGTGCTAAATATATTTGCTTGTTAGAAAATATGTACATAAATAAGAATTTTAAAGTGTTAATTGAAAAAGAAAAGAAAAAAAATGTTTTTGTTATTTTTTATTGATTTGGGAAGAAATATAGTCTTTTGCACTACGTACTCGAGAGATCAAAACCACCGTAGTTCGGGGTAAAAATTGAAAATTGTTTGTTTGATGTTTTTTAATTTTGAAAAGATTTTAAAATAAAAAGCCAAGTGGCAAAAATATTTTTGAATGTGTTTTTGTATTTTTTTTATTTTTGAGAAAAAAAGAGTTTAATATATTTACATTAATTAAATATTTATTATGAAAAGAGTTTTGAAAAAGTCTTTCGACGGGAATCGAGGTTTTTTAAGAAAAGAGTTTCTTTTTTGAAAATGATTTTTGAATATTTGAATGTTTTTGTTTTTTGCTTAATTAATTAAAAAGCTAAGTACGACGAAATAAACCAAACAAGACGCGAGGAATTTCACAATGATGTTGAATCAAAATGAAATCCCCTTTTTCTTGGAACTAATACGCTGTTATTTTTTTGTATTTTTGTTTTTTTTGACGTAAAGCAATAAATACATTCTAATTCAATGAGATAAATTATGATGCAAAATTAAGAAAAAAAAATGCAATTAAAAATAAACTAAGTCTAATAAGCAGTTGTAGCGGCTGGAAAAATTCCTCATTCGTAACAATGAAGTCGCCATCGATGTTTATTTATCCCAAAAAGAGGAAAAGGAAAATACCGCGAAAACCTTTGGTTAGCATGGTTAAAGAACCATGGCGGGTTCGGGAGTTGGTTATGCGAAGGGAAGGTCTCAACACCCTCTCGCATCCGTTGTACTCAACGGGAACCATTTAGAGGTTTTAGGTTGATTGCTTTCAGATTTAACTTAACTGCTCAATATATGATTATCCGCTTATTTCTACTCCAATTATTAATTAAACAAAGGTTTTTTATTATCGAGTTTGACGGTTGTAGGAGCCCGCTCCTACGTATTCCCACGTGCAATGGGAAACTCAAAACTCACGTAGTTCTGGTAAAAAAGAGTTGCGTGTTTGTTGCTTTTATCGAATAACGCTTAGGTCGCATTCCGCCGACACAACCGTGCTTGTATGCTCGCAATAGGAGACTTAAGCGTAAGTATGCGTCGGAGGAACGGATAAAACATTACTCGTTTTTAGAAAGGGGTTAATCAACCAATAGCGTTTAGATCACATTCCGCCGACACAACTGTGCTTGTATGCTCGCAATAGGAGACTTAAGCATAAGTATGTGTCCGAGGAATGGATAAAACAGTATCGGGTTTATTTTAAAAAAGATTGAAGTGAGATGGATTGGTTTTAAGACGAGGATACTTTGCGACCACGAGCCATACGTCAGGGGTCCAAAGCGTCCAGGGCGGAAACAAGTCATACGTCAGGTTCCCCCTTTTTCATCTTTTAATTTATTATGAAAATGTTTTTTTTTTAGTTTTTATTATGAAAACTCAATCTAAATAGACCAAGAACAAGAGAATAGAAGTGATCAACATCATTAATAAGCAAAAATAAACATATAAATGCATAACCATGCAATGACATGAAAAATATGGATGCATGAACATGCAACAATTCATAAAGTAATCAAATGAATTAAAATGAACTCTAATGAGAGCTAATCAAGACAACTTATCACATGAAACATGAATTAAGATGGTAAATTAGTGTTAAGACACAATTATTAAAGCAAAGGAACATTCACAGTTAAGCTAAAAAGCCCTAAGTACAAATAATCACTTATAAGTTAAACAACTTAATTAAGAATCACTTATAAAAATAAGTTTAGAAATTTGGAAATTGGTTGTATACAGTAGCTACTGTATTTAAATTAATCTTGTGCAAAAATTTGGATCAAATAAGCTAAAGAGCTCTTTGAAATCACAAATAAACACTTATTGTTAAAACAACTTAATTGAAAATTACTTATGAAAACAAGTTCAAAAATTTGGGAAAAAATTGTATACAGTAGTCACTGCATTTAAATTGATCTTGTGCAAAAATTTGGATCAAATAAGCTAAAGAGCTTTTTGAAATCACAAATAAGCACTTATTGTTAAAACAACTTAATTGCATAATCACTTATCAAAATAAGCTTTAAAAATTTGGAAATATTTTATATACAGTAAATACTGTATTTAAATTAATGTTGTGTAAAAATTAGATCAAATAAGCTAAATAGCTTTTTGAAATCACACATAAGGACTTTTGGTCAAAACAACTTAAAGGCATAATCACTTATCAAAATAAGCTTTAAAAAATTGGGAATTTTTATATACAGTAAATACTGTATTTAAATTAATGTTGTGTAAAAATTAGGATCAAATAAGCTAAAGAGCTTTTTGAAACCCTAAATAAGCACTTATGATAAAAATCAATTAAATGAATAATCACTTATTAAAATAAGCTTTAAAAATTTGAAAATCACTTGTATACAGTAAATACTGTATTTAAATCAATATTGTGCATGTGTTGAGATCAAATAAGCTAAAAAGCTAATTAGAATCATCAATAAACACTTATTCACTTTTAGGTTTAAAACCAATTAATAAAAAATAATCACTTAAATAAGTTAGAAAAATTCACAAATGAGATTAATAATGTGTAAGCATAAACAGAGACTTTATAAGCTTAAATAAGCTAATAAGTCACATAAGTGCTTTTGCAAATAAGCTAAAAATCACTTAAAATCATAATTAGGGGGGGGGGTGCATTTAATACAGGCGAAGTAAAAAGGGAGGTGTAAATAATAACCTGACTATGGGCCTAAGCCCAGTCTGCAGTTGCGTGTAGCACGGATGTGAAGGAACACGGTGTACGCGCGTAATCTGGTGCGTTGGATCAGATCTGACGCGTATGCTTCAAAGTCAGCAAGGGCGTGATCTGGTGCGTCGCAGGCGAGGAGACCTTGGTGCAGGCGCGCATTCTGAGACACGAGATCCAGCCATTAAATGATCTGACGCGCGTGTTTTAAACGTTATATCTGACGGCTGCGACTTAAAATAACGATCTAATGGACGGAATCAAATCTGGAAACATGAGGGAGCATCGTGGGTTGTCTTCAACCTCACGAAGAACAACAACCACGCGTTCAAGCTCGGCCGAACCCAAGATCCTCAAATATTAACCAAATCGTGCGAAACGAAGCTCTATCCTGCTAGATTTTTCATTCTATTCATGAATCCACCGTTAGTTTGTCCAGAAAGTGTTTCAAACTTGAGATATATTGAGATAAAGTTTGAGTGAAATTTTGAGAAATCACAAATTAAGCAAAATCGAGTTCGATTGATGATTGGAAAAGGTTCCTGGGATGAAATAAGGATGAATGGAGTTGGAAAGAGACTGAAACTGTGGCTAGAAACTCGTATCCAATTCTCACATTTTTTGAGGTTTTTGAGCTTTGAATTCACGCAATTTTATGGGTGAAAGCTTTGTTGGTGTACAAGGTGATGAATCAATGAAATAGTAAGGAGAGAACAAAGACAGCAGCCACAAATATGAAAGGAAGAATTAATTGCATTGATAAAAGAGTAGCTATTTATACAAAGAGTAAAGTTTGCCACATAGGCCCTAAAAATAAAAACTTAACAAACAAGTTCAAAAAAGTACTTAACATAGTAAATACTAAAATACCCTTAAATATAAATTACTTCTAACACCATCCCTTAATTTATATTTAGACAAAACTGACAACACCAATTCCATCCCTCAAACGAAGAAATTGATCAGTTTTGATAGCCTTTGTCAACACATCTGCCAGCTGCTTCTGAGTGCTACAGTGCACAACTTCAAGCACTCCATTCTGAACCTGATTCCTCAGAAAGTGATACTTGGTCTCAATATGCTTGCTTCTTCCATGCAGCACTGGATTCTTGGCAAGATTGATTGCAGACTTGTTATCAATCAACAGCTTCAGAGGCTTGTTTACCTTGATCTTCAGATCCTGTAGTAAGTTCAGAAGCCACACAGCTTGGCATGCAGTCACAGCGCCTGCAATATATTCAGCTTCACAGGTTGATAGAGCAACAACAGGTTGCTTCTTGGAACACCACGAAATAGGACCTCCCAGAAATTTAAATAAATATCCAGAAGTGCTTCTTCTATCAACTCTGTCTCCACACCAATCAGAATCTGAATAACTCAGAAGTTCTGATTCAGTCCTTCCTTCAGAGGGAAATAGCACTCCATGCTTCAGAGTCCCCTTGATATACCTCAGAATCCTGACAGTAGCTTGGTAATGGGACCATTTTGGTTTACTCATAAATCTGCTAACCATTCCAACTGCAAAACAAATATCAGGTCTGGTATTACACAAATACCTCAGAGAACCAACCAACTGTTTGAAGGTTGTAGCATCCACATCCTCTCCATCAGAATCGGAATCCAACTTTTGATTCGTATCAGAGGGTGTGATAACAACTTTGCAATTCTCCAGCTTAAATCTCTTCAGAAGCTCAAGTTCATACTTCAACTGATGCAAAATGATTCCTTTCTCAGAATATAGAAATTCCATCCCTAGAAAGTAACTCATTTTTCCAAGGTCTGTCATCTCAAACTCATTCATCAGAACCTTCTTGAACTTAGCTATCTCTTGTTCAGAACTTCCTGTCAGCAATATATCATCAACATACAAACATACCAGAATCATATTGCCTTCTGAAGTGTGCTGAACATAAACACCATACTCCAACTCACATTTCTGAAACCCTTGTTTCTTGAAAAATGAATCAATCCTCATATTCCAGGCTCTGGGCGCTTGTTTCAATCCATAGAGGGCTTTATGCAATCTATACACCATCCCTTCCTGATTCTTTTTCTCAAAACCAGGAGGTTGTGACACATATACCTCTTCTTGTAATGGACCGTTCAGAAATGCAGATTTCACATCTAAATGCATCAGAGGCCAATTCCTGTTAGCAGCTATTGCAATTACCAGTCTAATTGTTTCGTGTCTTGCTACAGGTGCAAACACTTCAGAATAATCTAGTCCAGGTTTCTGCAGAAATCCTCTTGCTACTAACCTCGCTTTGTGTTTGCCAATTGATCCATCTGGCTTTAGTTTCTGCTTGAAAACCCATCTGACGCTGATGGCTTTCTTGCCTTTTGGAAGTTCTGATAGCTTCCAAGTCTTGTTCCTCTTTATAGCATCAAGTTCTTCTTTCATGGCCTGCAACCAGACTTGTTGCTTAAGAGCATCTTCTGTGCTCACAGGTTCAGAATCTACTAACATTGCACACTGAATAATTTCTCCCTCAGAGTCTACTTCAGTGTCTTGCAACATTTCAAATCCTGCAAATCTTCTTGGGATGCTTCTGATTCTCCGTAGCCTCTGAACTTGTTCAGAAGCACCTTCAGAAATTCTTTCTTCAGAATTTTGACCTTCAGAATTGTCTTCAGAATTCTGACCTTCAGAATTGGCTTCAGAATTCTGACCTTCAGAATTAGCTTCAGAATTCTGACCTTCAGAATTGGCTTCAGAATTCCGACCTTCAGAATTGGCTTCAGAATTCCGACCTTCAGAATTGGCTTCAGAATTCTGACCTTCAGAATTGGCTTCAGAATTCTGACCTTCAGAATTGGCTTCAGAATTCTGACCTTCAGAATTGGCTTCAGAATTCTGACCTTCAGAATTGTCTTCAGAGTCAGAGTCAGATTCAGAATCACCATCAGACTCAGAGTCAGCATCAGAGTCATCTCCATCTTCTGAATCATCTTCAGAGCCTTCAGATTTTGACTCAACTTCAGAGCCATCCTCTGAGATTCTCACATCAGAATTTGATTGGGACTTGTTCCAATCCCAAATTTCAGATTCCTTCACAATGACGTCTCTGCTGAATTCAATTTTATTAGTCTCTGGACAATAAAGCTTGTACGCACCTGTACTGTGGTACCCCACCAGTAACATTACTTTGCTTCTATCATCCAGCTTCTGTCTTCTAGCTTCTGGAACATGTTTATAGCATACAGATCCAAACACCTTCAGATGACTAACACTTTGCTTCTCTCCAGTCCACTTCTGAATAGGAACTATTTCCTTCAGCTTCTTCGTTGGACATCTGTTGAGCACATATGTTGCAGTGGCAACAGCTTCTCCCCATAAATGATGAGGAAGCTTCTTCTCTTTCAGCATGCTTCTCACCATATCAAGCAAAGTACGATTTCTTCTCTCAGCAAGACCATTGTGTTGAGGAGTATAAGGAGCTGTAACCTCATGCTCAATTCCGTTCTCCTCACAGAAAGTTTTAAACTCATTAGAATTAAACTCACCACCACCATCAGTTCTGAGAATCTTCAGCTTCTGACCACTCTGTTTCTCAGCCTTCACCTTGAACTTCTGAAACTCAGCAAACACTTCATGCTTGAACTTGATGAGTGTTACCCATGTCATCCTTGTGAATTCATCAACAAAAGATACAAAATACTTGTTTCCTCCAAGTGAAGGTACTGGAAATGGTCCACACACATCAGAATGTACTACTCCCAAGGCATGTTTTGCTCTTGGAGCTACTTTTGATGCAAACGGCAGTCTTGGTTGCTTCCCTTTCATGCACACCTCGCATGATTTTTCAGGCTTCTTGATTATAGGAATTCCATGTACCAGATTCTTTGACTTCAGACGCCCCAAGCTTCTGAAATTCAGATGACCAAATCTTCTGTGCCACAACTCACTATCCTTCTCAACACTTGTTGCACTAAGACATTCAGAGTCTGCAGTTCTAACATTCACCTTGAATGTTCTGTTCCTTCCCTGTTCTGACTCCATAATCAACTTCTGATTACCGTCATATAGCTTCAGAAGATTGTCTTCAATAGTAACTGAAAAACCTTTCTCAATCAATTGACCCACACTCATCAGATTGCTTTTCATGCCTGGTACATACCACACGTTCTGAATCAATGCTGCTTTCCCATTGTTCAAAATGACTTTGACATTTCCCATACCTTCAGCGTTGAGGTATTTATCATCAGCACATCTGATCTTTGTACTCTTTCTAGAGTCAAAATCAACCAACCACTTCTTGTTTCCAGTAAGATGGTTTGAACACCCTGTATCCATATACCACCACTCTGAATTCACATCATCAGATTCAGAAGCCATTAGTAAAACAAATTCACTATCAGAGTCATCAGAACTTCTGGCTATATTTGCTTCTTCTGACTTTCTTTCTTTGTTTGACTTGCACTCAGATGCAAAATGGCCAAACTTCTGACAAGAGTAACACCGTACCTTTGTCTTATCTTTTCCTTTCTGAGCATACTTCTGCTTTCCAGAAGTTGAGGTTTTTGGATTCTGAGCTCCATCAGATCTATTCTTGGCTTCTGACCAAGGCTTTTTCTGAAGCTTCCTCTCAGAGGCTGCTTTCAGAGCATGCTGCTCTACTTCTCTTTCAGAATTTCTCTCAGTTAGACGCAACTCTTGTGCTTCTAGACTGCTCTGTAACTCTTCTATTCTCATGGTTTCCAAATCTTTGGAATGTTCAATAGATACAACAATGTAATCAAACTGAGGGGTAAGGGATCTCAATACCTTCTCAATGATTACTTGTTCTGAAAGAGTTTCTCCACAAGCTTTCATCTCATTAGTAATCAGAATTAGTCTGGAGATGTACTCACAAACCTTCTCATTGTTCTTCATGTTGAGATTCTCATACTGTTTTCTGAGGGTTTGAAGCTTTACCTTCTTTACTGACGCATCACCACCGTAACACCTTGTCAGAAGATCCCAAGCCTCCTTCGCCGTCACTGAATCAGCAATCTTCTCAAACACACTCTCATTCACACACTGATGAATGTAGAACAACGCCTTCTGATCCTTCTTTCTTGTAGCTTTCTGCGCCTCTTTCTGCTCCTCTGTTGCATCTGCTGCAACAGGAACGTATCCTTCAGTGACAAGCTCAAGCACACCTTGAGCACCGAACAATACAAGCATTTGTTTCATCCAACGATTCCAGTTTTTGCCATCAAACACTGGAAGCTTGGTACTCATGCCACCATTTCCGTTCATCTTTAAACCTTGTACAGTACACTCAAATCTCACTAACACTCGTGTTTCCCAATCCCACAAAATCAGAAAAAAGTGATTCTGTTCAGATTTTTGTTCAAGATTCAACACAAATCAAGAACCAAAAAATCAAACACACACAACTCACGTTTCACTCGTGTTTCCCGTGGATTCGAACCAGGCTCTAGATACCAATTTGTTGGTGTACAAGGTGATGAATCAATGAAATAGTAAGGAGAGAACAAAGACAGCAGCCACAAATATGAAAGGAAGAATTAATTGCATTGATAAAAGAGTAGCTATTTATACAAAGAGTAAAGTTTGCCACATAGGCCCTAAAAATAAAAACTTAACAAACAAGTTCAAAAAAGTACTTAACATAGTAAATACTAAAATACCCTTAAATATAAATTACTTCTAACAAGCTTGTGTTTTATGATTGTTTTGTGCTACCGGAAGTTATTAGAAGCTTATTAGATGAAGAATTTGAAGTTTGGAGGTGGTTTTAATGAATTTCGAAATTTGAGAAAATGAGAGAAAAGTTGGAGTTTTTGGATGAATTTCTCTGACTTGGGCTCTGTAGCTGCGCCTCTCCAAATGATTGGAGGTTTATATATGGTTCTAATTAGGTCAGAATCAATGAGAAAGGGTATATAGGACAATGGTACCAAAATGTGATTTTTCTTGATTTTTCCAAAATGTTTAATGAGGATAATGTTGTACTATTTGATGATGTGGTGATATGAGAAGGTTCTAGGTACTCTTATGATAAGAATGGTAAGGTGTTAATGTTTGAACAATTTTTATGAATTTTCTAGGATTTTTGAATAAAAAGAAAAGGTTAAATAACACATAAAATAATAAAAAATAAATGTTAAATACATAAAATAAATATGCATGATGATGAATGATGATTTTGATTTTATATCTAATATGAGAATGATGTTGATTAGAATGGGAAATTATGAAGAAAAAGGTTACTTGTTCATGAAGTAATCTAAAAAGAAATGAAAAAGAAAATGCAAATAAAAAGGAATTTCATGAATATTTAAATAATTTACAAAAAACAATTAAATAATTAAAGAAAATATTTTTATGAATTTTTGTGAAGCAATTATGCATTTTTATGGATTTTATGCAAAAAGGTGAAAAAACTAATTTTTATTAATTAATTCTCCTAAAAGGGCAAAATGGGAATAATAATAAAAAAATATGGGGCAAAATTGGGGTATGACAGCAGTAGAACAAGAACATGGGGTGCATTAGTAAAAATATAAGGGCTTAAGTCCAAGCCAAAAACCTGCAAAAAATTAGTTCTCACAAAAAAAGGATGAACCAGAGCCGTTGATCTAATCATGGGGTTCTGGTATGATCAAAGGTGGAAAGATTTAGACCGCGTGATGCAAGATCAAAGGCAAGCATGATGAGGGCGTATGGTATTACGATAGACATGTGAACATAGGATCCCTAGGAACTATATGGTTGTTGTTCACGTTGAAGCTATGAAGCCCCGATACTTAAAAAATGGCGACGTATCGTGTCCGATACGTCCTCGATACCGATACTCTTCCAATACGTCCCGATACTTGTATCGGTAAAGTATCGATTAAATCATTATTTTTAAATAAAAAAATAATATTCGATACTCTTCCGATACATCTTGATACTCGTATCGGAAAAGTATTGGTTAAATCATTATTTTTAAATAAAAAAGTAATACCCGATACATGTCTAATACGTCCCAATACCCGATGCTTGTTTGTATCTTTAGCACTTCTTGTAGTTTTCCTTTGTCAATATAATTTTTACTTTTCAAAAGAAAAACTATGGTATCCTACTATATAACATGCTGTTAAACATTTGAGTTTTTTCCAAAATTCTGATATAAGATTAGATATTTTCTCTTTTAATTATTAATATTGTTGATTTAGTCATGTTTATATAATGTGTATTTATATATTTAATTTTAAATTTAATATTAAAATAACGTATCGCGGCAGTATCAGATTGCGAATTTTAAAAAAATTTACGTATCGGCGTATCGGTATCGTATCGGTATCGTGTCCCGTATCGGGGCTTCATTGCGTTGAAGCAATTCATTTGAGACAAAGTTTCTCTCTCTTCCAGCAGTTTCCTCTCGGCTCTCTCTCTCTCTTCTCTCACTCTCTCCAAATTTGTTCTTGAGTGTTCTTCAACCTACAGAAACCGATGAGTTTTCCGGTGGTGGTGCGGCGGCCGTCACGGCGGTGCCACCACGGAACTTTAAAAAAATTCCTTTTTCCAAACAAAACTATTTTTCCGAATCCTCTTTCGATCTAGAGTCCAAATTTTAAATTAGTTTCTTGTAAAAGTTTTTGAAAAGCTCTACATCTGAGTTTAAATTTTCGAAAAAAAAAAAGTTTGATAAAAAGAATCAACCTCTACCTTTCTTTGATTTCTTTTCTTTTTTCTTTCTCGGCTTTGATTTCTTTTTTCTGAGTTTTGGTTGTTTTTTGGTTCGGATTTGTGGGAAAGGTTTTCTGGTTTGTGTTTGAGTTTTGGACTGTGGGTTTTGGTGCTTGAATAGTTCTTGTGATTTAGAATTTTGGTGTTGTTGATGAATTGGAAAATGGTTCTGTGAATATGTTTTTGAGATGTGAGAAAGAAACTTGAATTTTTTGAGAGTTTGTTCGTGGCTAATGTTTTTGGCTCCGTGGTATTGTTATGTTACTGCTTGAATAGTTTCGTGGAATTGGCTTCCCCCTTGTGAATTGCGCTCCTCTCCTTCTTATTACCTTTGCAAATTTTTCCTTAAGGAAAGAAAATGATGAGCCTTTAATGTTGATTCCTCATTTGGGGATTTTCTCTGATATGGTTTGACTACTCCTGAGCTGGCTGGAGCGTGTTAGTGAGCTTGATTGGGGTGGATTTGCTTGGAGCGTGGCAGGATAGACTTGGACCCAAAGTTTCTCTTTTTTTTTTTTTGGATTTTTTAATTAAATAAAAACAAACAATAATAATAATAAGGCTTAAATATCTAAATAGTCCCTGCACTTAGGGGTCGTTTGAATTTTAGTCCCTGTTTTTAAAAAAAATTTCGTTTTACCACTGCACTTACAGTCAACTTTAAAAGAGATCCCTCTGTTGACTTTTTTGATGATGTGGCACTAATTTTGCCAAATGTCACCGATGAATAGGCTGAGTGGGACGTTGACTAAGCAAATTGCTTCGCGAAAGGACAAAAATGCCCTTAGTTACTTTTGGCCTCTTCTTCATCAAACTCTTTGATCATCCTCTTCATCGTCAAAACTCTTCCCCATACCCATAGCCACCGGAAAATCAGAGCAAGTTCCATAAACAGCAGAAGCCCCAACAGAACAACAACGTCAATCGACCCTACGATCGCTACTGCGACCAGAAACAAATCTAGAACCGCGATGGCGTTGTTTTCGAGCAATGAGACGGGAAAGTAACTCATCTTCGTCCCCAAATTTTTTCTACTTCAACCCACAAAAAACTAAACACTTTTCATCTTCAATTCCAAATTCCTTCTTTTTAAACCCACAAAAAACTCAACAATATTTATATCCATCATCAACAATTTGTATTTCCTATTCATGATATGGGTCCCCGTCCCTGCATCATTATTCAACATAAAAGGGGAAATTTGAAAGGAAGGGGCACCAAATTCTTGTGCTATTGCATATCAAAAATAATTTCAATCTTTAATTGGCAATAACAAGGTCAAACACAAATTGTGGATAAAGCTTGTTGACCAAAAGGGGATTTAGGCAACAACACTAAACACTTACACAGTGATGAAGGAGAAATTGGCATCAACAATAACGTTACACCAATAAACCAACATAACTCACTATCTTCTTTCTAATTGAAGTGTTTGAAGATGACGACGATGGCGCAGCTGCTGTTGCTTTCACCAGTGACTTGCAACCTCTTCGTTGGCGGCGAAAAAGGGATAAAAAAAAATATTAAGTTCTTCCTTAGATGCATGATGAAATTCTGTTCTCTGGCAGGACAGATGTCTTACACAATGTCTAGGACAATGTGTCAATAGTCCAGATGTCCTAGACAACTGGTTCGACAACTGGTTATTTGGATCACGCGTTATTGCAGTACTAAAGATAAATAAAAGCAATAAACAACACCAGTAAATTTGTTAACCCAGTTCGGCACTTATAACATGTCCTAATTTGGGGGATACCAATCCAGGAAGTGAACACTACTACTCCGAATTAATACTTAGCCTTACAACACTACCAAACACCTATTGGCATGTACGCCTTTTCTCAATCCTAGTAATCTTCTACTCAAGGGCTAACTCCCCCTGAATATGAGAACCTACCCAACTCCCTCTAATCACTAATCCCAAGTGACGAAACAACTTTAAACTCTAACAGTTTAAAAGACAATGTTGAACGACAACATTCAACGACTCCAAGCTACAAAGTATCAAGAACAATACTAAGAGCCACTAGGTGTTTTGCACAGTGGGTACAAAACTTTGGACTCACAATCTTCAGTTATTGTGGGTTGAGTTTTAAGCTCCATGTTGAGTCCTTTATATAGGCGTGCACTTCTTCAGATAATCTTTAGTATTTCAGATGCACTCAAATAAGAGTTAGTTTTAAAACAAACTTATTTTAAAACAAACTCCATAAAGATAAAGAATTTAATCTCTATCCACAAATTAAATACGAATCCAATCGTATCTAACACATAGGATTAATAACAAACTTTATCATTAATCCTAATCTCAGCTTGTTACTAAAAGATTCACGCTTTATTCAAAATAAAACAAACACGCGTGCTTAATGGATAAGCATTATCTTTTAAGCTGAACTGGGTCAAGATGTCCTACCCACATGTCTTGGACATCTTGTACAACATGCTGCCTATGCATGCTTTGAACCTAGTGACAAGATGTCTAGGACATTTTGTTCAACATCTTGCATCTGCACATCTTCAATATGCACAAGTGGTTTGGACTCAATTACTTCAGCATTGATGCTTCAGTTAAGTCAATCTGACCAAGTTGTTTTAGCCTTATGATGCAGCCAATCTCAGCAGAACTACAATCTCCCCCTTTGGCAAATTATGGCTAAAACAACCACTTAACCACTTTGTTGAATGTGCACTCTTCAGTCTTCAATCTTCAAATTGATCTTTGTTGATGCAATCTTCAATTCTGAATCTTCATGTCTTCAATGTCTTTGATCTTCAGAATCTTTGTGTGTCTTCAATATTCATGATTTCTTCAATCTTGAATGTGTTATGAACCTTTTCTAGTATGAGATAGTCTTAGTCTTGTCTTCATATGATTCATCACATTGAATTTTCTAAGTCCAGGGATGAGATACCTAGTGACTTAGTGAACCAAAGTCTTGAGTTGCAGCGGAAAGTACTTAATCAGAGTGATCAAGACTTACTAGACTTCTTAGAGGTTCATATTGAGCATTTTAAGTTTTGCTCTGGACACACTTGTTTTAGCATAGCTTTTTCTTTTTTTTTTTTTTTTTTGTTTTTATTTTTAAAGCTTGCTATTTTATCATCCGTTAAAGCAAGAGAGTGATTTCTACTTGCCAAAGAGCTGTTCTATCATCAATTATTTCTCCCCCTTTTTACCATAATTTGTCAAAGGTTAAAGGAAAATTTTTCATTGATTAATAGAGAGGTACAGCTTACAAAATGCACTTCAAGTGCCGGATGTCAAAGCCTCCAATGTCTAGGACATTTGGTAGGCCACAAAGTTGCAGAAGACAGATAGAGTTGGATTGTTATCTTGTTTCTGTCTCGTGCTGGAGGTGTGCGTGAGATCTTCTGATGGTTGCACACCTGTTTTGGTCTGTAGAAATCTACAGACCTTCATGGATGCAGACGCCTAGTGCACTCCTTAATTGTTCAAATCTGAGTGCATCAAGGGGCTTTGTGAAGATATCTGCTAGTTGTTCTTCTGTGGCTATGTGTTCTAAAGCAACCACGTTCTTTTCAACAAGTTCTCTGATGAAGTGATGCCGAATATCAATGTGTTTGGTTCTGCTGTGTTGAACATGATTTTTTGATATGTTTATGGCACTAATGTTGTCGAAGTATAATGTCATGACATCTTGTTCGACATTGTATTCTGTCAACATTTGTTTCATCCAGAGTAGCTGTGAGCAGGCACTTCCTGCAGCTATGTATTCAGCTTCAGCAGTGGATAGTGACACACAGTTTTGCTTCTTGCTGAACCATGAGATGAGATTTTCCCACAGAAGGAAGCAACCTCCTGAGGTGCTTTTGCTGTCATCAGCACTTTCAGCCCAATCTGCATCGCAATATCCAATAAGAGTTGGATTTGCATTGTATGAGTAGAGCATTCCATATTCGCAGGTACCACTGACATATTTGATGATTCTCTTCACTTGTAGTAGATGACTTGCCTTGGGATTTGCTTGATATCGAGCACAAACTCCCACTGCAAAGGCAATGTCTGGTCTGCTGGCAGTTAGGTATAGGAGACTCCCTATCATGCTTCTGTAGAGACATTGATCTACATCAACTCCATTCTCATCTTTACTTGCCTCTGCTTCTTGAACAGTAGGCTCAGGGTTCTCAGGGGTTTCTTCAACAATCTTCTTTCCAACTTCTGATGTATCCTTTACACCAGAAGTACTCATAGACTTCTTTGGAGTGGATCCTCTTGAAGTAAAAATATTTGTCACAAGAAAGGGGGGGGGGGGGGGGGGGGGGGGGGGGGGGTTGAATTGTGACCTTTTAAAATTTTGCTACAACACTAAAAGATGTTAGATAAAATAGTTAATAAAATCACACAGTTAGGAGACCACTGAGAGAACGTTCTCTTAGTACGTTAAGTTGTGAATGGAGTGTGTGATTTGTGTTCAATTAAAATAAAGACAAATAAAAGAGAGAATCAAACACCAAGGATTTTATCCTTGTTCACCCTCAAATAACAAGGGCTAGTCCAGTCCCCACTTGCGTGAAATTATCCAATAATAATCTAGACCAAGATTACAATCAAACTTCAAACCCTTAACCCAATCCAAGGTTAAGAAACCAATCAGTAAGCACCTACTGATTTTAATCTTCACTACTCAATCAATTCTTCCTAATTGACTTGAGTTTACAACTTACAAAAGATGTGAATATGAAATGGATCTTTGAAGCTTATACCAACCTAAACTAGTTAGTATAGCTAAATAAAGTTACACTTAAAATACTCAAAAGATATTTAGATCCTATGTTCTATTTGAGCTTTGAAGTATGAGTGAAAAAGAAGAGCTTAGATTGCTTGGTGATTGCAAGTGATAATATTGTGATTGCTTGTTAAAACTCTTACTCTTCAATGTTGCCTTCACATGCTATTTATAGATGGAGAAGTCCTTTGGATATTTGAACTTCAAATATGACAGTTGAGAGTGCCAAGATAGCCGTTGTGAGTGAGGCAAAAAAGTCCAGTCAGAATTTGTACTTTCAAGTGGTTCTGGAGACTATTCTTCTGATGGTCTCTATAAGGTACAACTGAGAGGATGTCAGATTTATCCGTTCTTGACAACTGTAATGGGTTGTATTTGATCATATATCGGTTGATAAGCAATAGCCCACATGTGTAAATAGATATCTACTAGTTTGGATAAGAATGAAGCTTGTATGAACAAAATCTGGGAGACCATTCTCCTGGTTGTTGGAGACCATAGGTATTTCATGAGAGAGTAGCGCCTATTTATTTAAACAAGTTGCTGCAAGCTGTGAGACAGTTGTAACAAAGCAAAAACCTAGTAGAGAGGTAACTATTCATGTGTCCTTGCAAGGACGTGTGAATAGTGGGTTGATGGTACTTGCTTCTTCTTGTATTGCCAAGTGTTTGTACTATGATATGATTCAAATATTCTTCTCAAACCGGTACAACATGTTGTCTATCTCTTATTGGTCTAGATTAAATCGTCAATGATGCTTTTGGAGATCATAAGCTCTTTACAATTATTTGAGACATTGATGTTCTTAACTTTACTCCATGAAGAAGGTTGAATTGTGACCTTTTAAAATTTTGCTACAACACTAAAAGATGTTAGATAAAATAGTTAATAAAATCACACAGTTAGGAGACCACTGAGAGAACGTTCTCTTAGTACGTTAAGTTGTGAATGGAGTGTGTGATTTGTGTTCAATTAAAATAAAGACAAATAAAAGAGAGAATCAAACACCAAGGATTTTATCCTGGTTCACCCTCAAATAACAAGGGCTAGTCCAGTCCCCACTTGCGTGAAATTATCCAATAATAATCTAGACCAAGATTACAATCAAACTTCAAACCCTTAACCCAATCCAAGGTTAAGAAACCAATCAGTAAGCACCTACTGATTTTAATCTTCACTACTCAATCAATTCTTCCTAATTGACTTGAGTTTACAACTTACAAAAGATGTGAATATGAAATGGATCTTTCAAGCTTATACCAACCTAAACTAGTTAGTATAGCTAAATAAAGTTACACTTAAAATACTCAAAAGATATTTAGATCCTATGTTCTATTTGAGCATTGAAGTATGAGTGAAAAAGAAGAGCTTAGATTGCTTGGTGATTGCAAGTGATAATATTGTGATTGCTTGTTAAAATTCTTACTCTTCAATGTTGCCTTCACATGCTATTTATAGATGGAGAAGTCCTTTGGATATTTGAACTTCAAATATGACAGTTGAGAGTGCCAAGATAGCCGTTGTGAGTGAGGCAAAAAAGTCCAGTCAGAATTTGTACTTTCAAGTGGTTCTGGAGACCATTCTTCCGATGGTCTCTATAAGGTACAACTGAGAGGATGTCAGATTTATCCGTTCTTGACAACTGTAATGGGTTGTATTTGATCATATATCGGTTGATAAGCAATAGCCCACATGTGTAAATAGATATATACTAGTTTGGATAAGAATGAAGCTTGTATGAACAAAATCTGGGAGACCATTCTCCTGGATGTTGGAGACCATAGGTATTTCATGAGAGAGTAGCGCCTATTTATTTAAACAAGTTGCTGCAAGCTGTGAGACAGTTGTAACACAGCAAAAACCTAGTAGAGAGGTAACTATTCATGTGTCCTTGCAAGGACGTGTGAATAGTGGGTTGATGGTACTTGCTTCTTCTTGTATTGCCAAGTGTTTGTACTATGATATGATTCAAATATTCTTCTCAAACCGGTACAACATGTTGTCTATCTCTTATTGGTCTATATTAAATCGTCAATGATGCTTTTGGAGATCATAAGCTCTTTACAATTATTTGAGACATTGATGTTCTTAACTTTACTCCATGAAGAAGGTTGAATTGTGACCTTTTAAAATTTTGCTACAACACTAAAAGATGTTAGATAAAATAGTTAATAAAATCACACAGTTAGGAGACCACTGAGAGAACGTTCTCTTAGTACGTTAAGTTGTGAATGGAGTGTGTGATTTGTGTTCAATTAAAATAAAGACATATAAAAGAGAGAATCAAACACCAAGGATTTTATCCTGGTTCACCCTCAAATAACAAGGGCTAGTCCAGTCCCCACTTGCGTTAAATTATCCAATAATAATCTAGACCAAGATTACAATCAAACTTCAAACCCTTAACCCAATCCAAGGTTAAGAAACCAATCAGTAAGCACCTACTGATTTTAATCTTCACTACTCAATCAACTCTTCCTAATTGACTGGAGTTTACAACTTACAAAAGATGTGAATATGAAATGGATCTTTCAAGCTTATACCAACCTAAACTAGTTAGTATAGCTAAATAAAGTTACACTTAAAATACTCAAAAGATATTTAGATCCTATGTTCTATTTCAGCTTTGAAGTATGAGTGAAAAAGAAGAGCTTAGATCGCTTGGTGATTGCAAGTGATAATATTGTGATTGCTTGTTAAAACTCTTACTCTTCAATGTTGCCTTCACATGCTATTTATAGATGGAGAAGTCCTTTGGATATTTGAACTTCAAATATGACAGTTGAGAGTACCAAGATAGCCGTTGTGAGTGAGGCAAAAAAGTCCAGTCAGAATTTGTACTTTCAAGTGGTTCTGGAGACGATTCTTCTGATGGTCTCTATAAGGTACAACTGAGAGGATGTCAGATTTATCCGTTCTTGACAACTGTAATGGGTTGTATTTGATCATATATCGGTTGATAAGCAATAGCCCACATGTGTAAATAGATATCTACTAGTTTGGATAAGAATGACGCTTGTATGAACAAAATCTGGGAGACCATTCTCCTGGTTGTTGGAGACCATAGGTATTTCATGAGAGAGTAGCGCCTATTTATTTAAACAAGTTGCTGCAAGCTGTGAGACAGTTGTAACACAGCAAAAACCTAGTAGAGAGGTAACTATTCATGTGTCCTTGCAAGGACGTGTGAATAGTGGGTTGATGGTACTTGCTTCTTCTTGTATTGCCAAGTGTTTGTACTATGATATGATTCAAATATTCTTCTCAAACCGGTACAACATGTTGTCTATCTCTTATTGGTCTAGATTAAATCGTCAATGATGCTTTTGGAGATCATAAGCTCTTTACAATTATTTGAGACATTGATGTTCTTAACTTTACTCCATGAAGAAGGTTGAATTGTGACCTTTTAAAATTTTGCTACAACACTAAAAGATGTTAGATAAAATAGTTAATAAAATCACACAGTTAGGAGACCACTGAGAGAACGTTCTCTTAGTACGTTAAGTTGTGAATGGAGTGTGTGATTTGTGTTCAATTAAAATAAAGACAAATAAAAGAGAGAATCAAACACCAAGGATTTTATCCTGGTTCACCCTCAAATAACAAGGGCTAGTCCAGTCCCCACTTGCGTTAAATTATCCAATAATAATCTAGACCAAGATTACAATCAAACTTCAAACCCTTAACCCAATCCAAGGTTAAGAAACCAATCAGTAAGCACCTACTGATTTTAATCTTCACTACTCAATCAATTCTTCCTAATTGACTGGAGTTTACAACTTACAAAAGATGTGAATATGAAATGGATCTTTCAAGCTTATACCAACCTAAACTAGTTAGTATAGCTAAATAAAATTACACTTAAAATACTCAAAAGATATTTAGATCCTATGTTTTATTTGAGCTTTGAAGTATGAGTGAAAAAGAAGAGCTTAGATTGCTTGGTGATTGCAAGTGATAATATTGTGATTGCTTGTTAAAACTCTTACTCTTCAATGTTGCCTTCACATGCTATTTATAGATGGAGAAGTCCTTTGGATATTTGAACTTCAAATATGACAGTTGAGAGTGCCAAGATAGCCGTTGTGAGTGAGGCAAAAAAGTCCAGTCAGAATTTGTACTTTCAAGTGGTTCTGGAGACCATTCTTCCGATGGTCTCTATAAGGTACAACTGAGAGGATGTCAGATTTATCCGTTCTTGACAACTGTAATGGGTTGTATTTGATCATATATCGGTTGATAAGCAATAGCCCACATGTGTAAATAGATATATACTAGTTTGGATAAGAATGAAGCTTGTATGAACAAAATCTGGGAGACCATTCTCCTGGATGTTGGAGACCATAGGTATTTCATGAGAGAGTAGCGCCTATTTATTTAAACAAGTTGCTGCAAGCTGTGAGACAGTTGTAACACAGCAAAAACCTAGTAGAGAGGTAACTATTCATGTGTCCTTGCAAGGACGTGTGAATAGTGGGTTGATGGTACTTGCTTCTTCTTGTATTGCCAAGTGTTTGTACTATGATATGATTCAAATATTCTTCTCAAACCGGTACAACATGTTGTCTATCTCTTATTGGTCTATATTAAATCGTCAATGATGCTTTTGGAGATCATAAGCTCTTTACAATTATTTGAGACATTGATGTTCTTAACTTTACTCCATGAAGAAGGTTGAATTGTGACCTTTTAAAATTTTGCTACAACACTAAAAGATGTTAGATAAAATAGTTAATAAAATCACACAGTTAGGAGACCACTGAGAGAACGTTCTCTTAGTACGTTAAGTTGTGAATGGAGTGTGTGATTTGTGTTCAATTAAAATAAAGACATATAAAAGAGAGAATCAAACACCAAGGATTTTATCCTGGTTCACCCTCAAATAACAAGGGCTAGTCCAGTCCCCACTTGCGTTAAATTATCCAATAATAATCTAGACCAAGATTACAATCAAACTTCAAACCCTTAACCCAATCCAAGGTTAAGAAACCAATCAGTAAGCACCTACTGATTTTAATCTTCACTACTCAATCAACTCTTCCTAATTGACTGGAGTTTACAACTTACAAAAGATGTGAATATGAAATGGATCTTTCAAGCTTATACCAACCTAAACTAGTTAGTATAGCTAAATAAAGTTACACTTAAAATACTCAAAAGATATTTAGATCCTACGTTCTATTTGAGCTTTGAAGTATGAGTGAAAAAGAAGAGCTTAGATTGCTTGGTGATTGCAAGTGATAATATTGTGATTGCTTATTAAAACTCTTACTCTTCAATGTTGCCTTCACATGCTATTTATAGATGGAGAAGTCCTTTGGATATTTGAACTTCAAATATGACAGTTGAGAGTGCCAAGATAGCCGTTGTGAGTGAGGCAAAAAAGTCCAGTCAGAATTTGTACTTTCAAGTGGTTCTGGAGACCATTCTTCCGATGGTCTCTATAAGGTACAACTGAGAGGATGTCAGATTTATCCGTTCTTGACAACTGTAATGGGTTGTATTTGATCATATATCGGTTGATAAGCAATAGCCCACATGTGTAAATAGATATCTACTAGTTTGGATAAGAATGAAGCTTGTATGAACAAAATCTGGGAGACCATTCTCCTGGTTGTTGGAGACCATAGGTATTTCATGAGAGAGTAGCGCCTATTTATTTAAACAAGTTGCTGCAAGCTGTGAGACAGTTGTAACACAGCAAAAACCTAGTAGAGAGGTAACTATTCATGTGTCCTTGCAAGGACGTGTGAATAGTGGGTTGATGGTACTTGCTTCTTCTTGTATTGCCAAGTGTTTGTACTATGATATGATTCAAATATTCTTCTCAAACCGGTACAACATGTTGTCTATCTCTTATTGGTCTATATTAAATCGTCAATGATGCTTTTGGAGATCATAAGCTCTTTACAATTATTTGAGACATTGATGTTCTTAACTTTACTCCATGAAGAAGGTTGAATTGTGACCTTTTAAAATTTTGCTACAACACTAAAAGATGTTAGATAAAATAGTTAATAAAATCACACAGTTAGGAGACCACTGAGAGAACGTTCTCTTAGTACGTTAAGTTGTGAATGGAGTGTGTGATTTGTGTTCAATTAAAATAAAGACAAATAAAAGAGAGAATCAAACACCAAGGATTTTATCCTGGTTCACCCTCAAATAACAAGGGCTAGTCCAGTCCCCACTTGCGTTAAATTATCCAATAATAATCTAGACCAAGATTACAATCAAACTTCAAACCCTTAACCCAATCCAAGGTTAAGAAACCAATCAGTAAGCACCTACTGATTTTAATCTTCACTACTCAATCAATTCTTCCTAATTGACTGGAGTTTACAACTTACAAAAGATGTGAATATGAAATGGATCTTTCAAGCTTATACCAACCTAAACTAGTTAGTATAGCTAAATAAAATTACACTTAAAATACTCAAAAGATATTTAGATCCTATGTTTTATTTGAGCTTTGAAGTATGAGTGAAAAAGAAGAGCTTAGATTGCTTGGTGATTGCAAGTGATAATATTGTGATTGCTTTTTAAAACTCTTACTCTTCAATGTTGCCTTCACATGCTATTTATAGATGGAGAAGTCCTTTGGATATTTGAACTTCAAATATGACAGTTGAGAGTGCCAAGATAGCCGTTGTGAGTGAAGCAAAAAAGTCCAGTCAGAATTTGTACTTTCAAGTGGTTCTGTAGACCATTCTTCTGATGGTCTCTATAAGGTACAACTGAGAGGATGTCAGATTTATCCGTTCTTGACAACTGTAATGGGTTGTATTTGATCATATATCGGTTGATAAGCAATAGCCCACATGTGTAAATAGATATCTACTAGTTTGGATAAGAATGAAGCTTGTATGAACAAAATCTGGGAGACCATTCTCCTGGATGTTGGAGACCATAGGTATTTCATGAGAGAGTAGCGCCTATTTATTTAAACAAGTTGCTGCAAGCTGTGAGACAGTTGTAACACAGCAAAAATCTAGTAGAGAGGTAACTATTCATGTGTCCTTGCAAGGACGTGTGAATAGTGGGTTGATGGTACTTGCTTCTTCTTGTATTGCCAAGTGTTTGTACTATGATATGATTCAAATATTCTTTTCAAACCGGTACAACATGTTGTCTATCTCTTATTGGTCTAGATTAAATTGTCCATGATGCTTTTGGAGATCATAAGCTCTTTACAATTATTTGAGACATTGATGTTCTTAACTTTACTCCATGAAGAAGGTTGAATTGTGACCTTTTAAAATTTTGCTACAACACTAAAAGATGTTAGATAAAATAGTTAATAAAATCACACAGTTAGGAGACCACTGAGAGAACGTTCTCTTAGTACGTTAAGTTGTGAATGGAGTGTGTGATTTGTGTTCAATTAAAATAAAGACAAATAAAAGAGAGAATCAAACACCAAGGATTTTATCCTGGTTCACCCTCAAATAACAAGGGCTAGTCCAGTCCCCACTTGCGTGAAATTATCCAATTATAATCTAGACCAAGATTACAATCAAACTTCAAACCCTTAACCCAATCCAAGGTTAAGAAACCAATCAGTAAGCACCTACTGATTTTAATCTTCACTACTCAATCAATTCTTCCTAATTGACTGGAGTTTACAACTTACAAAAGATGTGAATATGAAATGGATCTTTCAAGCTTATACCAACCTAAACTAGTTAGTATAGCTAAATAAAATTACACTTAAAATACTCAAAAGATATTTAGATCCTATGTTTTATTTGAGCTTTGAAGTATGAGTGAAAAAGAAGAGCTTAGATTGCTTGGTGATTGCAAGTGATAATATTGTGATTGCTTGTTAAAACTCTTACTCTTCAATGTTGCCTTCACATGCTATTTATAGATGGAGAAGTCCTTTGGATATTTGAACTTCAAATATGACAGTTGAGAGTGCCAAGATAGCCGTTGTGAGTGAGGCAAAAAAGTCCAGTCAGAATTTGTACTTTCAAGTGGTTCTGGAGACGATTCTTCTGATGGTCTCTATAAGGTACAACTGAGAGGATGTCAGATTTATCCGTTCTTGACAACTGTAATGGGTTGTATTTGATCATATATCGGTTGATAAGCAATAGCCCACATGTGTAAATAGATATATACTAGTTTGGATAAGAATGAAGCTTGTATGAACAAAATATGGGAGACCATTCTCCTGGATGTTGGAGACCATAGGTATTTCATGAGAGAGTAGCGCCTATTTATTTAAACAAGTTGCTGCAAGCTGTGAGACAGTTGTAACACAGCAAAAACCTAGTAGAGAGGTAACTATTCATGTGTCCTTGCAAGGACGTGTGAATAGTGGGTTGATGGTACTTGCTTCTTCTTGTATTGCCAAGTGTTTGTACTATGATATGATTCAAATATTCTTCTCAAACCGGTACAACATGTTGTCTATCTCTTATTGGTCTATATTAAATCGTCAATGATGCTTTTGGAGATCATAAGCTCTTTACAATTATTTGAGACATTGATGTTCTTAACTTTACTCCATGAAGAAGGTTGAATTGTGACCTTTTAAAATTTTGCTACAACACTAAAAGATGTTAGATAAAATAGTTAATAAAATCACACAGTTAGGAGACCACTGAGAGAACGTTCTCTTAGTACGTTAAGTTGTGAATGGAGTGTGTGATTTGTGTTCAATTAAAATAAAGACATATAAAAGAGAGAATCAAACACCAAGGATTTTATCCTGGTTCACCCTCAAATAACAAGGGCTAGTCCAGTCCCCACTTGCGTTAAATTATCCAATAATAATCTAGACCAAGATTACAATCAAACTTCAAACCCTTAACCCAATCCAAGGTTAAGAAACCAATCAGTAAGCACCTACTGATTTTAATCTTCACTACTCAATCAACTCTTCCTAATTGACTGGAGTTTACAACTTACAAAAGATGTGAATATGAAATGGATCTTTCAAGCTTATACCAACCTAAACTAGTTAGTATAGCTAAATAAAGTTACACTTAAAATACTCAAAAGATATTTAGATCCTACGTTCTATTTGAGCTTTGAAGTATGAGTGAAAAAGAAGAGCTTAGATTGCTTGGTGATTGCAAGTGATAATATTGTGATTGCTTATTAAAACTCTTACTCTTCAATGTTGCCTTCACATGCTATTTATAGATGGAGAAGTCCTTTGGATATTTGAACTTCAAATATGACAGTTGAGAGTGCCAAGATAGCCGTTGTGAGTGAGGCAAAAAAGTCCAGTCAGAATTTGTACTTTCAAGTGGTTCTGGAGACCATTCTTCCGATGGTCTCTATAAGGTACAACTGAGAGGATGTCAGATTTATCCGTTCTTGACAACTGTAATGGGTTGTATTTGATCATATATCGGTTGATAAGCAATAGCCCACATGTGTAAATAGATATCTACTAGTTTGGATAAGAATGAAGCTTGTATGAACAAAATCTGGGAGACCATTCTCCTGGATGTTGGAGACCATAGGTATTTCATGAGAGAGTAGCGCCTATTTATTTAAACAAGTTGCTGCAAGCTGTGAGACAGTTGTAACACAGCAAAAATCTAGTAGAGAGGTAACTATTCATGTGTCCTTGCAAGGACGTGTGAATAGTGGGTTGATGGTACTTGCTTCTTCTTGTATTGCCAAGTGTTTGTACTATGATATGATTCAAATATTCTTTTCAAACCGGTACAACATGTTGTCTATCTCTTATTGGTCTAGATTAAATTGTCCATGATGCTTTTGGAGATCATAAGCTCTTTACAATTATTTGAGACATTGATGTTCTTAACTTTACTCCATGAAGAAGGTTGAATTGTGACCTTTTAAAATTTTGCTACAACACTAAAAGATGTTAGATAAAATAGTTAATAAAATCACACAGTTAGGAGACCACTGAGAGAACGTTCTCTTAGTACGTTAAGTTGTGAATGGAGTGTGTGATTTGTGTTCAATTAAAATAAAGACAAATAAAAGAGAGAATCAAACACCAAGGATTTTATCCTGGTTCACCCTCAAATAACAAGGGCTAGTCCAGTCCCCACTTGCGTTAAATTATCCAATAATAATCTAGACCAAGATTACAATCAAACTTCAAACCCTTAACCCAATCCAAGGTTAAGAAACCAATCAGTAAGCACCTACTGATTTTAATCTTCACTACTCAATCAATTCTTCCTAATTGACTGGAGTTTACAACTTACAAAAGATGTGAATATGAAATGGATCTTTCAAGCTTATACCAACCTAAACTAGTTAGTATAGCTAAATAAAATTACACTTAAAATACTCAAAAGATATTTAGATCCTATGTTTTATTTGAGCTTTGAAGTATGAGTGAAAAAGAAGAGCTTAGATTGCTTGGTGATTGCAAGTGATAATATTGTGATTGCTTTTTAAAACTCTTACTCTTCAATGTTGCCTTCACATGCTATTTATAGATGGAGAAGTCCTTTGGATATTTGAACTTCAAATATGACAGTTGAGAGTGCCAAGATAGCCGTTGTGAGTGAAGCAAAAAAGTCCAGTCAGAATTTGTACTTTCAAGTGGTTCTGTAGACCATTCTTCTGATGGTCTCTATAAGGTACAACTGAGAGGATGTCAGATTTATCCGTTCTTGACAACTGTAATGGGTTGTATTTGATCATATATCGGTTGATAAGCAATAGCCCACATGTGTAAATAGATATCTACTAGTTTGGATAAGAATGAAGCTTGTATGAACAAAATCTGGGAGACCATTCTCCTGGATGTTGGAGACCATAGGTATTTCATGAGAGAGTAGCGCCTATTTATTTAAACAAGTTGCTGCAAGCTGTGAGACAGTTGTAACACAGCAAAAATCTAGTAGAGAGGTAACTATTCATGTGTCCTTGCAAGGACGTGTGAATAGTGGGTTGATGGTACTTGCTTCTTCTTGTATTGCCAAGTGTTTGTACTATGATATGATTCAAATATTCTTTTCAAACCGGTACAACATGTTGTCTATCTCTTATTGGTCTAGATTAAATTGTCCATGATGCTTTTGGAGATCATAAGCTGTTTACAATTATTTGAGACATTGATGTTCTTAACTTTACTCCATGAAGAAGGTTGAATTGTGACCTTTTAAAATTTTGCTACAACACTAAAAGATGTTAGATAAAATAGTTAATAAAATCACACAGTTAGGAGACCACTGAGAGAACGTTCTCTTAGTACGTTAAGTTGTGAATGGAGTGTGTGATTTGTGTTCAATTAAAATAAAGACAAATAAAAGAGAGAATCAAACACCAAGGATTTTATCCTGGTTCACCCTCAAATAACAAGGGCTAGTCCAGTCCCCACTTGCGTGAAATTATCCAATTATAATCTAGACCAAGATTACAATCAAACTTCAAACCCTTAACCCAATCCAAGGTTAAGAAACCAATCAGTAAGCACCTACTGATTTTAATCTTCACTACTCAATCAATTCTTCCTAATTGACTGGAGTTTACAACTTACAAAAGATGTGAATATGAAATGGATCTTTCAAGCTTATACCAACCTAAACTAGTTAGTATAGCTAAATAAAATTACACTTAAAATACTCAAAAGATATTTAGATCCTATGTTTTATTTGAGCTTTGAAGTATGAGTGAAAAAGAAGAGCTTAGATTGCTTGGTGATTGCAAGTGATAATATTGTGATTGCTTGTTAAAACTCTTACTCTTCAATGTTGCCTTCACATGCTATTTATAGATGGAGAAGTCCTTTGGATATTTGAACTTCAAATATGACAGTTGAGAGTGCCAAGATAGCCGTTGTGAGTGAGGCAAAAAAGTCCAGTCAGAATTTGTACTTTCAAGTGGTTCTGGAGACCATTCTTCCGATGGTCTCTATAAGGTACAACTGAGAGGATGTCAGATTTATCCGTTCTTGACAACTGTAATGGGTTGTATTTGATCATATATCGGTTGATAAGCAATAGCCCACATGTGTAAATAGATATATACTAGTTTGGATAAGAATGAAGCTTGTATGAACAAAATCTGGGAGACCATTCTCCTGGATGTTGGAGACCATAGGTATTTCATGAGAGAGTAGCGCCTATTTATTTAAACAAGTTGCTGCAAGCTGTGAGACAGTTGTAACACAGCAAAAACCTAGTAGAGAGGTAACTATTCATGTGTCCTTGCAAGGACGTGTGAATAGTGGGTTGATGGTACTTGCTTCTTCTTGTATTGCCAAGTGTTTGTACTATGATATGATTCAAATATTCTTCTCAAACCGGTACAACATGTTGTCTATCTCTTATTGGTCTATATTAAATCGTCAATGATGCTTTTGGAGATCATAAGCTCTTTACAATTATTTGAGACATTGATGTTCTTAACTTTACTCCATGAAGAAGGTTGAATTGTGACCTTTTAAAATTTTGCTACAACACTAAAAGATGTTAGATAAAATAGTTAATAAAATCACACAGTTAGGAGACCACTGAGAGAACGTTCTCTTAGTACGTTAAGTTGTGAATGGAGTGTGTGATTTGTGTTCAATTAAAATAAAGACATATAAAAGAGAGAATCAAACACCAAGGATTTTATCCTGGTTCACCCTCAAATAACAAGGGCTAGTCCAGTCCCCACTTGCGTTAAATTATCCAATAATAATCTAGACCAAGATTACAATCAAACTTCAAACCCTTAACCCAATCCAAGGTTAAGAAACCAATCAGTAAGCACCTACTGATTTTAATCTTCACTACTCAATCAACTCTTCCTAATTGACTGGAGTTTACAACTTACAAAAGATGTGAATATGAAATGGATCTTTCAAGCTTATACCAACCTAAACTAGTTAGTATAGCTAAATAAAGTTACACTTAAAATACTCAAAAGATATTTAGATCCTACGTTCTATTTGAGCTTTGAAGTATGAGTGAAAAAGAAGAGCTTAGATTGCTTGGTGATTGCAAGTGATAATATTGTGATTGCTTATTAAAACTCTTACTCTTCAATGTTGCCTTCACATGCTATTTATAGATGGAGAAGTCCTTTGGATATTTGAACTTCAAATATGACAGTTGAGAGTGCCAAGATAGCCGTTGTGAGTGAGGCAAAAAAGTCCAGTCAGAATTTGTACTTTCAAGTGGTTCTGGAGACCATTCTTCCGATGGTCTCTATAAGGTACAACTGAGAGGATGTCAGATTTATCCGTTCTTGACAACTGTAATGGGTTGTATTTGATCATATATCGGTTGATAAGCAATAGCCCACATGTGTAAATAGATATCTACTAGTTTGGATAAGAATGAAGCTTGTATGAACAAAATCTGGGAGACCATTCTCCTGGTTGTTGGAGACCATAGGTATTTCATGAGAGAGTAGCGCCTATTTATTTAAACAAGTTGCTGCAAGCTGTGAGACAGTTGTAACACAGCAAAAACCTAGTAGAGAGGTAACTATTCATGTGTCCTTGCAAGGACGTGTGAATAGTGGGTTGATGGTACTTGCTTCTTCTTGTATTGCCAAGTGTTTGTACTATGATATGATTCAAATATTCTTCTCAAACCGGTACAACATGTTGTCTATCTCTTATTGGTCTATATTAAATCGTCAATGATGCTTTTGGAGATCATAAGCTCTTTACAATTATTTGAGACATTGATGTTCTTAACTTTACTCCATGAAGAAGGTTGAATTGTGACCTTTTAAAATTTTGCTACAACACTAAAAGATGTTAGATAAAATAGTTAATAAAATCACACAGTTAGGAGACCACTGAGAGAACGTTCTCTTAGTACGTTAAGTTGTGAATGGAGTGTGTGATTTGTGTTCAATTAAAATAAAGACAAATAAAAGAGAGAATCAAACACCAAGGATTTTATCCTGGTTCACCCTCAAATAACAAGGGCTAGTCCAGTCCCCACTTGCGTTAAATTATCCAATAATAATCTAGACCAAGATTACAATCAAACTTCAAACCCTTAACCCAATCCAAGGTTAAGAAACCAATCAGTAAGCACCTACTGATTTTAATCTTCACTACTCAATCAATTCTTCCTAATTGACTGGAGTTTACAACTTACAAAAGATGTGAATATGAAATGGATCTTTCAAGCTTATACCAACCTAAACTAGTTAGTATAGCTAAATAAAATTACACTTAAAATACTCAAAAGATATTTAGATCCTATGTTTTATTTGAGCTTTGAAGTATGAGTGAAAAAGAAGAGCTTAGATTGCTTGGTGATTGCAAGTGATAATATTGTGATTGCTTGTTAAAACTCTTACTCTTCAATGTTGCCTTCACATGCTATTTATAGATGGAGAAGTCCTTTGGATATTTGAACTTCAAATATGACAGTTGAGAGTGCCAAGATAGCCGTTGTGAGTGAAGCAAAAAAGTCCAGTCAGAATTTGTACTTTCAAGTGGTTCTGTAGACCATTCTTCTGATGGTCTCTATAAGGTACAACTGAGAGGATGTCAGATTTATCCGTTCTTGACAACTGTAATGGGTTGTATTTGATCATATATCGGTTGATAAGCAATAGCCCACATGTGTAAATAGATATCTACTAGTTTGGATAAGAATGAAGCTTGTATGAACAAAATATGGGAGACCATTCTCCTGGATGTTGGAGACCATAGGTATTTCATGAGAGAGTAGCGCCTATTTATTTAAACAAGTTGCTGCAAGCTGTGAGACAGTTGTAACACAGCAAAAATCTAGTAGAGAGGTAACTATTCATGTGTCCTTGCAAGGACGTGTGAATAGTGGGTTGATGGTACTTGCTTCTTCTTGTATTGCCAAGTGTTTGTACTATGATATGATTCAAATATTCTTTTCAAACCGGTACAACATGTTGTCTATCTCTTATTGGTCTAGATTAAATTGTCCATGATGCTTTTGGAGATCATAAGCTCTTTACAATTATTTGAGACATTGATGTTCTTAACTTTACTCCATGAAGAAGGTTGAATTGTGACCTTTTAAAATTTTGCTACAACACTAAAAGATGTTAGATAAAATAGTTAATAAAATCACACAGTTAGGAGACCACTGAGAGAACGTTCTCTTAGTACGTTAAGTTGTGAATGGAGTGTGTGATTTGTGTTCAATTAAAATAAAGACAAATAAAAGAGAGAATCAAACACCAAGGATTTTATCCTGGTTCACCCTCAAATAACAAGGGCTAGTCCAGTCCCCACTTGCGTGAAATTATCCAATTATAATCTAGACCAAGATTACAATCAAACTTCAAACCCTTAACCCAATCCAAGGTTAAGAAACCAATCAGTAAGCACCTACTGATTTTAATCTTCACTACTCAATCAATTCTTCCTAATTGACTGGAGTTTACAACTTACAAAAGATGTGAATATGAAATGGATCTTTCAAGCTTATACCAACCTAAACTAGTTAGTATAGCTAAATAAAATTACACTTAAAATACTCAAAAGATATTTAGATCTTATGTTTTATTTGAGCTTTGAAGTATGAGTGAAAAAGAAGAGCTTAGATTGCTTGGTGATTGCAAGTGATAATATTGTGATTGCTTGTTAAAACTCTTACTCTTCAATGTTGCCTTCACATGCTATTTATAGATGGAGAAGTCCTTTGGATATTTGAACTTCAAATATGACAGTTGAGAGTGCCAAGATAGCCGTTGTGAGTGAGGCAAAAAAGTCCAGTCAGAATTTGTACTTTCAAGTGGTTCTGGAGACGATTCTTCTGATGGTCTCTATAAGGTACAACTGAGAGGATGTCAGATTTATCCGTTCTTGACAACTGTAATGGGTTGTATTTGATCATATATCGGTTGATAAGCAATAGTCCACATGTGTAAATAGATATCTACTAGTTTGGATAAGAATGACGCTTGTATGAACAAAATCTGGGAGACCATTCTCCTGGTTGTTGGAGACCATAGGTATTTCATGAGAGAGTAGCGCCTATTTATTTAAACAAGTTGCTGCAAGCTATGAGACAGTTGTAACACAGCAAAAACCTAGTAGAGAGGTAACTATTCATGTGTCCTTGCAAGGACGTGTGAATAGTGGGTTGATGGTACTTGCTTCTTCTTGTATTGCCAAGTGTTTGTACTATGATATGATTCAAATATTCTTCTCAAACCGGTACAACATGTTGTCTATCTCTTATTGGTCTAGATTAAATCGTCAATGATGCTTTTGGAGATCATAAGCTCTTTACAATTATTTGAGACATTGATGTTCTTAACTTTACTCCATGAAGAAGGTTGAATTGTGACCTTTTAAAATTTTGCTACAACACTAAAAGATGTTAGATAAAATAGTTAATAAAATCACACAGTTAGGAGACCACTGAGAGAACGTTCTCTTAGTACGTTAAGTTGTGAATGGAGTGTGTGATTTGTGTTCAATTAAAATAAAGACAAATAAAAGAGAGAATCAAACACCAAGGATTTTATCCTGGTTCACCCTCAAATAACAAGGGCTAGTCCAGTCCCCACTTGCGTGAAATTATCCAATTATAATCTAGACCAAGATTACAATCAAACTTCAAACCCTTAACCCAATCCAAGGTTAAGAAACCAATCAGTAAGCACCTACTGATTTTAATCTTCACTACTCAATCAATTCTTCCTAATTGACTGGAGTTTACAACTTACAAAAGATGTGAATATGAAATGGATCTTTCAAGCTTATACCAAGCTAAACTAGTTAGTATAGCTAAATAAAATTACACTTAAAATACTCAAAAGATATTTAGATCCTATGTTTTATTTGAGCTTTGAAGTATGAGTGAAAAAGAAGAGCTTAGATTGCTTGGTGATTGCAAGTGATAATATTGTGATTGCTTGTTAAAACTCTTACTCTTCAATGTTGCCTTCACATGCTATTTATAGATGGAGAAGTCCTTTGGATATTTGAACTTCAAATATGACAGTTGAGAGTGCCAAGATAGCCGTTGTGAGTGAGGCAAAAAAGTCCAGTCAGAATTTGTACTTTCAAGTGGTTCTGGAGACGATTCTTCTGATGGTCTCTATAAGGTACAACTGAGAGGATGTCAGATTTATCCGTTCTTGACAACTGTAATGGGTTGTATTTGATCATATATCGGTTGATAAGCAATAGTCCACATGTGTAAATAGATATCTACTAGTTTGGATAAGAATGACGCTTGTATGAACAAAATCTGGGAGACCATTCTCCTGGTTGTTGGAGACCATAGGTATTTCATGAGAGAGTAGCGCCTATTTATTTAAACAAGTTGCTGCAAGCTATGAGACAGTTGTAACACAGCAAAAACCTAGTAGAGAGGTAACTATTCATGTGTCCTTGCAAGGACGTGTGAATAGTGGGTTGATGGTACTTGCTTCTTCTTGTATTGCCAAGTGTTTGTACTATGATATGATTCAAATATTCTTCTCAAACCGGTACAACATGTTGTCTATCTCTTATTGGTCTAGATTAAATCGTCAATGATGCTTTTGGAGATCATAAGCTCTTTACAATTATTTGAGACATTGATGTTCTTAACTTTACTCCATGAAGAAGGTTGAATTGTGACCTTTTAAAATTTTGCTACAACACTAAAAGATGTTAGATAAAATAGTTAATAAAATCACACAGTTAGGAGACCACTGAGAGAACGTTCTCTTAGTACGTTAAGTTGTGAATGGAGTGTGTGATTTGTGTTCAATTAAAATAAAGACAAATAAAAGAGAGAATCAAACACCAAGGATTTTATCCTGGTTCACCCTCAAATAACAAGGGCTAGTCCAGTCCCCACTTGCGTGAAATTATCCAATTATAATCTAGACCAAGATTACAATCAAACTTCAAACCCTTAACCCAATCCAAGGTTAAGAAACCAATCAGTAAGCACCTACTGATTTTAATCTTCACTACTCAATCAATTCTTCCTAATTGACTGGAGTTTACAACTTACAAAAGATGTGAATATGAAATGGATCTTTCAAGCTTATACCAAGCTAAACTAGTTAGTATAGCTAAATAAAATTACACTTAAAATACTCAAAAGATATTTAGATCCTATGTTTTATTTGAGCTTTGAAGTATGAGTGAAAAAGAAGAGCTTAGATTGCTTGGTGATTGCAAGTGATAATATTGTGATTGCTTGTTAAAACTCTTACTCTTCAATGTTGCCTTCACATGCTATTTATAGATGGAGAAGTCCTTTGGATATTTGAACTTCAAATATGACAGTTGAGAGTGCCAAGATAGCCGTTGTGAGTGAGGCAAAAAAGTCCAGTCAGAATTTGTACTTTCAAGTGGTTCTGGAGACGATTCTTCTGATGGTCTCTATAAGGTACAACTGAGAGGATGTCAGATTTATCCGTTCTTGACAACTGTAATGGGTTGTATTTGATCATATATCGGTTGATAAGCAATAGTCCACATGTGTAAATAGATATCTACTAGTTTGGATAAGAATGACGCTTGTATGAACAAAATCTGGGAGACCATTCTCCTGGTTGTTGGAGACCATAGGTATTTCATGAGAGAGTAGCGCCTATTTATTTAAACAAGTTGCTGCAAGCTGTGAGACAGTTGTAACACAGCAAAAACCTAGTAGAGAGGTAACTATTCATGTGTCCTTGCAAGGACGTGTGAATAGTGGGTTGATGGTACTTGCTTCTTCTTGTATTGCCAAGTGTTTGTACTATGATATGATTCAAATATTCTTCTCAAACCGGTACAACATGTTGTCTATCTCTTATTGGTCTAGATTAAATCGTCAATGATGCTTTTGGAGATCATAAGCTCTTTACAATTATTTGAGACATTGATGTTCTTAACTTTACTCCATGAAGAAGGTTGAATTGTGACCTTTTAAAATTTTGCTACAACACTAAAAGATGTTATATATAATAGTTAATAAAATCACACAGTTAGGAGACCACTGAGAGAACGTTCTCTTAGTACGTTAAGTTGTGAATGGAGTGTGTGATTTGTGTTCAATTAAAATAAAGACAAATAAAAGAGAGAATCAAACACCAAGGATTTTATCCTGGTTCACCCTCAAATAACAAGGGCTAGTCCAGTCCCCACTTGCGTTAAATTATCCAATAATAATCTAGACCAAGATTACAATTAAACTTCAAACCCTTAACCCAATCCAAGGTTAAGAAACCAATCAGTAAGCACCTACTGATTTTAATCTTCACTACTCAATCAACTCTTCCTAATTGACTGGAGTTTACAACTTACAAAAGATGTGAATATGAAATGGATCTTTCAAGCTTATACCAACCTAAACTAGTTAGTATAGCTAAATAAAGTTACACTTAAAATACTCAAAAGATATTTAGATCCTACGTTCTATTTGAGCTTTGAAGTATGAGTGAAAAAGAAGAGCTTAGATTGCTTGGTGATTGCAAGTGATAATATTGTGATTGCTTATTAAAACTCTTACTCTTCAATGTTGCCTTCACATGCTATTTATAGATGGAGAAGTCCTTTGGATATTTGAACTTCAAATATGACAGTTGAGAGTGCCAAGATAGCCGTTGTGAGTGAGGCAAAAAAGTCCAGTCAGAATTTGTACTTTCAAGTGGTTCTGGAGACCATTCTTCCGATGGTCTCTATAAGGTACAACTGAGAGGATGTCAGATTTATCCGTTCTTGACAACTGTAATGGGTTGTATTTGATCATATATCGGTTGATAAGCAATAGCCCACATGTGTAAATAGATATCTACTAGTTTGGATAAGAATGACGCTTGTATGAACAAAATCTGGGAGACCATTCTCCTGGTTGTTGGAGACCATAGGTATTTCATGAGAGAGTAGCGCCTATTTATTTAAACAAGTTGCTGCAAGCTGTGAGACAGTTGTAACACAGCAAAAACCTAGTAGAGAGGTAACTATTCATGTGTCCTTGCAAGGACGTGTGAATAGTGGGTTGATGGTACTTGCTTCTTCTTGTATTGCCAAGTGTTTGTACTATGATATGATTCAAATATTCTTCTCAAACCGGTACAACATGTTGTCTATCTCTTATTGGTCTAGATTAAATCGTCAATGATGCTTTTGGAGATCATAAGCTCTTTACAATTATTTGAGACATTGATGTTCTTAACTTTACTCCATGAAGAAGGTTGAATTGTGACCTTTTAAAATTTTGCTACAACACTAAAAGATGTTAGATAAAATAGTTAATAAAATCACACAGTTAGGAGACCACTGAGAGAACGTTCTCTTAGTACGTTAAGTTGTGAATGGAGTGTGTGATTTGTGTTCAATTAAAATAAAGACAAATAAAAGAGAGAATCAAACACCAAGGATTTTATCCTGGTTCACCCTCAAATAACAAGGGCTAGTCCAGTCCCCACTTGCGTTAAATTATCCAATAATAATCTAGACCAAGATTACAATCAAACTTCAAACCCTTAACCCAATCCAAGGTTAAGAAACCAATCAGTAAGCACCTACTGATTTTAATCTTCACTACTCAATCAATTCTTCCTAATTGACTGGAGTTTACAACTTACAAAAGATGTGAATATGAAATGGATCTTTCAAGCTTATACCAACCTAAACTAGTTAGTATAGCTAAATAAAATTACACTTAAAATACTCAAAAGATATTTAGATCCTATGTTTTATTTGAGCTTTGAAGTATGAGTGAAAAAGAAGAGCTTAGATTGCTTGGTGATTGCAAGTGATAATATTGTGATTGCTTGTTAAAACTCTTACTCTTCAATGTTGCCTTCACATGCTATTTATAGATGGAGAAGTCCTTTGGATATTTGAACTTCAAATATGACAGTTGAGAGTGCCAAGATAGCCGTTGTGAGTGAGGCAAAAAAGTCCAGTCAGAATTTGTACTTTCAAGTGGTTCTGTAGACCATTCTTCTGATGGTCTCTATAAGGTACAACTGAGAGGATGTCAGATTTATCCGTTCTTGACAACTGTAATGGGTTGTATTTGATCATATATCGGTTGATAAGCAATAGCCCACATGTGTAAATAGATATATACTAGTTTGGATAAGAATGAAGCTTGTATGAACAAAATCTGGGAGACCATTCTCCTGGATGTTGGAGACCATAGGTATTTCATGAGAGAGTAGCGCCTATTTATTTAAACAAGTTGCTGCAAGCTGTGAGACAGTTGTAACACAGCAAAAATCTAGTAGAGAGGTAACTATTCATGTGTCCTTGCAAGGACGTGTGAATAGTGGGTTGATGGTACTTGCTTCTTCTTGTATTGCCAAGTGTTTGTACTATGATATGATTCAAATATTCTTTTCAAACCGGTACAACATGTTGTCTATCTCTTATTGGTCTAGATTAAATTGTCCATGATGCTTTTGGAGATCATAAGCTCTTTACAATTATTTGAGACATTGATGTTCTTAACTTTACTCCATGAAGAAGGTTGAATTGTGACCTTTTAAAATTTTGCTACAACACTAAAAGATGTTAGATAAAATAGTTAATAAAATCACACAGTTAGGAGACCACTGAGAGAACGTTCTCTTAGTACGTTAAGTTGTGAATGGAGTGTGTGATTTGTGTTCAATTAAAATAAAGACAAATAAAAGAGAGAATCAAACACCAAGGATTTTATCCTGGTTCACCCTCAAATAACAAGGGCTAGTCCAGTCCCCACTTGCGTGAAATTATCCAATTATAATCTAGACCAAGATTACAATCAAACTTCAAACCCTTAACCCAATCCAAGGTTAAGAAACCAATCAGTAAGCACCTACTGATTTTAATCTTCACTACTCAATCAATTCTTCCTAATTGACTTGAGTTTACAACTTACAAAAGATGTGAATATGAAATGGATCTTTCAAGCTTATACCAACCTAAACTAGTTAGTATAGCTAAATAAAGTTACACTTAAAATACTCAAAAGATATTTAGATCCTATGTTCTATTTCAGCTTTGAAGTGTGAGTGAAAAAGAAGAGCTTAGATCGCTTGGTGATTGCAAGTGATAATATTGTGATTGCTTGTTAAAACTCTTACTCTTCAATGTTGCCTTCACATGCTATTTATAGATGGAGAAGTCCTTTGGATATTTGAACTTCAAATATGACAGTTGAGAGTGCCAAGATAGCCGTTGTGAGTGAGGCAAAAAAGTCCAGTCAGAATTTGTACTTTCAAGTGGTTCTGGAGACGATTCTTCTGATGGTCTCTATAAGGTACAACTGAGAGGATGTCAGATTTATCCGTTCTTGACAACTGTAATGGGTTGTATTTGATCATATATCGGTTGATAAGCAATAGCCCACATGTGTAAATAGATATCTACTAGTTTGGATAAGAATGACGCTTGTATGAACAAAATCTGGGAGACCATTCTCCTGGTTGTTGGAGACCATAGGTATTTCATGAGAGAGTAGCGCCTATTTATTTAAACAAGTTGCTGCAAGCTGTGAGACAGTTGTAACACAGCAAAAACCTAGTAGAGAGGTAACTATTCATGTGTCCTTGCAAGGACGTGTGAATAGTGGGTTGATGGTACTTGCTTCTTCTTGTATTGCCAAGTGTTTGTACTATGATATGATTCAAATATTCTTCTCAAACCGGTACAACATGGTGTCTATCTCTTATTGGTCTAGATTAAATCGTCAATGATGCTTTTGGAGATCATAAGCTCTTTACAATTATTTGAGACATTGATGTTCTTAACTTTACTCCATGAAGAAGGTTGAATTGTGACCTTTTAAAATTTTGCTACAACACTAAAAGATGTTAGATAAAATAGTTAATAAAATCACACAGTTAGGAGACCACTGAGAGAACGTTCTCTTAGTACGTTAAGTTGTGAATGGAGTGTGTGATTTGTGTTCAATTAAAATAAAGACAAATAAAAGAGAGAATCAAACACCAAGGATTTTATCCCGGTTCACCCTCAAATAACAAGGGCTAGTCCAGTCCCCACTTGCGTTAAATTATCCAATAATAATCTAGACCAAGATTACAATTAAACTTCAAACCCTTAACCCAATCCAAGGTTAAGAAACCAATCAGTAAGCACCTACTGATTTTAATCTTCACTACTCAATCAATTCTTCCTAATTGACTGGAGTTTACAACTTACAAAAGATGTGAATATGAAATGGATCTTTCAAGCTTATACCAACCTAAACTAGTTAGTATAGCTAAATAAAATTACACTTAAAATACTCAAAAGATATTTAGATCCTATGTTTTATTTGAGCTTTGAAGTATGAGTGAAAAAGAAGAGCTTAGATTGCTTGGTGATTGCAAGTGATAATATTGTGATTGCTTGTTAAAACTCTTACTCTTCAATGTTGCCTTCACATGCTATTTATAGATGGAGAAGTCCTTTGGATATTTGAACTTCAAATATGACAGTTGAGAGTGCCAAGATAGCCGTTGTGAGTGAGGCAAAAAAGTCCAGTCAGAATTTGTACTTTCAAGTGGTTCTGTAGACCATTCTTCTGATGGTCTCTATAAGGTACAACTGAGAGGATGTCAGATTTATCCGTTCTTGACAACTGTAATGGGTTGTATTTGATCATATATCGGTTGATAAGCAATAGCCCACATGTGTAAATAGATATATACTAGTTTGGATAAGAATGAAGCTTGTATGAACAAAATCTGGGAGACCATTCTCCTGGATGTTGGAGACCATAGGTATTTCATGAGAGAGTAGCGCCTATTTATTTAAACAAGTTGCTGCAAGCTGTGAGACAGTTGTAACACAACAAAAATCTAGTAGAGAGGTAACTATTCATGTGTCCTTGCAAGGACGTGTGAATAGTGGGTTGATGGTACTTGCTTCTTCTTGTATTGCCAAGTGTTTGTACTATGATATGATTCAAATATTCTTCTCAAACCGGTACAACATGTTGTCTATCTCTTATTGGTCTAGATTAAATCGTCAATGATGCTTTTGGAGATCATAAGCTCTTTACAATTATTTGAGACATTGATGTTCTTAACTTTACTCCATGAAGAAGGTTGAATTGTGACCTTTTAAAATTTTGCTACAACACTAAAAGATGTTAGATAAAATAGTTAATAAAATCACACAGTTAGGAGACCACTGAGAGAACGTTCTCTTAGTACGTTAAGTTGTGAATGGAGTGTGTGATTTGTGTTCAATTAAAATAAAGACAAATAAAAGAGAGAATCAAACACCAAGGATTTTATCCTGGTTCACCCTCAAATAACAAGGGCTAGTCCAGTCCCCACTTGCGTTAAATTATCCAATAATAATCTAGACCAAGATTACAATCAAACTTCAAACCCTTAACCCAATCCAAGGTTAAGAAACCAATCAGTAAGCACCTACTGATTTTAATCTTCACTACTCAATCAATTCTTCCTACTTGACTGGAATTTACAACTTACAAAAGATGTGAATATGAAATGGATCTTTCAAGCTTATACCAACCTAAACTAGTTAGTATAGCTAAATAAAATTACACTTAAAATACTCAAAAGATATTTAGATCCTATGTTTTATTTGAGCTTTGAAGTATGAGTGAAAAAGAAGAGCTTAGATTGCTTGGTGATTGCAAGTGATAATATTGTGATTGCTTGTTAAAACTCTTACTCTTCAATGTTGCCTTCACATGCTATTTATAGATGGAGAAGTCCTTTGGATATTTGAACTTCAAATATGACAGTTGAGAGTGCCAAGATAGCCGTTGTGAGTGAGGCAAAAAAGTCCAGTCAGAATTTGTACTTTCAAGTGGTTCTGTAGACCATTCTTCTGATGGTCTCTATAAGGTACAACTGAGAGGATGTCAGATTTATCCGTTCTTGACAACTGTAATGGGTTGTATTTGATCATATATCGGTTGATAAGCAATAGCCCACATGTGTAAATAGATATATACTAGTTTGGATAAGAATGAAGCTTGTATGAACAAAATCTGGGAGACCATTCTCCTGGATGTTGGAGACCATAGGTATTTCATGAGAGAGTAGCGCCTATTTATTTAAACAAGTTGCTGCAAGCTGTGAGACAGTTGTAACACAGCAAAAATCTAGTAGAGAGGTAACTATTCATGTGTCCTTGCAAGGACGTGTGAATAGTGGGTTGATGGTACTTGCTTCTTCTTGTATTGCCAAGTGTTTGTACTATGATATGATTCAAATATTCTTCTCAAACCGGTACAACATGTTGTCTATCTCTTATTGGTCTAGATTAAATCGTCAATGATGCTTTTGGAGATCATAAGCTCTTTACAATTATTTGAGACATTGATGTTCTTAACTTTACTCCATGAAGAAGGTTGAATTGTGACCTTTTAAAATTTTGCTACAACACTAAAAGATGTTATATATAATAGTTAATAAAATCACACAGTTAGGAGACCACTGAGAGAACGTTCTCTTAGTACGTTAAGTTGTGAATGGAGTGTGTGATTTGTGTTCAATTAAAATAAAGACAAATAAAAGAGAGAATCAAACACCAAGGATTTTATCCTGGTTCACCCTCAAATAACAAGGGCTAGTCCAGTCCCCACTTGCGTTAAATTATCCAATAATAATCTAGACCAAGATTACAATCAAACTTCAAACCCTTAACCCAATCCAAGGTTAAGAAACCAATCAGTAAGCACCTACTGATTTTAATCTTCACTACTCAATCAATTCTTCCTACTTGACTGGAATTTACAACTTACAAAAGATGTGAATATGAAATGGATCTTTCAAGCTTATACCAACCTAAACTAGTTAGTATAGCTAAATAAAATTACACTTAAAATACTCAAAAGATATTTAGATCCTATGTTTTATTTGAGCTTTGAAGTATGAGTGAAAAAGAAGAGCTTAGATTGCTTGGTGATTGCAAGTGATAATATTGTGATTGCTTGTTAAAACTCTTACTCTTCAATGTTGCCTTCACATGCTATTTATAGATGGAGAAGTCCTTTGGATATTTGAACTTCAAATATGACAGTTGAGAGTGCCAAGATAGCCGTTGTGAGTGAGGCAAAAAAGTCCAGTCAGAATTTGTACTTTCAAGTGGTTCTGTAGACCATTCTTCTGATGGTCTCTATAAGGTACAACTGAGAGGATGTCAGATTTATCCGTTCTTGACAACTGTAATGGGTTGTATTTGATCATATATCGGTTGATAAGCAATAGCCCACATGTGTAAATAGATATATACTAGTTTGGATAAGAATGAAGCTTGTATGAACAAAATCTGGGAGACCATTCTCCTGGATGTTGGAGACCATAGGTATTTCATGAGAGAGTAGCGCCTATTTATTTAAACAAGTTGCTGCAAGCTGTGAGACAGTTGTAACACAGCAAAAATCTAGTAGAGAGGTAACTATTCATGTGTCCTTGCAAGGACGTGTGAATAGTGGGTTGATGGTACTTGCTTCTTCTTGTATTGCCAAGTGTTTGTACTATGATATGATTCAAATATTCTTCTCAAACCGGTACAACATGTTGTCTATCTCTTATTGGTCTAGATTAAATCGTCAATGATGCTTTTGGAGATCATAAGCTCTTTACAATTATTTGAGACATTGATGTTCTTAACTTTACTCCATGAAGAAGGTTGAATTGTGACCTTTTAAAATTTTGCTACAACACTAAAAGATGTTATATATAATAGTTAATAAAATCACACAGTTAGGAGACCACTGAGAGAACGTTCTCTTAGTACGTTAAGTTGTGAATGGAGTGTGTGATTTGTGTTCAATTAAAATAAAGACAAATAAAAGAGAGAATCAAACACCAAGGATTTTATCCTGGTTCACCCTCAAATAACAAGGGCTAGTCCAGTCCCCACTTGCGTTAAATTATCCAATAATAATCTAGACCAAGATTACAATCAAACTTCAAACCCTTAACCCAATCCAAGGTTAAGAAACCAATCAGTAAGCACCTACTGATTTTAATCTTCACTACTCAATCAATTCTTCCTACTTGACTGGAATTTACAACTTACAAAAGATGTGAATATGAAATGGATCTTTCAAGCTTATACCAACCTAAACTAGTTAGTATAGCTAAATAAAATTACACTTAAAATACTCAAAAGATATTTAGATCCTATGTTTTATTTGAGCTTTGAAGTATGAGTGAAAAAGAAGAGCTTAGATTGCTTGGTGATTGCAAGTGATAATATTGTGATTGCTTGTTAAAACTCTTACTCTTCAATGTTGCCTTCACATGCTATTTATAGATGGAGAAGTCCTTTGGATATTTGAACTTCAAATATGACAGTTGAGAGTGCCAAGATAGCCGTTGTGAGTGAGGCAAAAAAGTCCAGTCAGAATTTGTACTTTCAAGTGGTTCTGTAGACCATTCTTCTGATGGTCTCTATAAGGTACAACTGAGAGGATGTCAGATTTATCCGTTCTTGACAACTGTAATGGGTTGTATTTGATCATATATCGGTTGATAAGCAATAGCCCACATGTGTAAATAGATATCTACTAGTTTGGATAAGAATGAAGCTTGTATGAACAAAATCTGGGAGACCATTCTCCTGGTTGTTGGAGACCATAGGTATTTCATGAGAGAGTAGCGCCTATTTATTTAAACAAGTTGCTGCAAGCTGTGAGACAGTTGCAACACAGCAAAAATCTAGTAGAGAGGTAACTATTCATGTGTCCTTGCAAGGACGTGTGAATAGTGGGTTGATGGTACTTGCTTCTTCTTGTATTGCCAAGTGTTTGTACTATGATATGATTCAAATATTCTTCTCAAACCGGTACAACATGTTGTCTATCTCTTATTGGTCTAGATTAAATCGTCAATGATGCTTTTGGAGATCATAAGCTCTTTACAATTATTTGAGACATTGATGTTCTTAACTTTACTCCATGAAGAAGGTTGAATTGTGACCTTTTAAAATTTTGCTACAACACTAAAAGATGTTATATATAATAGTTAATAAAATCACACAGTTAGGAGACCACTGAGAGAACGTTCTCTTAGTACGTTAAGTTGTGAATGGAGTGTGTGATTTGTGTTCAATTAAAATAAAGACAAATAAAAGAGAGAATCAAACACCAAGGATTTTATCCTGGTTCACCCTCAAATAACAAGGGCTAGTCCAGTCCCCACTTGCGTTAAATTATCCAATAATAATCTAGACCAAGATTACAATTAAACTTCAAACCCTTAACCCAATCCAAGGTTAAGAAACCAATCAGTAAGCACCTACTGATTTTAATCTTCACTACTCAATCAACTCTTCCTAATTGACTGGAGTTTACAACTTACAAAAGATGTGAATATGAAATTGATCTTTCAAGCTTATACCAACCTAAACTAGTTAGTATAGCTAAATAAAGTTACACTTAAAATACTCAAAAGATATTTAGATCCTACGTTCTATTTGAGCTTTGAAGTATGAGTGAAAAAGAAGAGCTTAGATTGCTTGGTGATTGCAAGTGATAATATTGTGATTGCTTATTAAAACTCTTACTCTTCAATATTGCCTTCACATGCTATTTATAGATGGAGAAGTCCTTTGGATATTTGAACTTCAAATATGACAGTTGAGAGTGCCAAGATAGCCGTTGTGAGTGAGGCAAAAAAGTCCAGTCAGAATTTGTACTTTCAAGTGGTTCTGTAGACCATTCTTCTGATGGTCTCTATAAGGTACAACTGAGAGGATGTCAGATTTATCCGTTCTTGACAACTGTAATGGGTTGTATTTGATCATATATCGGTTGATAAGCAATAGCCCACATGTGTAAATAGATATCTACTAGTTTGGATAAGAATGAAGCTTGTATGAACAAAATCTGGGAGACCATTCTCCTGGTTGTTGGAGACCATAGGTATTTCATGAGAGAGTAGCGCCTATTTATTTAAACAAGTTGCTGCAAGCTGTGAGACAGTTGCAACACAGCAAAAATCTAGTAGAGAGGTAACTATTCATGTGTCCTTGCAAGGACGTGTGAATAGTGGGTTGATGGTACTTGCTTCTTCTTGTATTGCCAAGTGTTTGTACTATGATATGATTCAAATATTCTTCTCAAACCGGTACAACATGTTGTCTATCTCTTATTGGTCTAGATTAAATTGTCCATGATGCTTTTGGAGATCATAAGCTCTTTACAATTATTTGAGACATTGATGTTCTTAACTTTACTCCATGAAGAAGGTTGAATTGTGACCTTTTAAAATTTTGCTACAACACTAAAAGATGTTAGATAAAATAGTTAATAAAATCACACAGTTAGGAGACCACTGAGAGAACGTTCTCTTAGTACGTTAAGTTGTGAATGGAGTGTGTGATTTGTGTTCAATTAAAATAAAGACAAATAAAAGAGAGAATCAAACACCAAGGATTTTATCCTGGTTCACCCTCAAATAACAAGGGCTAGTCCAGTCCCCACTTGCGTTAAATTATCCAATAATAATCTAGACCAAGATTACAATCAAACTTCAAACCCTTAACCCAATCCAAGGTTAAGAAACCAATCAGTAAGCACCTACTGATTTTAATCTTCACTACTCAATCAATTCTTCCTAATTGACTTGAGTTTACAACTTACAAAAGATGTGAATATGAAATGGATCTTTCAAGCTTATACCAACCTAAACTAGTTAGTATAGCTAAATAAAGTTACACTTAAAATACTCAAAAGATATTTAGATCCTATGTTCTATTTCAGCTTTGAAGTATGAGTGAAAAAGAAGAGCTTAGATCGCTTGGTGATTGCAAGTGATAATATTGTGATTGCTTGTTAAAACTCTTACTCTTCAATGTTGCCTTCACATGCTATTTATAGATGGAGAAGTCCTTTGGATATTTGAACTTCAAATATGACAGTTGAGAGTGCCAAGATAGCCGTTGTGAGTGAGGCAAAAAAGTCCAGTCAGAATTTGTACTTTCAAGTGGTTCTGGAGACGATTCTTCTGATGGTCTCTATAAGGTACAACTGAGAGGATGTCAGATTTATCCGTTCTTGACAACTGTAATGGGTTGTATTTGATCATATATCGGTTGATAAGCAATAGCCCACATGTGTAAATAGATATCTACTAGTTTGGATAAGAATGAAGCTTGTATGAACAAAATCTGGGAGACCATTCTCCTGGTTGTTGGAGACCATAGGTATTTCATGAGAGAGTAGCGCCTATTTATTTAAACAAGTTGCTGCAAGCTGCGAGACAGTTGTAACACAGCAAAAACCTAGTAGAGAGGTAACTATTCATGTGTCCTTGCAAGGACGTGTGAATAGTGGGTTGATGGTACTTGCTTCTTCTTGTATTGCCAAGTGTTTGTACTATGATATGATTCAAATATTCTTCTCAAACCGGTACAACATGTTGTCTATCTCTTATTGGTCTAGATTAAATCGTCAATGATGCTTTTGGAGATCATAAGCTCTTTACAATTATTTGAGACATTGATGTTCTTAACTTTACTCCATGAAGAAGGTTGAATTGTGACCTTTTAAAATTTTGCTACAACACTAAAAGATGTTAGATAAA